>JASKMD010000013.1:2349537-2400606 GCA_030144725.1 Haematococcus lacustris
TGGCGGTGGGGGTGGGGGTGGGGGCGGGGGTGGGGGTGAGTGTGGGGGTGGGGGTGAGTGTGGGTGTGGGTGTGGGTGTGGGGGTGGGGGTGGGGGTGGGGGTGGCGGTGGGGGTGGGGGTGGGGGCGGGGGCGGGGGCGGGGGCGGGGGCGGGGGTGGGGGTGGGGGTGGGGGTGGGGGTGGGGGTGGGGGTGGGGGTGGGGGTGGGGGTGGGGGTGGGGGTGGGGGTGGGGGTGGGGGTGGGGGTGGGGGTGGGGGTGGGGGTGGGGGTGGGGGTGGGGGTGGGGGTGGGGGTGGGGGTGGGGGTGGGGGTGGGGGTGGGGGTGGGGGTGGGGGTGGGGGTGGGGGTGGGGGTGGGGGTGGGGGTGGGGGTGGGGGTGGGGGTGGGGGTGGGGGTGGGGGTGGGGGTGGGGGTGGGGGTGGGGGTGGGGGTGGGGGTGGGGGTGGGGGTGGGGGTGGGGGTGGGGGTGGGGGTGGGGGTGGGGGTGGGGGTGGGGGTGGGGGTGGGGGTGGGGGTGGGGGTGGGGGTGGGGGTGGGGGTGGGGGTGGGGGTGGGGGTGGGGGTGGGGGTGGGGGTGGGGGTGGGGGTGAGGGTGGGGGTGGGGGTGGGGGTGGGGGTGGGGGTGGGGGTGGGGGTGGGGGTGGCGGTGGCGGTGGTGATGGCGGTGGCGGTGGAGTAGGGGGTGGCGGGTGGCGGTGGGAGTGGGGTTGGCGGTGGCGGTGGCGGTGGAGTAGGGGGTGGGGGTGGCGGTGGGGGTGGCGGTGGCGGTGGCAAAGGGGGTGGAGGTGGTGGTGGGGGTGGGGGTGGGGGTGGAGGTGCAGGTGGGGGTGGGGGTGGGGTTGGCGGTGGCGGTGGCGGTGGAGTAGGGGGTGGGGGTGGAGGTGGGGGTGTCGGTGGCGGAGGCAATTGGAGAGGAGGAGGAGGTGGGGGTGGGTGAGGGGGTGGAGGTGGGGGTGGGTGACAAGGCAACAGGGCAACAAGGCAACGGGTGACAAGGCAACAGGTGACAAGGCAACAAGGCAATAGGGGTGGAGGTGGGGGGGGGTGTGGAGGTGGGAGAGGGCGACAAGGCAACTGGAGTGGAGGAGGAGGTGGGGGTGGGTGAGGGGGTGGAGGTGGGGGTGGGGGTGGGGGTGGGGGTGGGGGTGGGGGTGGGGGTGGGGGTGGGGGTGGGGGTGGGGGTGGGGGTGGGGGTGGGGGTGGCGGTGGGGGTGGGGGTGGGGGTGGGGGTGGGGGTGGGGGTGGGGGTGGGGGTGGGGGTGGCGGGTGGCGGTGGCGGTGGGGGTGGGGGTGGCGGTGGGGGTGGGGGTGGGGGTGGGGGTGGGGGTGGGGGTGGGGGTGGGGGTGGGGGTGGGGGTGGGGGTGGGGGTGGGGGTGGGGGTGGGGGTGGGGGTGGGGGTGGGGGTGGGGGTGGGGGTGGGGGTGGGGGTGGGGGTGGGGGTGGCGGTGGTGGTGGGGGTGGCGGTGGTGGTGGGGGTGTCGGTGGGGGTGGGTGTGGCGGCAGGGGTGGGGGTGGCGGCGGGGGTGGGAGTGGGGGTGGGGGTGGAGGAGGTGAAGGAGGTGTAGGTAATTGTGAGGGGAGGGGGAAGAAGGTTGGAACCAAAGCGGAAGCGTGGCCAGGAGAGAAGGCTCCGTCGATCTTGGGTGAGGGTGTTAGGAGGAGAAGGATGTGGGGGAGGGGGTGGGGGAGGGGGAGGGGGAGGGGTGGTGGTGGGGGGGGGGTGGGGGGGATGGGGGATGGGGGAAGGTGTAGATGAATTTGGGTGGGGGAGGGTGTTGGGAAGACGCCGACGCCTGCGAGAGGAGGGGGGACTTAGACCTACATTGAAAAGGATAGGACCTGTATTAGGTCTTTGAGGTGGACGTTGGGCGGAAGGTGTGGGGGAAGGTGAGCGAGCTCTTCGTGTACCAATGGGTGATAGGAGAGGGATAGGCTCTTGGGAAGTGGGTGGTGTAGAAGGGAGGGTGTGGAACGAGGGAGGGTGGGTAAGGCCTAGGGTAATCCAGGTGTTGTTGTCCCAGCTCCGCAGAGGGTTCAGAATGTCACAACGATCAAGGAGGTGTTCGAAGTCAAGGGAGTAGGATTGGTCGTGAAAGGCTGAGAGGGTAGAGTTGACCCGGGACCTGTGGTCTTCAGGAGGGAGGTGGGTAGGGTGAAGGAGGTGGGCATTCCGTCTCCGGAGGGCGGTGAGGGTAACATCTTGCCAGGAGGTGTGGTTGGGGTTGTCAGCCGGTTGAGGTCGAAGGTTGACTGAGAAGATAACCCTGATGAGGAGTTGGCCAGAATTGGATGTCACTTGGGTGGTGACCAAGCCATAGTGGGGACCTGGGGTTTCTCTCGTCCCCTTGGTCCAGATCCATGATGGCGAGGGAGGAGGACAGGTGAGGTAAGTGGAATGAGCCGGGGGGGAGAGGGGGGAAGGGGTGGAAAGAGGGTTTGGGGGGGTGGTGTTGGTTTGGGAGGGAGCCCTAGAAGACCGTTGGCGAGATGCATGATGGGGTGGCGGCCTCGAAGGACGGGGTGGGGGGAGAGGGGAGTTGGTTGGGGCTCCTGGGGGAGAAGGGGGAGAAGGTGGAGGGGTAGTGGAGTTGGAGAAGGGCCTACTGTGTGGTCGTGGTGGTAAAGGGGAGGGGGGAGTGGTGAGAGGGAAGGAGGTGTTTGGGGGAAGGGAGGTGTTGGAGGGGAGGGATGTGGGGGGGGGGTGAGGGTTGTGGGTAAGAGTAGGGGGGATTGGTGAGGGGCGTGAGGGGAGAGGGTCTGGGATAGGGGGGGGGGAGGCAAGCGAGGGGGGGGGATGGGCAGGCGAGGGGGAGTGGCGATGGGAGGGGGGGGTAGGGTTGGTGTTTTGGGGAGAGGTGGCTGTTGGGTGGCGGGGGATGGGTGGCCGTGATGGGGCTGGAGGAGTGGGTCTGAGGCAGGGAAGGGGAAGGGTGGCGGTAGGGTGATTGGCTGAAGATAGCCTTGTTGTGGCAGAAGAGGGGTGCCTTTGGTGGGAAGGGGTGCCTGTAGGGGTGCCTGTAGGGTCGTGGGGGGTGGGGGGCCTTGAGGGGATGGGAGAGGGGTGGCTGCGGTGGGGGTGAAGAGGGGTGGTTGTGGTGTGGTTAGGGATGGGTAGGCGTGATGGGGAGGTTAAGGGATGGCTGTTGGCGGGATGGGAAGGGGTGGAGGAGGGCTGGCTAGGGGGGGGGGTGTCGGGGTAGGAGATGGGTGACTGTGGCGGGTGGGGGGGGGGGTGTCTGTAGAGTGGTTGGGAAGGGGAAGCCTTGACGGGGAGGGGGGGTCTTGGTGGTTTGGGGAGTGAGGAGGGGTGGTTGAGAGATGGGGGGGGAGGTTTATGGTGGCAGGAGAGTGGTCGGGAAAGGTTGGGCTTTGGGGTGAAAGAGGGTTGCTAATTGGGTGGTAGGTTGGGTGGTTGATTGGGGAGGGGAGAGTGGTGGTCGAAGGGGGGTGGTAGGGGTGTGGGGTGTGGGAGATGTGTACAGGGCTCGAGGTAGGAAGGGGGTCAGGAGTAGGGGAGAGGTGGTTGGGGGTGTGGGACGGGGTGTGGAACAGGGGAGAGGTGAGCAACGGAGGTGGAGGGTGAAGGAGGGAGAGGACAGGGAAATGAAGGGCATTAGGGGAGAGTAGGGCAGGCGGGAGGGAAGAAGGGTAAAAGATGGTGAAGGAGGGGTGGATGAGGTTGGGTAGTGAGAGGAGGCGAGGTCCAGTGGGGCTCATGGAGTCGAGAATATACCAGTACAGGACAAGGTGACAAGGTACAGAATATACCAGTACAGGAATATACCAGTAAGGTACAGGAATATACCAGTAAGGTACAGGAATATACCAGTAAGGTACAGTAAGATATAATATACCAGTAAGGTACAGTAAGGTATACCAGTAAGGTACAGGAATATACCAGTAAGGTACAGAATATACCAGTACAGGACAAGGTGACAAGGTGACTACATCACAACAACAAGGTGACGACACAACAACATAACAACTTGACTACGTAACAACAACACGACAGCAACATGGCGTTTGACTGGGCTAGGCCGGGCATGAAGAGGGTGGTTGTATGGCTGCAGGCCCCTGGCTGCACCTCCGCACTAAAGCTCCCCACTCTGGCTGTCGCTTTATCATTGATGCCTAGCTGCCCCTGCCCCATAACATTAAACGCATGCCTGCTGGCACCACTCTGGTTACCGCTCCTGGATGCGGCCATATCTTGGCAGCTCCTGGGCTGCGCTGCCTTGCCGCGCGTCTTGGCTGCTCCCCTTGGCTGCGGCTTATGGGGGCTGCTCCTTGCTGCTGTTTTATGCTGCTCCTGGGTAGTGGGGTAGGGGAGGGAAAGGTGGGGTAGGCATGGCTGTAGTCTCGACCAGTCTGTCATGGTAGGGGGTACTGATGTCATGCCATGTACTGATGTTAGCCGGCTGTTGTTGAGTGTTGAGGGAAGACGGACGACAGTATGGCTGTTTGACCTGCACCGAATACAAGGCGTGGCAACGGTTTGGCTGCGTAATGGTGGGGGGCTAGCCACTCACCACTTGCTCTATGCTACTCCATTGCTGGATCCTTGTTGGCTGATGCTCTACGCCGTTCCCGTCTTGCTTCCAATCACCCAGCCATGCTACCCCTGTCATGTTCCAGCTGTCTTTAACTGAAAGCAATCATAGGCCAGCCAAGGCCCAGCAAGCAGATGAACAAGGACATGCATGACTACAGTTGGGCAGGCTGTGAAGTCCTGGCTGCTTGCGTTCTCTTGCCCCACCATGGCTGCTGGCTCCTGGCTGCACCTCCTGGCAGCGCCTCCTCTCTTGGCCGCTGCTGATGGCTGCTAATGTGGGGAAAGGAAAGCTGTTGTTGTGCTGAAGTGTTCAACACCAAGACAAGGGACATCAAGAGAAGGGTGTACGCAAGAGCGTTGCTTGGACTCACCTAGTCGGGCAGAGGCGGGGCGGGGCGGGGCGGGGCGGGGCGGGGCGGGGCGGGGCGGGGCGGGGCGGGGCGGGGCGGGGCGGGGCGGGGCGGGGCGGGGCGGGGCGGGGCGGGGCGGGGCGGGGCGGGGCGGGGCGGGGCGGGGCGGGGCGGGGCGGGGCGGGGCGGGGCGGGGCGGGGCGGGGCGGGGCGGGGCGGGGCGGGGCGGGGCGGGGCGGGGCGGGGCGGGGCGGGGCGGGGCGGGGCGGGGCGGGGCGGGGCGGGGCGGGGCGGGGCGGGGCGGGGCGGGGCGGGGCGGGGCGGGGCGGGGCGGGGCGGGGCGGGGCGGGGCGGGGCGGGGCGGGGCGGGGCGGGGCGGGGCGGGGCGGGGCGGGGCGGGGCGGGGCGGGGCGGGGCGGGGCGGGGCGGGGCGGGGCGGGGCGGGGCGGGGCGGGGCGGGGCGGGGCGGGGCGGGGCGGGGCGGGGCGGGGCGGGGCGGGGCGGGGCGGGGCGGGGCGGGGCGGGGCGGGGCGGGGCGGGGCGGGGCGGGGCGGGGCGGGGCGGGGCGGGGCGGGGCGGGGCGGGGCGGGGCGGGGCGGGGCGGGGCGGGGCGGGGCGGGGCATGCAGCTGCAGGGCCAGCAACTGATGTAGCAATATGATCAGTCACGGATGCAGCTGCAGGACCAGCCGGGGTCAAGTTTTGCTCCAGCGTTGTGTGTTTACACTTTTGTACATACATCGGTTTGGCATGCCCTGTGATTCGTTTTTGTAACTCAGGCGATTGTTCTTGACTGTGCTCGCATGAGTTTGGATGCCGAGGTTTGAGCCGCCATTGCACTCAGCACACTGCAAAATACAAAAAGTACAAGTTGCACCGCATAGCTGACACAGTCTTCTATCCAGGAATGTGTGACATATAGATTGAAACCACATGAATGAGACGCGGCGTCGTTTTAATTACCGGGGTTAGGTTCTCTATTAGTTGGCACCGGCTGACCAAGATTCACATCCAATGGCATGGCATGGTTGCGGTGGTGGCATTTAGGTCCAGCTGTGGCTTATTGCTCACGTGGGATAGGTGATAGGCTATATATCCTACCACATCACGTAAATGCGAAAACATATGCATGCACTAGTCGCGATTCACCAACGCGCCTCGAGGCTGGCGGCAGCATGCCTTAATAGCCTCAGGCAATGGGATGCGCCACAAGCAAGCCCTTGGAAGCTCCCACACGACAAAAGGCAGAGTATACGGAAACGAGCGAGTCTCTACCCATAGTCGCATCAGGCGCTGGTCCATCCCCGACAGCAGCTGATTGGGTGCCAGAGCATGGCATCGCCAGGGCTCAAAACGAGCTGCCAGATGCCAGCTGCTCATTGCTACCTGGACCAATAACACAGCGCAATACCGTAGATGAAACAATTCAATCCAGCCATCATGTAACCTCAGCAATCAGCAACCCTCAGACAGGGCCGGATGTGGCCCAGACAGCTACAATCCCAGCTGCCAGCAGTGGGCGAAATGCGAAGATGCCTTGGGAGCACGCAGCGGCATTCGGAAGCAAATCAAGCGACATGTGGAACTGTCTGCAGCGCGCTTGCGATCACCTTGTATACGTGTCACCTGCACGTTGCGCGAGGTAATCACGGGATGCAGTCCACCCCAGCAATAGACCTTCCACATTTGACCCCGTTCCTCGCGTGGCGCAGCGTGGTAATCTTCAGCACGAGCCGGCGATATGCCAAGGTGGTGTGCAACGCAAGCTCGCCGCAGGCTGTGCTGTGCACACGTAACGAGCTGTGCCCATCTGCGGAGCTCCCTACTGTCGTTACTGCCATCGCGACATGTCGACCAGTGCAGCTTGATTTTGCAGCGGTCAGTAAATCCACCTAGTAAATGCTTTGAAATAAAAGCTCTCGAGGCATATAGTCACGTGAATCTGATGCACATGCAGGAGTGCGCGAAAGGACAGGAATTGGGTGTGGACTGCCAGCTTCTAAAGGACGAGGCCGGCTGCACTAGCTTTGTCGTCATTCCACTGTGAGATGGTGAGCTACGGAGCCTGGGATGGAAGCTTAGCTAATCACAACTTGTTCTCTGCCTGCAGCGTTTTTGCTAAAGAGGTGTTGGGAGCACTCATGCTAGCCGGAAGCGAGACTTTGGATCCTGGGTGAGCAACACTTGAGCAATGCTGCTCTGCTGCCAATGAAGGTGTACTAGCAAGGATGCTGCGCCATGCAGGTGGCCTAACCATTGGGTGGCGAGCTTCTGGCCATGGGTGGCAATGTATGCAGCTGAAGTGAAAGCTGTGCGCCTGGTTGACCTGCTGGAAAAGATCCAGACTGCGCCATCTCTGAACAGCCTGGCTTGGGTGGTGACAAATGAACTGGATGACTGGTTTGAGTGGACAGTGCGGGAACACACAGAGGCACGACTGGTGCTGCTGTCCGAAGGTAGGGTGTTGAGCTACACCAGGAGCATGGCAAGGGTGTAGCTTGCAGTAGGCAATCTACGAGCACAGGTTAAGAGTGGATTGTCTAATGAGCACCCCCTGCAACTGACCTGCAACTGACCTGCTGCTGCTGCTGCTGCTGATGCTTTCCTCTAGTTATTGAAAGTGTGATGTTCCTAAACCATTATGCAGATACAAGCAGCGCTCTGGTGCTTTCGCACGCAATGGTGAACACCAAGTCACGGCCTGCGCCCATGCGCTGTAGCTCCAGCCTTGACCCCATGATTAGAACAGCCAGCAGCAATGCTTTGGCCCCTGGCATGACAACAGATCCCACAATTATCCCCCACCCAGCTGGCTGGTCAGGAAAAACGCACCTTCAGCCTGATGCAGCCGCGGGCCTGTGCAAGTCAGCACCCACGTCAGGCGTGTCAGCGCTCCCCTTCGGCAATGACACAGGAGCCGTGGCCCCAGGACCCCAGTTGCCCCTCAGCAAGCAGCCAGGGCTCGTTCCTTCACTGGGCGCCAGCCCAGCAACGCCCTTCCTTTGTGGTGACCCTGGCTTCGCTCTGACAGCAAGGCAGCTGGCAGAGCATGGGCTCTTGGGCACGCACATGAGCCTGCTCAACACCTTGACCAGGCGGTGTCTAGTGGAGGGTAGGTGGCTGCAGGGTGGAAGCTCCACTAGGCATCACAGCGCACACAACAGAGCATGACAGCACACAGAAGCAGAGCATTATAGCAACACTCACTGCTTGCACCTATGTATGCATGGCACTGAGGGTGACACCTGGTGCTTGCTGTGCACAGGCAGCAAGCTTTTGTACGTGGCCGACGTCATGGCAGCATTGAAAAAGTATGGCGAGCCCTGGAAGGACATTTTCCTGGACCAGGTGTGACAAATGTTGTTTTGGCCATGTACTGCATGCACTGTGGGACAGAACTCTGCCTTGTTGACATAGGTCTGTGTTGTGGGCATAAGTTTGTGGCAGGAGGCTGTGAAACGTTGGCACACTGCTTGTACACCACAGCCCTGCATGGTCACATTCTTTCATTGTGAAGCAGCAAGTGCACACTGTGGCTGTGCAGGCCCGAGTTTTGAATCCATTGTGGGTTATTGCTGCACCAATCATTGCCAACGAGAAGCACTTGGGGGCCATCATCTGGTTGTCAAACTCCAGGTTGGTCGCTTGTAAGCTTTGAGCTGCCGCCACCGCTCACTGCTGTTCCTGCTGCCACAAGCGCTGCTGCGGCTGCTTCTGCCGCCGCCACTGCTGCAGCTGCTGGTACTGTCTACTTGCCTACCTGACTTGACGAACTGTGGACGAAACAAGATGGACAGTGGCATGCAACGGCACCGACAATGTGTGCACTGATTGAACCTTCTGCAGGGTCAACCCTGCCATGCTGGCCAACGCTGCAAGAACGAGTGTACCTCCCCTGCTGCACAGCCTAGCCGAGCAGCTACAGCAAGTCACTCAGCATGTCACACAGCTGCGCAGCCAAAACTCAGGCATGGCCAACGATGAGGTACGTTACACCTGGTGGAACTGGCATGTCATCATGAACATGATCATAGATGTGATCACATCGTAGGATAAGCCCTTGTGCAGCAATCATGGTGCATCAACATATCCCTGCCAAATGCTTGAGGACATGTGGGGATTGTTCCAGCCTTAACCATGTCATCAAGCACAGCCAGGGCTGTGTGGTATGAAGAAGCATCACTTTTTGCTGGCCTGCATCACCCTGCTCTCACAACACCTGCTTGCTGCCATGCAGACTCCACACTTCTGGGACCATCTCCTAAGCGGCACCGGGTTGGAGCTGGGTACTGCAAAAAATAGTGTGTCATCCAGTCATGGCCTGGAGATACTGGACTTTGAGTACAGGCCTGTCAAGTATTCAGTGAGTGGCCCTGCCGCCAACATCATTGTTATGCTCCATTTGCTCTTGTGCTGCTGCCAAAGGCCAGCTGATCATAAGGTGGACAAGAGCTAAGCTGCTTGAGTATAGCACAGCTACTGTGCGGTAGAAGTGTAGCTACAGCTGAAATGTAGCACAGCTGCTGTGCAAAAAACACATGTCCGACCCAAGGGCTCTGCCAGCTGGTGTGTGTCGCCGCAGATGGCTCCGTCGGACGCAGCTTCCACCAGTGCTCTCATGAAGGTGTACCAAAGCGTTATTGCACAACACCAGCATGCGCAGACTCCTCCCGAGTTTGATCTTGGTGCCCAATATGAGGAGATTGAGGTGTGTCTCATATTGTGTGTCGTGTGTATTGCAACAGCAACTGAGCAGACAAGTGATGTTTGGGTTGCGACTGGCACTGTCTGCAATCATCAGCACTGACACACTACATGAATGCAGTGTACAATCCTTTTATTGACAGCTTGCAATGCAACTGAATGTTGGAGCTGATGCTGCTGACCTGCACTGCCGACAGATTACAGGCAGTTCCAGCCTGTGCTGTTTGAACAACCTGGGGTTGCATTGCCGCACAGGTCATTGCCAAGGCGGGCCAAGGAGCATTTGGGAGTGTCTACGTTGCAATGTGGAAAGGCATGCTCGTGGCCGTCAAGGTGACTTTCATACCTCGTAGATCATGCTAATCAGCTCCACGTGTGGTTTGCTCATTGTACAGGCGGCTGGCACCAGCATGCCTTCTGGCCCCCATGCCATGCTGCTTTTGCCAGCCTGGCGCAAGAGAGAGAGTAAGAGAGTGTGTTTGTGTTTGGTGGCGCATATGCATCCATGTCCAGGTTATGAAGCAGCAATTGGATGGCAGACGTGCCATGCGCACCGCTTGGGAACTCGCTGTGACCAAAGCCCTACAGCACAGCAATGTGGTTGCAGTGCATATGGTTCTGACAGATGTACTTGTAGAGGTGAGTCACAGCTTGGGTACAAACATCACACCTGGCAAGGGTCAAACTAGGAACCTTACTGTGTATAGCCATAGTATACCCATAGCTGGTCCAGCACAGCCAGCAAGTCCCTGAAGCAGCTGCTGCTGCTGCTGCCACACTGCCACACTGTGCTGCAGCTGCTCACACTGCCACACTGCCACACTGCCACACTGTGTGGGTCAACTGTTTGATGGCCATGCCTGCAGAAATTCAGCAAACGCATCATCCGCTTCATTCCTTCCAGCCTGGTGGGTCTATCTGCTGAGCCCAACACACCGCAGGCATCCATGCTCCTGCTCACCATCTGGCGTCACTGGTATTTGCCAGCAGCAGTGATGACCCGTGCCTGACTCGTGGGCTTGTCGCAGGCTGCAGATGCACAGTCGTCTAGCTGGGGCAGCAGCATGGGGGTGCCCACACTGAGTGCAGCCATCGGCCAGGACAAGGAGAGCCAGCCTCGCTGTCAGGTGGGTGTGCGTGTGTGGAGCCAACCATCTGCTTTCAAATCAAAGCCATGGCCGCCACGATCATGGCAGGCAATGCAACGCTGGCCAGTGCAGTGCCATCCAGGTTAGAGGGGGCAGCCAAGGTTGTATACTCCCTTCAGTTTAGGTTTGTGGACACCCACCCTTATCTCCTTATGTCATTGACACCACCATCATGAACACCAGTTGCATCTCAGCTTCCATCAATGCAGCCACAACGGGACACCCAGTGCAGCCATGGCACCAACAACAGGCTGAGCAAACCACCACGCCACTCGCTGATGGCTGGCTGGTGGCCAGAAGCAGCCCCCCCTCCTCTGCTGTGGTTCAGGTCATCATCATGGAGTACTGCAACCTGGGGCCCCTGCATCACTACATGGCTGAGCGCCGCTTCATGCGCCAGTTCCCTGCGGAACCCCTCAAAGGCATCACGCCTGCCACAGCCGCCACTCGTCCTGCAGCCAGTGCTGGCACTGCCCTCAGCATCGCTCACTCTCACCCCCCTCAACCCCACCCTCCCAACCAGTCGTCACACAGCTCCGGCAGCTCCAAGCCAAGCTCTGGCAGCAATGAGACAGGCGCTCCACAGGTGTGCCACCCAGTTGTGAAGCACGTGTGGAGGGTATAATGATGTAGAGCTCGGCATATGTTTTTGCACTGGAGGTCTCCTGAAGAGTTCAGGGGCAGGAGAGCATCATGTGTGTGTTTAGCCAGCAGCTGTAGCACCAGCTACACCAAGACAAGCAGCAGCACCTGTGAAGCATAGCATAGGTCCTCAGGACTGGAGGTCTTCTGGAGACTCCAAACCTACAGCGTCACGCGTGTAGCAACCAGCTGTGGCAACAAGACACGCATGCAAGCTACACCAAGACAAGCAGTAGCAGCACCCTGAACTGTAGAATGGCAGCAACATGAAAGGGCAGCAGGTAGGTAGCATGTGTGGTGTCCAGTCTTGCAGGTTTGAATGCATATACAGAGATGGCGCCGCCATACGCAGAGATGTTCAGTGCAAGGCACCTGGTAGCAGAGCAGTGAGCATGGCTGTGTGTGACAACTCAACTGCAGGTGGTGGACATGCCCATGGTGATTGCCACCCTGCTGGAGGTAGCAGAGGCCTTGAACTACCTGCACTCCCAAGGCTTCATCCACTGTGACCTAAAACCAGAAAACATCCTGCTGAGAGTTGCACCAGTGAGTCACAGCCATCACACTTCTTCCCCAACATCATCCATTCCCTGATTCTTCAGCATCTGCTTCCCCAGCAGAGTCTTCAGCTTCAGCATCACAGCTATGCAAGCCCTTCCTGATGTCACCTCAATGTCCATGCAAGCATGGCCCGCAGTGCAGCTGTTGTGCTGTGGCTGGTGCCGCAGGCTGACAACCGGGGCTTCACAGCCAAAGTGAGTGACTTTGGGCTAAGCGACCTCAGCACCAGTGACGGCAGCCTCGTGATGGGCGAGCTGGGTGGGACAGTCACGCACATTGCGCCAGAACTAGTCACGCAACGCAAGGCAAGTGGTTTCAAGTGGGTATGTCGGCATTGGGGTTGGCAGGGGCAGGATCATCATCAGCATACCGATGGCATGTGTCAGTCAGACGCCTCACGAAGTTGGAGTTGGGCGAGAGCACAGAATGAGCAAGCCAGTTTATGCCCTACATGAGGGCCTCAATGGTTGGGTGCTAGGCGTGCCAAAAGAGCTCCCTGTAGCTCGTTACAACAGGGCCAAAGCAACTGACTGTGTATGTGTCCCAGCTGCAAGGGGCAAGTTGCACATGTGTGATGTTGCACACATCAGGCTGCTGACTTGTTTTGGTTTGTCCTCTGGCTGCAGGTGAGCAAGATGTGTGATGTGTACAGCTTTGGGATCTGCATGTGGGAGCTGTACACTGGGCAGCGCCCCTACATCGACCTGCTGCAGAGCAGCAAGGACAAGCGAAGCCGCGACAAGCTCATCTTGTCCAAGGTATGGGCTGAACCAAGTTGGCATGTACACTCTTGTGCATGGCTGCTGCTGTGATAGCTGTTGTGTAGCTGCCCCCACGGTGCCCAAGGCACCAGCCCATGTGCTTCCTGTTTGCGCCCCAGCTGGGGTGTATAACCAGTCCAGCATGCTTGCTTGATGGCATGTCAGGCACAGCCATCATCACCAGCACTGCTCTGCCCTGCTGTGGCCTGCTGTGGCCTGCTGTGGCCTGCTGTGGCCTGCTATGCCCTGCTATGGCCTGCTATGCCCTGC
The DNA here is from genome assembly GCA_030144725.1 of Haematococcus lacustris. Classification (NCBI taxonomy): domain Eukaryota; kingdom Viridiplantae; phylum Chlorophyta; class Chlorophyceae; order Chlamydomonadales; family Haematococcaceae; genus Haematococcus; species Haematococcus lacustris. The sequence goes on from JASKMD010000013.1 coordinate 2,362,527, forward strand.
TATGGCCTGCTATGGCCCCGTTGATACGATTCACTGCTCTCTTCCTCACACAGGTGGCCCATGAGCACAGGCGCCCGGCCTTCCCCTCCTGTGCTCCCGTAGACTATGTGGCCTTGGCAACCCACTGCTGGCACCCCAGCCCTGACTTCCGCCCCACCTTCCAGGTATTTTGCAGCAGCTATCATATTGCTGTGACCCCTGTTGTCTACAGTCCAGCTACAGTCCTCGCAGTCACTGCCCTAGCAAGGCATCATTGCAGTCAAGATTGAGGGGGTGGGAGGGGAGGGGGGTGGGTCCTCACCCCTCCCACCTCAACCTCCAGCGGCACACGCCCCTAGTCTACTTAAATCCACTTCCACACACTGCTCCTCACACACATCAGCATGCACGCGCTTCCATGTGTGGCCGTACACACCCACATGTCTCAAGACCCACCCCTGTTGCGGTGGCTGTCCACCCACAGCAAGTGCTGTCAGAGCTGAGGGCCATGCAAGCTCAATATGGTCAAGTTCCTGCCCCCCACCCCAGCACCGCCTACTCCTCAGCACACGACTCAGCACGGCTGCAGCACATGCTGGGGCAGCAGGCAGTGCTGGGTGGAGCTGCCCACCCAGCAGGCATCCCCGGCTACCCCCTGACACACAGCAGCCAGATGGCCGTGGCGCAGCACATGCAGCTGAGACAGCAGCAGCACCAGCAGTTTGGAGGAAGCCCTGGGTCGTCACCCAAGCACAGCGCGGGCCAACCCAGCAGCCCAGGCTATCGCAGCCTGGCACCAGCCATGCATGGCAACGGTGTACCAAAGGGCCACCCAGCCACCTCGTTCGGGCAGGTGAGTGGCCAGCACCCTCCGAGGGAGTTGAAGCCCAGGACCTACAGCTCAAATCCAGAGTCTGGAGCCCATGCCCCTCCTGCCCCTCCAGCGCATGTGCAACACCGCGGCTCCAGCTTGAGGCCCCTTGTCCTGCAGAAGGAACAGGTCCTGTACAGGTCAGCCGCTGCTGCACAGCAGGCAAAGCCTCCATACCCGCACGATGCATAGCCTCAAGCACCAGGCTAGAGGACAAGTGAGGAGCATGAGAGGGCGCATGAGAGAAGGGAAGAGAAGAGGGCACAGCACGGAAGCTAGCTTGGGGTTAACGATTTGATAGTAGGTTTGCAGGTATGTTGGAGTAGAGCTGCACATTGTAGCAGGGCCTTGTCTGTAGTTTCAGTGCCTTTGTGTGTGAGCTTGTGGCAAGGATTATCCTGCGCCTCTGTTGATGTACCTGCTGCTGCTCTAGCTTTGGTGATGCTTGCTGTATGGGGTGCTGCTGTGGCTCTGAGAATTGAAGCAATAGAATAAAAGAGCAGTTCAGGTAGTCCAGGGGTGGTAGGGCAGGAATGAGTGTGGCAGACTGAGATAGCAATGGCGCCCCAACCTCTATTGTTGCATTGGGCTTGAGCTATGAGGCTGACGCTCATGCCTCTTGGCTGCCATGTGCATGGACCTTGGGCCTCGTAGCGACCCTCACACTAATTGCTTTATGCCTGCGTACCATCACAGGGTGATGCTTTCTCAATGTAGCGCAACGCACGTATTTTCTCGTAGTGTATTTGGAATGCAATTCATGGGAATGGATGATGCCAGAATGGATGATGCCAGAATGGCAAGTGGGAAATCAACGGATGAAGCTATTAATACGGATGAAGGTACTTTCGGGACTTTCTGTAACGCACTTCAATTTGAAGTCTTCAAAGCAAGGTGCACAAACAAAGGTGCACATGGGCTCAAAATGAAGTCATGCAAGTTCTCATCACTGTTATGGATTGGACTGCGAACATGATGTTTCAATCACCCCGTCTAGGTGCCCCGCACGCCCGGCAGGCATCGCGTTGGGTGATGGCCGGACATTCCATTTGTGCACAACCAGCACACTACGCTAGGTAGATGGGGTTGCAGGGATGCGGCTCACCGTGCCCGTCTCGCCGCGTGATTTGTTCGCGGGCACATGTGGCAGTACGCGAGCAAAGACTCCAATGGCTTGCGCTGATGGTCAGATGACGCGCAATTGTTCGCAGCTGCTAATGTGATCAACGCTATCGAAAACGATGCATTATTTAGAGAGTAATTGCATGCATATTACCAACCCCATGTTGGGGTGGCCTGACCTGAAGTCTGCGGTGCACTGGCAATCAAAGAAGACCCCTGACGCTTGCCATGAGTTTGACCACTCCCCCATTACCCTGTCATTCACGGCACCAGCACAAGCCACTACACCCATCCACACCTGCATTGCTGACTGCCACACTGGCCCACAGTTCCAATGGAAGCCAGATCATGCTGCTCGGTATGTGGGTGCCCTTATTGCCTTGGGTGTCAAGCAGGCAAGGGGTCATGGCTGTCAAGCAGGCTGTTGAGCAAGGCACACACCCTGACTCCATCAACCGCTTTGTGCATGACATCATATCACGGGTTGCGGGCAGTGCGGGGATGCTCAAGCCAAGGCTCTGACCACTGGCACGTGTTGACAAGCACACCACAGTTAAGCCTGCCTGGTTTGACCGGTCATGCAAGGAGGCCAAAGCCGTACTCTGGCAGGCTCTGCGTAGCGGGGAGGCCTTGCACCTCTACAGGGCTAGAAAGCAGGCCTATAGGAGGCTGGTTGCTAGAGCTAAGTTTGTGTTACGAGACGTCCGGTGACGGTGACAGAGTTCTCCTTGACAGACTGGGCGTTGTCAGGAAGTCTGCCCGGGAATCGAACCCGGCCTCAGATCACTGCACCACGTCACACTTCTCATAGGGGCGTTACGATTATTGCCTCAGCATTACATCATCACGTAACATTTTGCGTGGTCCAAGCACAGAGCTGTTAAGCTCCTAGACATGCTCAAACACAACCCTGGGGATGCACTCAAGATGCTCCGAGTCAAGCACGCACGCCAGCAGTCCATGGTCCCCATCGACATGTGGCATCAGCATCTGCAGGCCTACTTCACAACCACCAATACGACACATGAAGCACCTGATGTGATCCCTGAGCCAGCCAGGACTAGGCAAGCTGTGCCTGCCCATTTGCAAGCCGTTCCTCTTGGGAGAGGCAGACTTCACTCTGTTCCTGCCCCTGCCCCTGTCACAACACATCCACCTGCCTATGAGCTGCCCCATCTTGACAACATCACATTCATTATACAAGCACAACTACGTGAGCTCAACAATGACACAGCTCCTGGCCTGGATGGGCTCCCAACCCCCTTTATCAAGCACGCCCGCACAGTTGAGGAGGGTGTCACCACATACCTGCTGCTCCCTCTGCTTGCCACATGGTTTCGCAGCATTCATCCCAGCTGCTTGGAAGGTAGCTAGAATCAGCCCCCTCTTCAAGGACACAGACCCCACAGACCCCAACAAGTACAGAATGCTTGCTGTGAATAGTGTGTTGTACCGCCTGTATGCTAACGTCTTGCGGCACGTGCTGACTGCCTGGTGCATGACACACAAAGTGCTGCCAGCTGAGCAGTTTGGGTTCATCCCGGGACGCAGCACCATGCAACCCATGTTCATTCTGCGCCATCTTGTCCACGCTCAAAAGGCCAGCGTAGATGCCAAGCACCGCAAGCTTTTCACTGCCTTCATTGACTTCAAACAGGCTTATGACCACATACCTCGACAACAATTGTGGGAGCACTTGCGGGTTGGAGTCAAGCTGCCACAGCCCTTGCTTGCCTGCCTGGAGGGTCTGTATAGGGATGATAGCTATGTGCTGATAGATGGCCCCCACCGCACCCCCCAGTGACTCCAGACCAAGGTGTCAAGCAAGGCTGCCCCATCAGCCCACTCCTGTTTGCTCTCTATGTTCACGACATAATAATCACGATAAACATGGACCGGTCGCGATTGGACCGACCATAGCTCTATGAAAACTAGAGTAGAAGGCCGTTCGAACGGTACAAGTCTTACGCTAATCCGCGCAACCGTTGCGACGTAGTTGGACCGCGAATTTCTCAACCACGTATCTGTACAGATTCCTAAGGTTAGCTATCTGTACAGATGTCGGCTAGGCTATCTGTACAGGTTTATTCAGCTATCTGTACAGATGTCGGCTAGGCTATCTGTACAGATTTGTTCAGCTATCTGTACAGATGTCGGCTAGGCTATCTGTACAGATTTGTTCAGCTATCTGTACAGATGTCGGCTAGGCTATCTGTACAGATTTGTTCAGCTATCTGTACAGATGTCGGCTAGGCTATCTGTACAGATTTGTTTAGCTATCTGAACAGATGTCGGCTAGGCTATCTGTACAGATTTGTTCAGCTATCTGTACAGATGCTGCTTTGCTATCTGTACAGACGCTTGTTTGGGTATATGTAGAGATGCTTGTTACATATCTCCTATGCTACTTAGCTGCAACACCTCGCTTCGCCCCCGCAAAACACATGTATCCACATCCAAACACCCCGCAACACCTCGCTACACCCCCGCAAAATACATGTATTGACGCCCAAACACCCCGCAACACCTCGCTACACCCCCGCAAAACACATGTATTGACACCCAAACACCCCGCAACACCTCGCTACACCCCCGCAAAATACATGCATTGACACACAAACACCCCGCAACACCTCGCAACACCCCCGCAAAACACATGCATTGACGACCAAACACCCCGCAACACCCCCGCAAAACACATGTTTAACACCCAAACACCCCGCAACACCTCACTACGCTACTCCTATACACATGTCTTAGTCCACCATCACCCCGAGACACCTCCCTATGGGAATGCGAAGCATATGCATTAATGCATCAACGACTTGCAACACCTCCGCATGAGGTGACAAGGTGGCAACACCATACAACACCAACAATGACATCACCAACAACAACACCAACAACACCACCACCACACCACACCATGGTGACAACACAAGAACACAACGACACACCACACCACAATGACAACACAACAACATTGCAACAAGACAAGCATATGCATTGATGCATCAACGACATGCAACACCTCTACATAAGGTGACAAGGTGCCAACAACACACAACAATAACAACATCAACAACACAATGACACACCACACACACCACCACACACCACCACACACCACACAAGTGACAAGTGACCGGGTGCAAGTTCATAGCCTCATCTTTCGTGCTCCCGCTATCCTTCACCCACCACACTACCATTGACGCCCACCTACCAAACCTACACCTATGCCATGTTGCACAACAAGCAAGGGCTGGCAACCACTCAAGTGCTCCACCATCCAGCTATCGTGCCCTTTGGAGAGGGATGGGTAGGGTCATTGTGGTGTGTGGGCATGGCATGGCATGGGTGGGCTGGGTGGGCTGATACTACGGGATCCCACTCCAAGCTGCCCACTCCATGTTGCCCGCTCCGAGTTGCTACGCCAAGGGTAGGGTAGGGAGAGGGCTGCTACGCCAAGGGTAGGGTAGGGAGAGGGTTGCTACGCCAAGGGTAGGGTAGGGAGAGGGCTGCTACGCCAAGGGTAGGGTAGGGAGAGGGCTGCTACGCCAAGGGTAGGGTAGGGAGAGGGTTGCACATCGTGCGTGCGTTGTGGGGCGGGGGGTGGGAAAGGGGGGAGGTAGGTGGGGTGGCAAACTTGGAGGTGGTGGGACAGGGATGGGAAAGGGGAAGGGGGGGGAAGGGGGGTAGGGGGAAGGAGGAAGGGGGAAGGGGGAAGGGGGGGGAAGGGGGGAGAGCTGACCGTGGGACCTGCAGTAAACAAGGAGCATCTTTGCGGTTAGGCTGGGCATCGGACCACTCATGTGCAAGGGCTGGCCACTCACACTTTGCTAGCGCCACTTCTATACCTACCTGGCAGCGCCTCCATGGCTGCAGCTCCTGGCTGCTCCTGCGCTCCATGCGCCTGCTTCTTGTGGTAGGGTGATGGAGGAGGGGGTGGGGGTGGGGGTGGGGGTGGGGGTGGGGGTGGGGGTGGGGGTGGGGGTGGGGGTGGGGGTGGGGGTGGGGGTGGGGGTGGGGGTGGGGGTGGGGGTGGGGGTGGGGGTGGGGGTGGGGGTGGGGGTGGGGGTGGGGGTGGGGGTGGGGGTGGGGGTGGGGGTGGGGGTGGGGGTGGGGGTGGGGGTGGGGGTGGGGGTGGGGGTGGGGGTGGGGGTGGGGGTGGGGGTGGGGGTGGGGGTGGGGGTGGGGGTGGGGGTGGGGGTGGGGGTGGGGGTGGGGGTGGGGGTGGGGGTGGGGGTGGGGGTGGGGGTGGGGGTGGGGGTGGGGGTGGGGGTGGGGGTGGGGGTGGGGGTGGGGGTGGGGGTGGGGGTGGGGGTGGGGGTGGGGGTGGGGGTGGGGGTGGGGGTGGGGGTGGGGGTGGGGGTGGGGGTGGGGGTGGGGGTGGGGGTGGGGGTGGGGGTGGGGGTGGGGGTGGGGGTGGGGGTGGGGGTGGGGGTGGGGGTGGGGGTGGGGGTGGGGGTGGGGGTGGGGGTGGGGGTGGGGGTGGGGGTGGGGGTGGGGGTGGGGGTGGGGGAGGGGGTGGGAAGGGGGCTGGGCTATGCCATTACTATAGTAAGGAGTTCCTGGGTCCTGTTGATGCTGTGAGGGTGCAAGGCACGCCTGTCACCCACTTCATGTATGCTGATGACCTGACCCTAGTGAGCACCTCGCCTGCAGCGGCTGGTCTGCCAGCTTCAAGGCTTTGCAGATAGGAAACACCTTACAGTCAATGTGAGCAAGTCAAAGGTGATGGTCTTCAATGGCAACTCACAAACTGCAGCACCTTTTCAGAGAGTTCAAGTACTCAGGCATGCACTTTAATCCCAGCGCCACCCCTGCCTTTGCTGCCACTCATATGAGGGCTGGCATATTCCTCACCATGCGCCAGGCGTGCAGGCGTGCCAGAGAGTATGGGGTCCTGCATGATCCATATGCCCTGTGACACCTTATTAGAGCGTTCGTGCTCCCCTTGGGGCTGTATGGCAGCCAGGTATGGGTCAGGCGACCCCAACTAACAAAAAATGAGAGGAAATGATAGGAAACCGACGCCGCATCTCAGCCACGTAGTTTCTATTTATGTTTCGCTCATCCCTGGATAGAGGACTCTGTCAGCTATGCGGTGCAGCTTGTAACATTAAATACTATGCACTGTGCTGAGTGCTATGGCGGCTCAAATCTTGACATTCAAATCCATGCCAGTTTTGCTCATGCGGGCCTCGCCGCGACCGACCGCCGCCACCGACGTGGCCCAATAGCCTTTGCAAACAGTCAGGGACAGTCGCCGCAGTCAAAATTATGCACATGGCACATCAAACCGATGTAATGACGCCCCTCCACCCATGCTCGGAAGTATACAAGGCTGCTGCATTGCTTGACCGCTTCGTGAGTAGTACCTACTACCTGGCCACTCGGTAAGGCCACTGAAGGTGTGTAGGCCATTGCTACGTTACCTTGCTCGACATGTTGGGTCCGATCCCTCCCGCCCGCCCTCCGCTTGCGTGTCGAGCTTGTGTCCAGCTCCGCCCTGACCCCCTGCTGCTCAGCTGGAGGGGTGGGCAGCCCAGGGGCAGCACCAGCACCAGCTGCCTGCTGCTGCCAGGGGGGTGCATTCCTGGGCATGGTGTGCAACTCTCCAACTCAGCTTTCTCAGGTTTGCAGCCAGGGTACGTAGCTCAGTGTCAGGCCTGATGGTGCTGCATGAGTTGGGGCAGCTGCTCCTCCAGCTTTACTGGCTTAGGGCTGCTTGCAAGTTCTGGAACACTGCCAAACTTTCCCCATAGCGACCTGCTATTGAGGGTCATCAAGGCAGATGTGGAGTTAGGCAGGAGGTGTCAGGCCAGCTGGAGTGCTCAGTTCCAGCTTGCAGCCAGAGAGCTGATGGGGGGTGAGTTCACCTTGAGCCCGGACATGGTCCTAGGCACCAAGGCTATGGAAGTCAAGTGGCTTGAGAGGTGGGGGAGGCTTTGGGTTGGGTTTGAGGGAGACCCTGGACTGCCTGAGATGGTGCATCGGGAGAGATGTTCGTATGCTGCATGGTTCGAGCATGGGGACGGCATCACCTGCTTAACATACAGCTCTCTACAGAGGTCCGCACCAGCTTGACTAGGTTCAGGTTAGGCAACAGCGGTTTGGGGGTGGAGAAGGCTCGGTTTGAGGGGGTAACTTTCATTGATCGCACATGCACAAGATGCACAGAGGGGGTAGTGGATGACGCCATGCATTTCATCTTTGAGTGCACTGCCACGAGTTACATCAGGGAGCAGCCGGAGTTTGCCATGGCTTTACAGAACAATAATGAGAACTTGCATGACTTCATGTTGAGCCCATGTGCACCTTTGTTTGTGCACCTTGCTTTGAAGTGCGTTACAGAAAGTCCCGAACCCCTAGAGGGGGAGGGCGGCCTAGCAGTCAGGCGTTCCCAACATGGGGTTGGTAATCTTCATGCAACTGCGGCCCATCTACTCCATCATTTGATGTAACGATTGCTGCGTCTGCTGCAATGCGATATTGCGCGTTTAATGTTCGACTGGAATTGCCATCGGAGTCTTTCGATGCGGGCAGCCACATGTGACCCCGGATGTGTCCCAATCAGAGACCGTGATTAGCTACACTGGTAAGCTACGTCCTTGGCTATCCGTTAGCGATGCACGACATGTCGGTGGCGCACACCACCGAAGTCCGGCAAAACATGGCTGCGCGAGCTTCTTGATGGTGCAGGCCGCTTGGCGAGGATGTGACAAAACACGAATCCGAGTGTGGCAGCGCTATATCGCTGTAATGGTGGGCGCCACAGTAGGGACTAGTCACCCCCTACAGCTATTATCCGCTTTATGTTTTGCACCATTGAACAAACAACCTGGCCTCACTCGGATTTGTTATAGCATACTCAATGACGCGTCCGTGGCACTATGCAACTCAATCATTGGGTCTGTATGTGACAAGATTGACCCCTTACAAGGTACACATGCTGATGGCTACAGGTGCACGAGGAGACGACCGAGCTTGGCTTACAACTTCGCCACGTGGCCCCCACCAACACAACTTAACCCACCATCTCCCAACCTCGTCTACTCCGCCCAGCTCCCAGTAGCCCCTCCTCCCAGCAGCCCAGCCTGCCATCAGCCTCCTCCCTTCTACCTCTCCTTCTCCTCGCCTCCCACCCCTCCCCTACCTCTCCTTCACCCGCCTACCTCCTACCTCCTACCTCAGCCTACCTTCTCTACCTCAGCCTCCCCTTCTCTCCCCTACCTCCCCTACCTCCCCTACATCACCCCTACCTCCCCTACCTCCCCTACCTCAGCCTCCCCTACCTCAGCCTCATCCCCTACCTCCCCCACCCACTCTCCCCTACCTCTCCTTCACCCGTAGCCCCGCTCAGCAACTCACGCACCCCCCGACAGGGACTACCGGACCCGCACACCTGGCTACCCCGGTGCACCAACCTGCACTCGAAGGCCACCTTCCACACCTACCCCATCAACCCGCAGACGGACATAGTCGGGACGGGCAATTGTGAAACCTTCCTCCAACTTCACCCCCACATGACCGACCCCGCGATGAGCCTCAGCACGGGGGAGCCCATTATGCCACGGCACGACTTAGTGCAACACGTAACGGTCCACGACGAGTCGGGTCGCACAGCTGGCCTCCTGACAAAAGACCAACACCAACATCTACACGCTTGGTTACAACACACACCACACACACGCAACCTGGCCACAGAGGTAGTGGCCCTACTAAGGAGACAGGACGCACAGAGCAGCCACCACCCCATGAGAGGGGCACAAGACAAAGCCCTTAACACCCTACACGCCACACGCAGCTTTCCAAGTACCGTCCAAAGATGGGCCGATCCACTCACAGTTAGACCAGAAACCACCACCTATTGGAGCCCTGACATCAACGACACGGCCTTTGGTGCACACCACAACTGCCTACTGGTGCGCCACACTGGGCTATCCACATGGAATGTACCGGCAGACGATGCAGTGGCACTGAAATGCGTCAACCATGCTATACACTCAGCTACACAGGAGGAGGCCATGGCAACCATCATGCTGATCCCTGGGAAAAAGGGCATCTCCTACCCTAAACACATTGACACCCTGCGGCGCTACCCTGAATACTGTCAGCACCTGGCTAGCATACCCCCCACCAAGACCAGATGCTCCAAGCCAGGCAAGCACGCCAACCTCCACATCTACGTCATCTGGAATGCAGCGGGACAACAACTTGTCACCAAAGGCAATCCCCAAGGATGGCTGGCTAGCACTGCCACTGCCCTCCACCCACAACGGGACACACACCCAATCCGCAACAGACCAACGAATCAAAGCCAGCCAGCCACACCCCCTAGCGGCCACAAACAACACATGCGCCTGCCGTTAGACAAGGACCTCCCCACCTCGGGGCACCAGCGCGGCCACCAACAACTCACGCACCATTCCACGACGCAGCCACGGATGGCCATCACCGAATGGGCCACGCTCGCGTACACGGACGGCAGCTGCATTAAGACCTCGGGGGCAGCCCCAGCGAGCGTCGGGGCGGGGGTTTATATCCCGGAGACCAACGTCCTCATCACCGTCGCCCTGGACGACCCAGAAAGCAACACCATCAACAAAGCGGAACTCACGGCGATACACGCGGCACTCACAGCGGGGGCCAAACGCATCGCCACCGACAGCCTCTGCTCTATCTACCAGATCCGCCGAGCCCTCGCTAACCCGATGTCGCTCATCACACACAGGCACAACGACATCCTGACCGCTATCGCTACCCTCATCATCGATAGCCCCGTCACGATCCACTTCTACAAAGTCCGGGCCCACTCGGGAATTATCGGCAACGAAGGCGCCGATGCCCTCGCCAAGCACGCGGCGTTACACCCAGAGCTGGCCAACACCCCGGCCTACCGCCCGACCACACGGACAGAGACCAACACCTGGCTCAACAACGAAGCCGACGGCAACACCCCCGCCCCACTGCCGGATTGCCGCCACAGCGTGAGAGCACACATGCACCGCAGGCACAGCCTCGGTCTCGCCAATCAAGACAGTATCTACTACCAGATGTCCCAGGAGATCACCAAAGCCGCGGCGAAAGGAGCCGGCGAAAGGGTGATGACCGACACGAACATCTCCATACCCGCGCAACGAACTGCCCTTCTCTACCGTACCGGCGGGCTCTACAACCAAAAGCTGGCCATGCGTTGGAAACGGGCGACCGACGACCGGTGCCCACTCTGCGGGGAAGCCGATAGTGCCACTCACCTCCTCTCGGGCTGCAGCGAGACACTACCGATGGTGCAAGAAAGGCATAACGGGGCTGGCCGCCTCATCGCTAAAGCCATAAGCAAGGGTACCCTAGGCGGTTACATCAGCTTTGCGGACACCGGCAGCTGGGAGAAGGGCGCAAGAGAAGACCTCGACCTCCCTAACGACACACTACACACACCACTACGAGCACTCGGACTACAGATAGCAGCAACCAAAAACACCACCAGACCAGACATTCTTATGGTGATGCCAACAAAGAAGACGGGCACACGTGGTAAAGCCATTAAACGGGTCATTATTATAGAAATCAAATACTGCTCGGACTCAAGGTGGACGGATCAATTAGACAAGGCACTCAACCAACACACCCATCTAGCTCAAACCATACGCAAGGAAGGCCACATGGTGGAGATTAGACCCATCCTCCTGGGCATAGGTGGCATAACGTATGAAGCACACACACGGCAACACCTCCTGGACTTGGGGGTCTCACAAGATAACACTACCAAACTGTTACACAAGTTAACAAGACACGCGGTGGAGACAGCCCACTCCATTGCAAAGACAAGCTACAGACTCAGGGCTACTAAGAGGGAGGGAGGGTAGGGGGGTCACTTCTTCTCTTGTTGGCCGGTGGGAGCAGGCCGCGCCCCAGGCGGTAGCTCCTCCCTTAATGCACGCCGGTGAACACCGGAGTAGTCTTCTTCTTCTTCTTCACGCACCCCCTCTCATTCCCTAACCATGAAGAAGAGAATGAGCAAGGCGCATAGTGCCCAGCTCAATGCACTAAACAACTCGCCAAGGGCTGGCAATCGGCATTGCCCTAACAACATCAAGGCTGCAGCCAGTAGGGCACAAGCGACAAACCGTGACCTGCAGGCTGAGGTGCAGCGGCTACGGGATGTGGAGCAGTCCCTTATGGGCACCGTGGATGGGTTGCAGGGCGACCTAGACGACCTGCAGGCAGCACACCAACGCCTGCAAGATGAGCATACGGCTTTGCAGCAGGTGGCATCCAGAACAGCAGCTACCAATCGCTCCCTACGGGCCGCTCGACGCAGCCTCCTGTGTCAGGTGCATAACTACCGGCACAAACGCCGCCCCCACCACTCCCCACTCACCTTCAAGCAGAGGCAGCAGCTGCTGGTTTTGGAGCAGCACCCCGTCTCAGTGGAGGTGTTGAGGCGGTGTGCAGAGGCTGGCTACGGAAGGCTGGATAGCCATGGCCGGCCCATGGGCAGCATGGCAGAGCAGCTCAGCCCAGCCGGCCTCGCACTCTCACCAACAGACATCTTCATTCCAACTCAAGAGGGCCCTGTGGGGAGGCCAGCAGCCAGAACTGCACCCTACAATGCTCACCACTGCTTGAGCACCGTCAGGTTGCATCTAGAGACCGGTGTCAGCCGCCGTGCCCTCTCCAAGTGCCGGCAATTCTTTGTCTCTGAGCTGTGCGTCCTCCCCAACCCACACCGGCCAGGCAACATATCCACAGTTGGGCGTGAATTCCAGACCGTGTCAACCTACATGCGGCTGGAGGGTACCCAAGCTACAGAGCCACGTGTGCACCCACATCCGTGGGAAGCTTGCCGCAGCTGCGCCCCCTCAGCAGCAGCTGACACCTGCAGGCACCACCCCTGAGCTGGCTGAGCCTGCTGGTGCACCCCCTCAGCAGCAGCAACAGCTGGCAGCGGCAAGCACGTCCCGTAAGCGTGGGGCACCTGCAGCTAACAAGTCGAGGGCAGCAAAGCAAGGTGAGACAACACCACGTACTGCACCTAGCACCTTGTTTAAGCGTAGTAGAGCAGCCGGTAATGCACTAGCGCCAGCAGCAGCTCCAAAAGCTCATAGTGGTATCCAGTCGTCACGACTGCCGTCGTCGCGTCCACATGCCAAAAGCAAAACATGTTCCGACTGCTGCTGCGTGTTGCAGGTGCCACTCACAACAGCGTGGCGAAGCGTGCTAGTGCGGCGCGTCTCGCATGTGGCGAAATCGCATGAATTCAAATGTGTATCTTTGGACAGGCACTGAGCACCGCTGAGAGCTAGATAGTTTTTGCTGCGTCAGCCATTTCGTAGATATGACTCTCCTCTGTTCAAAGCACTGTTTACATATATTTTTGACTGAGTGGCTGCGGAGATACAGGCTTCGTATCACAGGGGGGTGGTTTTCAGGTAGTTGGGAACGCCTGACTAGCAGCCTAACGGCTGACGGCTTAAGCGGTGTAAGTAGGGTACGCCCATAGAATTCTAGGTGGCTCGGATTCCTAGAAAAGCCTAGAATTCTAGGTAGCAGGGACCTAGAAAAAACCTAGAAAAAATGGCTCGAAAACCTAGAATTCTAGGCTAGAAAAATTTTGACTTCTAGGCTGGCGGTCGCTCCCTAGGTGTAAGCCACATTATCGAAAGAAGACCCCTGAAAAGGGGAGGGCGTCGAAGCTTGGCCTGATCACAGCACTGTACATCGAGCTCAGCCCAGAGCAAGTGGGCAGGCAGGGACGTATCTAGATACCCTAATGCTGGAGGACTCTCCAGTCCAAATCCACACGCACTGTACATCCTCCCGCCTGAGGTGCACTGGCAACCAAAGAAACCCTCTAGAGAGGGAGAGCGTCAAAGCAGCACAACACCTGGCGGCTTGAGAGGTAAAAGAAAGAAAGAAAGAAAAAAAGACTACGCCCTCGCCGTTGGGCGTGCATGGAGGAGAGTGGCCTCGGGGCCTGCCCTTGCTACCCTCCCACCCTGCTTGAGAGGTATAACTTGTTTCCTACTTTCTTCTGTTTCTTCTTCTTGTTCTTCTCGTCTCCACTCGTTTTGAGGCCTTCATTACAGCTGCTCGACCAGCAGCGCAACCTGTGCCTCACCCCCTGACACGTCAGCCACCTGCAGGCTGTCGGGCAGAGGCCTGCGCGGGAAGCTGGTGGCCAGGCGCCACTGCCCAGGCTCCCACAGCGGCATGGCCTCCAAGGACTGCACCCACCAGTACACCTGGCAGCGGCAGCAGCAGTGGTTGTGGTGGCAGCAGTGGTGTCAGTGGTGGTGGCTGTGGTGGTGGCAGTGGTGGTGGCAGCGGTTGTGGCAGTGATGGTGGCAGTGGTGGTGGCAATGGCGGTGGCAGTGATGGCAGCAGTGATGGCAGCGCTCCCTCCTCCTTTCCCTCGACCCAAAGCCCTATCCCGCCCAATGCCCTACACCCTTTCCCACCCATCGCCCTTTCTCCCGGCCCAGTACCCTTTCCCCCCTACCTGCTGCAGGCTGTTAGCCGCATGCCATCGTCTGGTTGACACACTCCCATCTGGCAGCCTCACCCTCAGCACCACCACTGGCTGCACGCTTCTGCCTCCGGGTCTGGCATCTGGTTCGGGTGAGCGAGCAAGCTCTGATGCCTGGCCCTGTGCTGAGAAGCCATGCTGGCTGTCAGGAAGCTGTGGACCGGGAGGAGGGTAAGGGAGGCCTTCAGGGTGGGGCCGGGGGGCAGTGAAGGCAGTTGAGATAGTTAAGGCTGTTGAGGCAGTTAGGGGGATGACTGCATCATCTGGTTCGGAGGGCAGTTGCTGTCTTAGCTGAATCTTCAAGGCAGCCAACTCAGAGCGCCTGCACAAAACTCAAAACATCGCTGGTGCTACAGCTGGTGGTCACACATGTGATGCTCTGCCCTTGTGCTACGAGTTCTTTGACAGTATAGCCACACATGGAAGCGCGTGCATGCTGATGTGTGTGAGGAGCAGTGTGTGGAGGTGGATTGGAGTAGACTAGGGGCGTGTGCCGCTGGAGGTTGAGGTGGGAGGGGTGGACCCCCTCCCCTTTCACCCCCTTGGGCTGGACTGCGATGATGCCTCGCTTGGGCAGTGACTGCGAGGCACTAGCTGGATTGAAGCTTAGTGGCCATGAGGCTTCATTGACTGCAAAGATGCCTTCCTGGGGCAGTGGCCATGCAGCGGCAAGGTAGCTGCAGTGCATGATAGGGGCCGTTGTTGAATGGCAGCAGGGTGATGCGCCTCCTGGGTGTCAGCCCGCACCTGATGTCAGCGGCTCGCTGCCTTGCATCTTCTTCCAGTGCCTGAGCAGCTGCAGCTGCTGCAGCCTCCGCCCTCTCTTGGTCAAGGTGCAAACTGGCTAGGTAGGCAGCGTCCTGCAGCCGCCCCAACAAGCAAGACCCAACACCTGGGTGGCCAACTCTGCATCACTGTCACGCAAGACTAACGTGTCATCTTGGTGAACGTTAGGAAGCCACCTACCAAGGGTTTAGGTCGAGATCAGGGTCAGGGTCAGGTCAGGGTCAGCGTAAAGGACAACGTACAGGTCGAGGTTAGGGTCAACGTCAGGGTCAGCGTAAAGGTCAGCGTACAGGTCGAAGTCAGGGTCAAGGTCAGGGTCAAGGTCGAGGTCGAGGTGAAGGTCAGAGTCAAGGTTGTGAACTTCATGGGAGTCGCAACACAGGATGTGCACAGAAGGCACAAGCCATGGCCAGCTGCTATGGACAGCTGACCAGCCCATGCACCTGCTCTTCGCGCAGCCGTCTCTCCTCCTCCAGGCCAGCTTGCCTGGCCCCAGCCAATGGCCCTGAAGCTGCTCCACCGCCACCCAGGCCTGAGAGTGCACTGAGCTGCTGCAGCCAGGCAGCCTGGCGCTCTGTCGCCTCCTGGGCTACGCTGAGTGGGACCATCCTCCCTGCTGCTGTCCGTGTGGTAGAGTGAGGGACGGAGTGAGGGCGGGAGGGGAGGGGCTGAGCTGCCGCTGCTGCTGCTGTTCCTGCTGCCGCCTGAGCCACTTCAGCAGCTCTGGACTGTGCAGCAGCGGCCGAGGCCTTGGAAGGGGTGAAGGTGGTGGAGGAGGTCTGTGAGGGGCCCTGGGCAGCGGCCTGCTGAGGCCTGGTCCCAGGGCCAGCGCCAGGACCTGGCACCTCGTTTGTTGGCTGCTGGCTCACCGGCTGGCTGGCCCCAGCCCTAGCGCGTGGCCCAGACACAAGCGCAGCCACATGGCTTGTCTCGGCCTCACTTACACTGGAGTCCGAGGCTGCACTCTCCACAGCCTCCACAGCAGCAAGGGCAGCAGGGGGGCCAGGGGCAGCTGCACCAGCACCAACTGCTGCCTGGGCTATGGCTAGGCACGCTTGTGCTGCTGCCCGTGCTTCAGCTGCTGCGCCTGCAGCCCCAGAGATGCTTGAAGCCTGACTGTCAGCCGGGACTTGAGGGCTGGGGCAAGCGCGAGGCGGTGCTTGTGAGGGTGGGGGGTGTCTGGTGGCAGGCAGCATCGCAAGAGTGTGTGGTGATGGCGCTCCAGGCAAGGAGGTGAGAGGCAGCTCAGTGGTGCTGGACTCGTTCACAAGGTCAGTAGGGACCTACGGGAACAACCAGGGGCAGGTGAGGCAGGGGCAGGGGCTGGTGGGCAATAGGGCAGGGGTTGGGGCAGGGAAGCAAGGCACGGTTCTGGGTGAGCGTGGGTAGCATGGGAACAGAAGATAATGCCTGCAAGCACTGATCAGGTGATGAAGCCAGATGAGCCCTTGCTTGACCAGCCCCACCTCCTGACTGCTAGCACCAGCGCTGCATGACGCGCTTGACCTGTGCTGTGACCGGGTTGAAGCTGCAGCAGCGGGCAGCAGGCACAGTGTGAGCTGTCGCCCAGGGCAATTTCCACCAGCATGCGGCCAAAGTGACAGGAGGGCAAAGCATAGAAGACAGGGCACCAGCGCGTGGGTGGGCAGTGAGGTGAAGCCCGCGGCTTAGCAGCTTTAAAGTGAGGTAGGGCATGGGGCAAAAACAATTGAATAAGAAGTCGGATACCTACAAGCCACTGTAAGGAGGCTCTGCATGGAAGCCCTTGCTTTGGCTTCCTTTGCAAGGTTGCGTGAGGCATGCAGCTGCCTCTCTGCTTTGGCTGCACAAGTCTTGCGAATGGTATGGGCAGTGCGGTACGTTAGCAATGCCACTGCGAGTCGGACTGCACAAAAGCACAAATGACAACATTACTGTATTGTACTGTACTGCCGCTTGCTACGAGAAGCTCGCACCGATGAAGCCGGTCCAGGTGGAGCCAAAGACAGTGAGTCCCAGAGACCCCGAATTTGCAAGGAGGTAAGCGCTCAATAAGAAGATGAGAGCCCAAGTCTGCTGTGGGTATGCGCGACATTTGCGCACACAGCTGCAGCCCCACGCAGTCGTCAGCATCGCAGCTCGACTCAGCATAGCATTGTGCCATCGCGCCATCCGCCGCGTACTTGCTGCTTCTAGTTTTCTGGTCGTATCGACGGTTGATCTACAACGTTGTTGATGCAACAATGCAGTAAGACTTCGACCTCAAGTCAAACATTGACCGATATTCAACTAAGGAGCGCAACTCGACTAGCCTAGTCATCTCGTCTCGACTCGTCGAGTTGACGTCTCGACTCGACTAGAATAGTCACTCTAGATGGGCATGAAATGTGCATTTGACCAGCGCACCTGTTTCAGGCACCTGTATGGACGCTATGGCGCAGCTCAGATTAATTTGCTGGCCTTGCTGGGTTGGCGGTTGAAGTGGGTTGCCCGGACATGCCCGGACATGCCCAGTAGGGTGGTTCCCCCCCCTAGGTAATATTAACAATAGCTATATTAGCCAGCCAACCATATGTAATGGATAATCGGCGGGCCGAGTACATTATGCGAAAATAATGGACGAGTCCGAGGCGAGGTGGCCATATACACCGAGGCGCAGCCGAGGTGTATATGGCCGCGGAGACGAGGACGAGTCCATTAGATTCGCGTAATGTGCGAGGTAGAGGCGATTATCTGGTATATCTGAGGTCCGCGGCCCGTCAATTATACAAAAGTGCTCCCCGCGGCCCGTCAACTATACAAAAGTGCTCCCCGCGGCCCGTCAATTACACAAAAGGGCAGTCAACGTTAGGTTAAATATCTGAAGTTTTTGACGCCGAAGTGGCCTAGCAGCAACGACAAAGCGTTCTATTTGTCTATTCGCAATGAGCGCGGCCTGCCCAAAGCCCGAAGCTTCCAGTCAGCATGCCAGCCTGGCAATTATAAGTATACATGCCAGCCTGGCAATAGGCCGCGCTTTGTTGCATTTGTTGCGTTGAGGTTGCAATAGTTGCGTATGCGAGCTTTTTCGGGTAACTCGCGACTTGCAGGTTTCGACGTGCAAGCCTTACATGCAACTAGCACACTCGCGACTTGCGGTACACTTGTGGAACACGCGGAGTAAGCTGCTCGCACTTTGCAGCCTTGATGTACTCATCCGAGTTATGAAGAATTATTTGATCCTGTATTTTGCATACACTTCAGATCAGAGCTAATAATAGCTCCCGATCCTTGTCGCGCCTCCGCCGAGAAACTGGCATCTAGCAGGATTTGAGCTCTGTACCTCTTGGTAAACATACGCCAAGGCTGTCGCTTGAGCTAATATGAAGTCCCTTGAGCTATTATGAGCTAATATGGGCTAATAGTAGCGCTACTATAGCTACTACGGCACTTTTGGCTCGGAGCTAATAATAGCGGACTCACCCTAATGCCCAGCAGCGCCTAAATCGCAAATGGAGCCTGGGGGCCCTCTCCCGCCCCAGCCTCCCGAGCTCACCGCGCGATACAACAAGAAACTTCTGACGTTGGAGGAAATCAGCCAGGCGCACGCCAGCAGCGTGTATTCGCAAAAATACAGCATCGAGGTTGTTGGGGGCAAAATCAAGGCGGTCTGTAATGATTGCAAAATGGCCCTCTCCTGTGGCAACTTGAGTGACGCAAGGAAGCACCAGTGAAACAAGCGGCCCCGCTCTGACCAGCACGCTATAGCTGGTGGCACTTCCAGTGACATGCTCTTCGAGCGCATAACTGCGTGCTGGAACCCAGACCAGCGCATGCCTGCTAACATCATGGCTGAGTTTTGGCGAAGGATTCACATGTGGTTCATCGATGCAGAGATCCCCTTTGCTAAGGTATGCATGCATCATGGCAACAAGCATGGAAGAATGGAGGCATCACAGTGCGTTTCCAATAGGCTGCATGGGAGCTGGGAGCTGGGAGCGGAGCCGCATGGGCCCATGCACCGAAATGGTGTTTCCATCGCGCTAAAACTGGGAGCTTGGAGCTGCATGGACCACTTTTTGGCGGCTTGCGACCTCCGATTACCCCGCGCTTCTCGCACATTGTAACGATGCTGCTGCTAGCGAAATGGACTCTGGCTCTTCGACCAGCTCTTCAAGCAGCGGACACGACATGTCCAGCGTCAGCAGCGGCAGCAGCAACCGGCGCTTCCTCTTCCACCGAGGCATCATGGTGTGCGCAGCTGCCGCGGGTCAGCGCAGACATGGCGGCCGAAGGTGGGTTGCCTCTCCTTGCACACCCATATACTGCGACCCACACTGAACTTGCTTGCTACAGGTACTTCAGGTCCTCGCATTATTGGAAGCGCCCTCGAAATTACAAGGCATACTACCGCCTCGTGCGCGACTGCCGAGACAACCGCTACCAGCACTACTTCCATGTGTCCAAGTGAGCACTAATCCAGCATCTAGCTCAGCTTCATGAGCATAGCAAAGGAAGTACTATAGTTTGTTACCTGTGTGTGCAACCTATGTGGAACAACATGATGATGGTGATGTTGCAGGGCCTCCTTCAACTTTGTGCTCACGTCCATCCGGGATCACCCATGGCTGCTACTACTACTTGTGCCACAGCGCCTTGCACTGAGCCTCGGTGAATTGGCGCTTGGCTTCGGAGTCCAGCAGACCTCTCACTTCACAGGCCTTTCGCGTGATGACGCTGATGTCGGCCCAGGTCTTGGTGGCAAAATTCTTGTTCAGCGAGAGCTTGTGTAGAAAGCAGTAGTCCACCACAGTTTTGACAAGCACAACGTCACCCGCATCCACCTTCTCCTGCCTGCTGAGAGGGTGAGGGTCCTGTTGCGGGGATGCGATAGGGCGGCGGGGTGAACCAGGCCCAAGACGGACCAGCGTCGCCATCGCGGCCGCCTCGGGCACAGACAGGGACACAGATGCGCAGAGCAGAGCAAAGCAGAACAGAGCTCGGAAAAAAGTTTTGAAATGCAGCTCCCATGTCCTCCGCGCCTGTCTCCACTTGGCTCCCAGCATGGGATCCATTGGAGCCAGGAGGCCCTTTTGGGAGAACATGCGCAGGACATGGGGGCTGCCTAGCTCCCATCTCCAAGCATTGGAAACGGGAGCGCGGAGGAGCCGCATGGAGACCGCATGCACCGTTTTGGCTCGAGCTCCCAGCTCCCAGCTCCCGCTCCCACGCCTCCATGCAAAAAAGTGCCATGCAGCTCCCAGCTCCCAACTCCCACGCATTGGAAACGCACTGTCAAAGGGGAGCTTGCCTACAGGCATCATGCTGGCTGATTCCAGGTGGACAATCCATGGCTGCGAGACGCCCTCACACTTGCTGGCATTGGCATGATGAGCGAGAGGTCTCTGCCAACCTCTCAGCTGCTGTTGAGGTACCAAGAAGTCCAGGGAAAGGTGGCGAAGCAGGTGGCAGAACTGGAGGTGACAAACGTAAGTGCAAAGCTTGGAGCCAACTGGAGTCAGCCAGGCAGCCAACCATCATCTCATCAAGCTCTTAAAGCCTCTTTGCGACTTCACCCACAAGCTGGAGGCTGACACTCCCTACCTCAGCCAGCTACTTCCCATCACTCCTACAAATTAATCCCTGCGTCCGTCCCTGCGTGTTGACCGACCTTGTCCGATCGGGCTGAAATTTTGATAGATGGTAGTTTGCAGAAAATAACACATATTTTCTCAGATTAAATATAATAAAAAACCAAAGGCGGCTGCGCTGTGGCCCTGTGGCTAGAGTGCAGGGATAAGTGCAGGGATAGGTTGCGGGCCACAGCGCAACAGCTGTTAATTTTTTTAAAATATTTTTCTTGCAAAATATGTTTTATTTTTTGCAAACTACCATCTATTGAAATTTTAGCCCGATCGGACAAGGTTGGAAACACGCAGGGACGGACGCAGGGATTAGTTTGTAGGAGTGATCTGGCACACCTTGTTGAAGGTGATGCATGCACATGCACCCAGTCACAGCCAGCATGCGCACAACATGTACAATTGGCAAGCCCTGCCCGTGCTGTACAGGATGCGGAGGAGTGGGTGCTGGAGGTGTCGCGTGACAACCCGCAGTGGACACTGGGCGTGATAGACTTGCTGCAGGAGCGGCGGGCCAAGGGTTACTGGCCGGTCATGCCAGCCGCTTACGTGCTGGACGGCGTGAACTTTGCCCCGCCCAAGGACAAACTCAATGCACCTCCCCAGCCCCCCTTTGGGCTGCTGTCACCGCAGGAGAAGGAGGACGCCATCACCACAGTGGTGCGCCTCAGCAAGCATCTGCGACCTGACCTCACTGACAGCCAGGTGAAACAAGCAGTGCAACGGGAGGTAGATGTGCTGCAGCTTGGTGGTTGGGGGGACAGCGAGTTGGAGAGGTTCGCAGCTCTGCTTGCCCCCAAGCCACCAGACGCAACTGGCAGGGTGGTCGTGGAGCAAGTCAGCATGCGGCGAGCCTTTTGGAGCAAGGCAAGCCTCTGCGGCTTCCCCCTACTGGTTGTTGCAGCCAGTAGGCTCTTGGGTGTGCATGCCACCTCCGCTGCATCAGAGCGCAATTGGTCAGCTTGGGGTAGGTTGTTTACATCTGCCCGCACCAGGCTCACCCTAGAGCGCGCCAAGATGCTTATCTACATCAAGGCCAATGCTGGGCTGGGTGCTCGTCGTAGCAATGAGGCTCAGCTCCTCGCGCGCATGGGCGAGTAGGCAGCCACCACCACCTCCTAGTACAATCACTCCAGACCACCACCACTTCCCAAACTCATAGTGTGTAGTAGTCTAGACACTCAGTATTTTTGCATGCAAGATGCTTTCCTGACAGAGGCTATCATGTTTGCAATGGTTGCTCTTCTCTTCATGTTTTAGTTATTTACGACGTCGTCACAATGTAAGTACATTGCATTACCACTACGCGACAACGAGGCTGTCGATGACACACTTATGCCACACAGCCAACCATGCATTCTGACCTCGCAAACACATAGTTACATAGTGCCTTGCAGGCGGGCAGATAGACGTCCATAGCGGGCGGAGCGGGCGGAGCGGGCGGAGTGAAAGTCATTCCATTTAAAAAACCCGTCTAGTCTAGTCAATCTAGCCTAGATCTAGCCTAGATTTGACTAGCCTAGATCTAGGCTAGATCTAGGCTAGATTGCGCTCCCTATATTCAACCCCCTTGTCCCTCACGAGGGGCTCCATTTCAGCCGGATTAGTAGTACCCAC
Organism: Haematococcus lacustris; assembly: GCA_030144725.1. NCBI lineage: Eukaryota > Viridiplantae > Chlorophyta > Chlorophyceae > Chlamydomonadales > Haematococcaceae > Haematococcus > Haematococcus lacustris. The sequence goes on from JASKMD010000013.1 coordinate 2,385,037, forward strand.
TAGCAGCCACTAGCGGGATTATACTAGTGGGCAATAGTGACCCGACTCAAACAGTGTTATTGGGCTGTGTGGAGTAAACCCAGTGCACATGGCACATGAGCCCGCCTACCACCTACACTATTGCCTGACCCGAGGGCTATCGTGTAGAGTTGGCATGACCTGCATGCACTAATCGTAAGCTGATGACAGCTCAACCAAGGGGGCACACATTACTGTGCCGCAGCAGGCTGCTGCTGCTGCTGCTGCTGCTGCTGCTGCTGCTGCTGGGCCTTTGGTGGCTTGTCTCGCAACCGCTTGTAGCCCAGGCCAGGGTACTCCTTGCCCTTGGCTGGCAGAGCTCCCTAGTCTGGCCCTGGTGTCTGGTGGCAGGCAGCAGCGCAAGAGTGTGTGGTGATGACGCCCACCAGCCAATCAGCCCCTGTGCTCTGATGTTGCTGTGACCTGCACCATTGCGGTAGATTGCACCTATGGTTACAGCAAACGTATCAAGCGGGGAAGCCTAGGCACTGGCACAGGGCACCTGGAGGTAAACATGTGTTGCTCAACACAGTTTTCATACAATTATTGCAACACCGTTCAGAGTATACAGAACATTCGGAACACCTAGTAGCATCTGGTACATATGTATAGGTGTGAAGGCCACAGCGAACTCAACAAGCCTGCATGAAAAGCCGCTACTTTAGTATCTTGTCATTATCCTGTAATCGCCTTGCAAGCGATGACGGATCCTGACTCGCGGGAAGTGTTGTGGGACGCTAATCGGGCCATGTCCGCTCCCCGCGTCGCTGACTACCCATGGGATCACCATGACACACTCGCCAAACCTTGGTTTAGTCCTCTGGCACGCTGGTGGCGGCACGCTCAGAATTCGTAAGTGGGCGCGTAGTGTAACAATGGCAGACGGCGGACGAGCTGTCGGCCACGGTTCCGCTCGCAGGCATCAACATCGGCGTCAGACCTACGGTGTGCTTGACTGGGCGGCCTATGTCTTGCCATGTGTGTCCTGGCTCCGGGTCTATAGCTTCAAGGAGCATTTCCCGGTGGGATTCGTGACAAAGCAGCAGCCGAACCCGACCTCTCACAGCATATCAGGGCTTATCTTGCTTGTTTGGGAGCTACCATGTACTTGACATCATTGTCATCTTCCTTTCCCTGCTTATCAGTTGGGGTGCAGAGCTCTGACTGCGTGTGCACCAATTTATCCTTCATGCACACATGGTGGGCCTGCTTGCCCTGTTCAGGCCAACATCTGCTTCATTGTCTCTGGCTGCTAGGTCTGCCAACCTCGTGTACTTTCGTTGCCATGCACATGTTTAAAGCACCATTACGAAAGTAGCAGGCTGCAGGATGCAGTGTAGATGTGGGAGGGGTGGTCTGTGTGGCTGCGGGAGGCAGCAGCTGGGCAGCAGCTGGGCAGCGCCTGGGCAGCAGGAGGTCGGCGTTGGTCGTGCTGCTGAACAACAGCTGGGCACCAGACCACCTGACCAGCAAGATGGGGTGAAGGGCATTACCATGGGTAACGCACGCTGGTGGCCACGCCAAGGAAACATTTTCCGTCATCATCATGGCAAGCATACTGGGCTCACCAACCCTGCCATGCAGCATGAGCAGGTTTTATCCCGATGGCTGTGTCCAAGTTATCATGGTGATGTGCCATATCATCGTGTTGCCCCAGCATGCACCAGCATGGCATGCACATGGGCTGGGGTTGCTTGGAGCTGTGGCAGATGGCAGCACTACAGCATTGCAGTTGGCTCTTGAGGCCAGACTTGCGGTTGAGAGGCAAGGGAAGGAGGGAGGAACCGGAAGGAAGAAAGGGGAGGGGAGTGGGGGTAGGGTAGGGCAGGGTAGGGGAGGGGAGGGGAGGGGAGGGGCTGACTCACAGTCTGGTGGCCTGCTGCCTGCAGGGTGACCTGGTGGCAGGGCTGTCAGTGGGCTGCATGATCATCGCCCAGGGTCTCAGCTATGCCAATCTGGCCGGAGTCCCCTCCGTGTATGGCCTGTGAGTGGGTCCAGGACAGCCAGGAGCCAGCATGTGCTGCCCTCCCCTCAGTATATGATGGCATCAACCCAGGCATGCTCACTTGCCCTCCCTCTTGTGTTGCCCCTGCTGCCCCCGCCACCCCTGCTACCTCCCGTTGCCATCCCATGCCAGGTACGGCGCCTTCACACCCAGCATAGTGTACGCCGTGTTCGGCACCAGCCGGCAGCTGGCTGTGGGCCCGGTGGCTGTGACCTCTACCCTGATTGGCAGCTCTATGAAGGCGCTGCTGCCCTGTGCTGCAGAAATATCCAACCCTAACAATCCGGGACCTGGCCAGGTGGGCAGGCAGGAAGGCCAGGGATAGGCGGGAGAAATGAGTGTGTCATTTTGCGCAGGGTTATTATTCATCTTATTACTGTTATTGTCATTACTGGGATTTCAATTGTTATCATTGTTATTGTGTGAAGTGATTTTTACATCTAATGGTGTTTTTTGTACAAGGGGGTGCTTGGAATGTCTTCTAGCAGGAGTAGTTGATCAATTTCAGACTGTGCCAACTGCTATGCTAGTGTGCAGTATAAGTACTCAATGCTACTGCACATTGCGGTATGAGAAGGGACTTCCCTCTTGGAGTTGACCTATGACTTAAGGGTGTGTATCTGGATTGTGTCACTCTGAGCTACTTCAAGCATGTGGGACAAACAAGGGACATCACTGGTGAGCAGGCAGGGGCAGGCCAGCCAGGGGTGGGAAGGCAGGACCAACACATCACATGGGAGGGGGGCGGAGGAACCAGAGGCCCAGGAGGTCAGCAGGGATGGCAGTTGGTGGTGCAAGGCATGGTGGCCCTGTGCAAGGGCCAAGCACAGGCAGGTGGCGTTCACCAGCTCCCTGCTTGTCCCCGTCCTGGGTTGCTGTAGGCATTGAAACATACTTTGGGGAAACAATGCTGGTGCAGTGCTGAGCTCTCACTTCTAAAACCTGCCTTTTACTGCATGCCTCCCCGCTGCCTGTACCCATCTTCTGCTCTGTCCCTGCTTCTGCCCCTACCCTGTTCCTGCCATTTAGGTCCTAAAACTGCAGCCCCTGCTCCTTTTCTGCCCTGCTCTGCCTCGCCCTGCCCTGTCTGCCCTGCTCTGCCCGCCCTGCCCTTTACCCCTCCACCCCAGCCTTGTGCTGTGCTGGGCACCCTGCAGCAAGAGTGCCAGGACCTGTACAACACCAAGGTCATCCAGCTGGCCTTCATCGTGGCCTGCATGTACACAGGCATTGGTGTGCTGCGCCTGGGATGGTGAGGGGTGGCTGGGTGGCGGGGCTGCTGGGTTTGTGTCTCAGCAGCATGTCCACAGCGGTGCAGCCAACAACAGGCACCAAAGAGAAATGGGAGACTGGCTTTGAGGACCAGCTGGCTTGCTAGCCCGCACTGGAGCATTGGTCTGGGAGATGACAAAAGGGAGGGAGGGAGGGGGCTGTCTGGGCTTGTCTGTAACGAATGCATGCTCTTTGCTGCTGCTGCTGCTGCTGCACTCACCTTCCAGCAGGGCTAGGTCAGGTCAGGACGCAGGTCAGGTGGGGCAGCACGCTTGAGGGGGAGAGGCTGGGCAGGTGCGCCACTGCCCGAGGGGTGAGGGGCTGGGCAGCCTGTGCCTTGGGCGTCGTCAGCTTGCTAAATTCTGCATGTGCTAACTCTTAACCACAAGTTCGTAGGTTTGGGTGGGCTGGTGGGTGGGCTGCAACCTTGACCTGCTTGCTGCTGCTTTGCGGGCCCATGCAGGGTGACCAACTTGTTGTCCCATGCGGTCATCTCTGGCTTCACCTCAGGAGCGGCCATCACCATTGGCAGCAGCCAGGTGTGCCCTCCGCCCTCCGCCCTCTGCCGGGTGGCAGCAGTGCAGCAGTGGCAGCAGTGGCAGCAGTGGCAGCAGTGGCAGCAGTGGCAGCAGTGGCAGCAGCGGTAGCAGGGGAGGCATGACCAACTACGCGGGGCCTCTCACTGTCCAGCCTGCCTACAATAGCTGAAGTGACGCACTGTGTTTGTTGTGCTCTATTGCCCTTCGGCGCTAATTCTTGTGCAGTCAACATCATGTCAGCACCTGGTGCTGCAGCCAATGGATTGTGAGCTACCCCCCATGCCCATGAGCTCATGTTGGTGTCCACATGGTGTATGGCCATGTCCACATCCCTGCACGGCTCTCGGCAGGATGTGTGCGGTGGGGTGGGGTGGGGTGGGGTGAGGAGTGTGGTTTGTGGGGAGAGAGCGGGTGGGTGTGCGCAGCAGCAGCAACGAGACTGACCAGCTGCTGCTGCTGTGATGTGAACCCTCCATGCCCAGGTCAAGTACCTGCTAGGCTATTCCATCAGCCCCCAGAAGGACGTGTTGCAGAACCTGCTGGCAGAGTATGTGAGGAAGGCGCGTAACTTCAAGTGGCAGGAGTTCATTATGGGCTCGGTGCTGCTGCTGATGATGGTCATCTTCAAGGTGCCTGCAGCCTATGGGCTCATTAGACAAGCAAGGTCAATATGCTGGTTGGGGTTTGGCGCAAGTGGTCTGGCTAGCCAAGGCAGAAAGGGTCGACAGGTTACTTATGAGGGTTTCAACCCCCATCGCCTCATGCCACCCTTCCAATGCTTGCCAGCCTCCTCCACCAATCCTGCCCACCCACCCCCTTCTCACTCTCTTACACTTCCTCCCTGCTTTCCTGCCCTACTCCTGCCTACCACGGCCTCCCCTTGCCCCATTGCCTACCGCGGCCCTTTGTGCCCCTGCATCCCCACCGCCGTGCTGCCCTGCCCCCCTTACTCCTGCTACTCCACTTCGTCGCTGCTGCTGCCAGGAGCTGGGCAAAAGGCATCGGCGGTTGACACTCCTGCGCACGCTAGGACCTATCACTGCTGTGGTCGTGGGCCTGCTCACTGTCGTCATCGGCAATGTGGATGACCAGGGCATCAGGGTCATTGGCAACATCCCCAAGGGTAGGTGCGAGCAGGCAGGCTGGGCAGTCACAAGCCAAGGCAGGCACCGCGACATGGTGAAGCAGCATTGTGACCTTGCTGCCTGGTGTAAGGCGGCCTTGATCACGCATTGTCAGTTGCAGGCCAGGTAGGTCCCTGCTGAGGCCAGCATGCAGTGGCCTGTTGCTGCTGCTTGCTGCCTCTAGTTAATTGTGAGCCAACAAGCGCCCACATATGGCCTGTTGTTGCTGCTTGCCTGCTTGCATGTAGTTGTGTCATAGCCACCTGTGACTGGCTGCGGTTTGAGATCGCTGCTCATCTGGGGCTGCATGACTGGCGTGCAGGCCTGCCTCCCCTCTCCATCCACATGTGGGCGCCTGTTGAGGGGGTTGGGCCGCTGCTGGGGCTGGGAGTGATCGTGATGCTGGTGAGGCCGGGCAGCAATCCACCAGGAGGACAGCCTGGCAGGCATTAGCCTGTGGACACTGCCATCACATGTAGCTATTCAGGCAATAGCATGTACTAAATCAGGCAACAGCCCGCAGGCACATTCAGACGGGCTTGGTGAGAGGGCGGCGACACACTTGGTGCCACCATCTTATATCCCCTACGGGTGAGGGCCTAGTTTTGTCTTTCTTGGTTGATGTGTTGATGAAAGAGTTATACACACTGCAGTATGGTGCATGGGGTAGCATGGTGCTTAGCCCGCAGCTGCCATGCTGAACACCTACTCTCGCTGCCTGGGCTGGCTTGTGATGTTGATGAATCCCCATGCATGCAGGTAGATCTTTTGGAGAGCACCTCAATTGCCCGGGCCCTTGCCCGCAAGAATGGCTATGAGCTGGACTACAACAAGGAAATCACAGGGCTTGGGCTGGCCAACTTGTGAGCGTCACGCTGTGCCGCAGCAGCCAGCCTGTGTGTGGCCCACCTGCCCACCTGCCCGCCTGCCCGCCTGCCTGCCTGCCTGCCAGCCTGCCTGCCTGCTGAGCACCTGGCTCTCTGCCTGCCTGCCCGCAGTGCGGGTGCCCTGTTCAGCTCATATACCACCACCGGCTCCTTCTCCCGCTCAGCCATCAACGACCTGGCAGGTGCGGTCACGCCTCACTGAACCTGAAGTGGGCAAGGCGCTAGGCTGATAGAGGGCGCACAGGGAGGGCTGACCCCTTGGTGCCCTCCTCTGGTGCCCTCCTCAACTGTCCTCCCCCTGCTGCCCTCCTCTGCTTGTCTATTCTTCTGCTCATGCCCTTCTCAGCTGCTTCACCCTGTCGCCCTCTCCTGCTGCCCTCTTCTGCTGCTGCTACTGCTGCTGTTGCTGCTCTGTGGGCTGAGCTGGGCTGAGCTGAGAGGGCGCCAGGGCTGAGAATGTGTGCATGGGGGCTGACCCTTTGGTGGCAGAGTGCTCCAGTGGCAACAGGGTGGGCTCAGGCTCACCCCTACCTAGGCCTAGCTGGATCATGGTTTCACATGATGCTGTATATCATTCGCAATGATCCGCCTACATCTGCCACCACTCCACTGCTGCTGCGTCTGGTTGTTAGGCAGGCAACGGTGCAGTGGGCGGGCGGGCGGGCCTGCATCTGCCAACACTGCCACTGCTGCTGCAGCCACCTACTGCTGCTGGTGCTGCAGCCACTGCTACCACCACTGCTGCTGCGGCCATTCGCTTTGCTGCCGCAGCCACCACTGTCGCTGCTGCTGCTGCTGCTGCTGCTGCTGTCGCTGCTGCCACTGCCGCTGCTGCTGCCGCTGCACCTGCCGCTGCCGCTGTAGCTGCCGCTGCCGCTGCACCTGCTGCTGCCGCTGTAGCTGCCGCTGCCGCTGCACCTGCCGCTGGACATCGCTGCGTGACCCGCAGGCTCGAAGACTCCGCTGTGCCAGTTCATCACGGCCTGGGTAGTGGGCCTGGTGTTGCTGTTCCTCACCCCCTTGCTGGGCCGCCTGCCCTACAATGTGTTGGGTGCAGTGGTGGTGGCTAGCGTGGTCTCACTCATTGACTATGAGCAGATCATCTACTTGCTGCGGGTGAGTCCACACTGCCATTGTAGGCCTGACTCCTACACAAATATAGGACTAGAGCCGATTCTGAGGAAGAGGAGGAGGAGGAGGAGGAGTAATAACAGTACAGAAGCTAATTTGGAGAAACAGGCTAGCTCACACGACAACAGTACAGTAGCTGACACGGGGAAGCAGGCTGGTGGTGTGCGCATTTTGTGTTTCGTACTCTGAGTCAAGGGCCCTGAGAGCGGGAGTCCTCCCTGAAGGAGAGGCGACGGGAGGGGCATGACAGAACAGGGCAAGCAGGCAGGCCACTAGCTGCTGCTCCTGCTGCTGGTCCTGCTCCTGCTGCTGATGCTGATGCTGATGCTGATGCTAATGCTGATGCTGATGCTGATGCTGATGCTGATGCTGATGCTGCCGCTGCCGCCGCCGCCGCCGCCGTCGCCGCCGCCGCTGCTGCTGGCGCTTGCACCACCCTTTCTTGCCCATGTAGCCATTCTGTTCCTTTTCATATCTCACCCTCTAAATTGACGTCATCAAAGCTTCTGGCTGGGAGTCAATCACCACCGCCACCACCACCACCACCACCACCGTTTACCCCAATGACAAAGGATGAGGGTAGTTGAGAGAGGCAAGAAAGTGTGATGTTGGTGTGCCGAGTAGGTGCATGCACACACGTGTAGGTTTCCCCCATGGATGCGCTAGTGTGGCTGGCATCCTTCCTGGGCACCCTATTCATCAGGTGACTGCGTCTGCATGTACTGGCACAGCCATTGTCAGTGCTTAAGCCCTACCATCACCATCAAGCCTGCTTAAGCCCTACCATCACCATCAACACAGGTGCAACCCTATGCTCCTGCCAACATGCACGACCTGGCTCATTCCCACCTGCCCCATGCAGCCTTCAGGACCACATCACCACCATCACTACCACCGCTACCATCACCGTCACTGCCATTGGCACCACTCCAATGACCACTACCACCATCCCCAACATCACAATCACCATCACCTACCGCTACCCGGCCAGAGTCGTCCCCACCTCTTACCACCATCATGACCAAGACAGGCACCACCCATATGCTTGCTCTCTTCCCTGATCCCTGATCAGATCCCTGCTCGGGTTTTGGCCTATCCTTACCCCAACCTGCCCATGCTAACCTGCCCAAGCACAGCCTTTGGGGCCCATACAACTACCACCACCGTCATCACAACCACCCACTCTACAATTGGTTAAACAGTTTGTTAGGTTAACTGCTGCAACCACCTTCATACTAATCAACACTTAGGCTTGGCCAGCCAGTGGCACCGCCCAGCCTGTCTGTGTGACATCACGCTGTGATCTGGATCACTCTGATCCACTGAGATCTGGTGTGATGTAATGTGATGTGATGTGATCTGTGCAGTGTGGAGATTGGGATCGGCATTGCAATAGGTCTGGCGGTGCTCATGGCCCTGTACCACATCGCCTTCCCGCACACTGCCCTGCTGGGGAGGGTGCCAGGCAGTGGAGTGTACCGCAGTGTCAAGCAGTACCCGGATGCCCAGGTAGAGCGGTTCCACTGAGGCCAGGGCTCAGCAGGGCAGGGCGGGATCATGGAGGGCAGGGCACGAGACAAGGCTGGGGCGGGGCAGTGCCACATCAGGCAGATGCGTCCAATTCTTGGGGTAATGAGGTAGGCAGGGGGGCCCTCACTCTGAGGCACCGCTTCACCGGGCAAAAGAGTAAAGCACTAGTTACACTTGAGACGCAGAGAGCTCAACCCCTGATGGGCTGGTTGAACCTAGCACACTTGGCTCCAACAGGTAACATGACTGGTGTTGGGGTAACGGGCAGCATAGTAATGGGCCTATGGGCGAAGCAGCAGCCAAGAATGGTGGGCGGGGTGGTTGGGCAATGTTGGGGATCTGGGTTTAGGGGGTCGAGCGTCACTTTTGTAGGGCGGGATGGGGCAGGGCGGTCGCTTCTCATAGCAAATGAGCCGGTCACATGCTGCCCTCATGGTGGACATGGACCCTGGCCAGGCAGGCTATGCCACTGGGTGGCCTATTGGCACGCCCCTGTCCCTGTTCCACCTCCTGGCCCATTTTAGTTGCTGCACTGCCTACTCAACTCTTGTTTACTGCACTGCCTACCCCGCTGCACTGCATGCCATGGGGCTGATGGAGCCATCCTGGTCTGCCTGCCCGCCTGCCCGCCTGCCCATCCTCTCCTTGCTCCTGCTGGCCCTCTCTTTGTAGGTGACCCCAGGCGTGGTGAGCTTTAGAATCGATGCCCCAGTGTTCTTCGCCAACGTGAAGAACCTGCAGGTCAGTGCCCAGCCACTCTCTGCCCTTCACAGTGCAATGCATGTGGGGTAGCAGGGTGGCAATGGGCGGTGGGAGGTGGGTAGGCAGATGAGAGTGGGCAGTGGGCTGGTGGGCCTCTTCTTTTGGGCCCCCTCTCTGTCCTCAACTGGCTGCATGTGTGGGCAGTGGGCAGGAGCAACCATCAGCCATACCCGACTGCAGCTGCCAGACCCTGTGCAAGCTTGTGCAGGAAGGCAGCTCCTCAGGGGCAGCACCAGGCAGCAGCATGGTGTCCATGGACATCTGCCAAGTGCCAGCCCCAGCCCCAGCCCCAACCCCAGCCCCAGCCCCAGCCCCAGCCCCAGCCCCAGCCCCAGCCCCAGCCCCAGCCCCAGCCCCAGCCCCAGCCCCAGCCCCAGCCCCAGCCCCAGCCCCAGCCCCAGCCCCAGCCCCAGCCCCAGCCCCAGCCCCAGCCCCAGCCCCAGCCCCAGCCCCAGCCCCAGCCCCAGCCCCAGCCCCAGCCCCAGCCCCAGCCTCAGCTCCAGCCCCAGCCCCAGCCCCAGCCCCAGCCCCAGCCCCAGCCCCAGCCCCAGCCCCAGCCCCAGCCCTGCCCACTGCTAGACATGATGACTGCTGCTCCTGCTCCCTCAGCTCCCAGTCTCATCTTGCTTTACCAGTGCAACCAACCATGCCTCACCTTCTTTGACTGGTTGTGCTGACAGGACAAGCTGGGGAAAATCATGGAGCGCATGGGTGCCCTTGCTCAGCTGCATGGCCTGCCGGGAGTGCAGTACCTGGTGCTGGACCTCACACCGGTCACCCATGTGGATGCCATGGGCCTGGTACGTCAAGCAGACAAGCTCCTCACAAAACCAGCCCCACAGCACCTGCCCACTGCTCACAGCACCTGCCCCATGGCACCCACTCCATGTATGCTGAATGGGTGTGTATGCTTTGCTGTGTTGGTGATGTTTGATGATTTGGCGAGGACAGCAGCAGGTGGGTGAAAAATGACACTAACGAATAGCTCGGGCGAAGAAATAGTGATGCAGCATCATGACCCAAAGACTTGGCAAGGCACCAACGCATCGTCTCAGGCTATCGTGCATGCCCACATGCTTGCCTCCTTGCCTGCCTGCCATGCTTGCCTATGTTTGCCCGCCTGCTGGCAGCATTTCCTGGAGGAGCTGGTGTTTGAGGGGAGGGCGTTTGGCTACACTGTCATCCTGGCCAATCCCGCTGTGAAGGTATGCCTGGAGCCCAGGCAGCTCTTTATTTCCCTGGCTAATTAAATCAGAAAAGAAAACAATAAAATGAACAGAATAGACTAAAATTAGAATAGAGGAAAATAGAACAAAAGGATGGAAAGATATATGCTTTGCATTGGCTGCAAATTTCATCATTGTTCTTGTCGGCACCAGACATCATGACCAGCACCTGCACCATCTGTATCATTGGCATAGCGTTGTGCACACCCAAATATGCACATGCGTGATCATGGCCATGGTCGGCACTGGTAAACATTGGTGGTGCATTTGGGGTCTGGCCTCTTGCCGCAGGTGCTACGTGAATTTGAGCCGGTGCACCTGGCCGACCTGATTGGCAAGGAAAACATATTTGTGTCGGTTGCGGACGCCACCCAATATGCGGTGGCTCGCCTGACTGAGAAGGTGAGGCGCGTGATAGAAGGGCAATGGCGGGCAGTGGCAGGCTTGGGCTCAAGGCATGCAGCGAGCAGTGGCCGACTTAGGTTCAAGGCAGGTGGCTAGCCAGGGATTTCAAGGGGGGTGGTAGTAGGAGGAGAGTATTACCAGTGTGCATGGAGCAAGGATGTGAAGGCTGCTTGATGCATGCTTTGTCCCTCCACATCCTGCCCTGCCTCTTCCTGCCCCTCATTGGTTGACTTCCCCTGCCGCTCCTTAACCCACCTCACACTGCCTACTTGACTCACCCTCCTGTGGTGTCACATGGTTCTACCTTGGCTTCACTCAACCTCACTCCCTATGCACATATCTGACCCGACCTGACACAACCCTACCTACCTGACCTGACCTGACCCACCCCGACCCAACGCGACCCAACTCATCCCGACCCGACCCTACTCAACCCGATCGGCCCTAGCCAACTTGACCTGACGAGACATGATTCGACCTGATCCGACCCGAATTGACTTGGCCCAGCCCAAAGCAATGCAACCCGACGATGTGCTGTTGGCAGGGGTACCACATCCGTGCAGTACCGTATGCTAAGCATGTTGTCCCTGACATCCTGGGCCCTAACCTGCAAGGTGTTGGAGGACCTGCGGGCAGGCGGGCAGGCAGGCAGGCAGGCAGGCAGGCAGGCAGGCAGGCAGGCAGGCAGGCAGGCAGGCAGGCAGGCAGGCAGGCAGGCAGGCAGGCAGGCAGGCAGGCAGGCAGGCAGGCAGGCAGGCAGGCAGGCAGGCAGGCAGGCAGGCAGGCAGGCAGGCAGGCAGGCAGGCAGGCAGGCAAGCAAGCAAGCAAGCAAGCAAGCAAGCAAGCAAGCTGATCAGCACTGAAGTTGTAGCATCATGCACCATTGCTGTTGACGAAGCCAGGTTGGCACTGTGTGTATTTCCTACAACATAGGTATGTATCTCACTAACTGCTTCTCATGCACACCGCTCAAGTGTTTGATGATGCACATGTTCGCATGGTCACCAAGGACGTGTACGTGTTCTTGCTTGCCTGCAGGACCCACGCCATCAGACAGCACGGATAGCCTAAATAAGCCCGCCGGCATCATGTCAGCCGCTGGCCCATCAATTCTTTAGCAGGAGTGTACAGATGTAGTACAGGTATCTTCTAACAAGGTGTCCAGCCGCCATGCATGGTCTGGTCTTGTGAAGAGCTGTGCATCATTGATAGGGATGGTGTGTGGTGGTGGTCGTCATGCAGCCCTGACGTCGTCTTTTGTCATGCCCGAAGCAAGCAAGTGTGGTGGCAGGAACATGGAGCACACCACGTATACAAAAGCCGCATAAAGGAAGCTATGTGGGTCGTGTCAGCTGGACTTTGTCTTCTGACACGTATAGATGAATGGAAAGGCATATCGTTCAAGCGACGGTCACACAACATGTGATCGGTAGTGTTGGGAGGTCAAGTAGGTGGGTAGGTGTAGTAGTTGTATGCCGCATGCAAGTGCGATGCTGGCCATAAGCAATCCTGAACCCTGTAAAGGAAAGAATTCATAACAGAGGCCTGGCCTGGCCTGGCTTGACCCGCCCGGCCCGGCCCGGCCCGACCCGACCCGACCCGACCCGACCCGACTCGGCGGCATGGGAAGTATGTGCGGGGCCGGCTGTGGTGCCATGCCTGCTGTGGTGCTGCCCAACCCCCCTCACACTCCACCAGCTCAGCACTCCCCTGCCCAGGACCCCCTTGCCCCTGCCCAGGACCCCCCTCCCCCAGCCCAGGACCCACCTGCCCAGGACCCCCCGTCTCCCTGCAAGCAATCTCAGGCTCTAAAATCCCCAACAAGCAACAACATTAGGTGGCCACTTGCCTAACCCCCCACCATGAGCATGCCCTGAGCACCCTCTCTTTCACCACACCCTTGCATGTTCTATGCCCGGGACATGTCAGCCAGGGTGTAACCAGCCCAAGGCCATATCTCCCTGGGCTGTGCAGATGGGACGGCCGCCAGAATCCATGCCATAGCCATGCGAAAGCCGGGCAGCCAAGGCCAAGAGTGTGTGTGTGTGTCCGCCAAGGCCCCAAGTCCACCCGCCACGAAGTACTTGATCCCTCACACGGGATGTGTGCGGATGAGCTATGGGAGCTATAGCTAGTGAAGACACACACACCGGATGGGCGCGATGAAGTGTAGTGGGCAATGCCAGTAACTCTCTGCAGTGATGAGCTCGCAGCTTGTGTGGCAGCAAGAGAAATGTAGGGTCCAGCAGCTGGGCAAGCTATGGTAGCAGATGTGGAACCACTCCAGCACAACAGATGTCGTAGGCCAACGTAGCAGATAGCCACGAGCTGCTGCTGTCCCTGGCTACTTACGGGAAGCGGCAGCTTGTGCAGCCTGGCTTTTGGCTGCAATCGCACTTAGTGCCAGCTTCGTCTCAGTACCGCCCTACTAGACGTGTTACTTTGACCATGCTGCTGAGCTATGCTCGTCTTAATGATGCCTGTGAGTGGTCCTGCTATTGTCACACCGATTGGAGGCTGCTGCCAGCCTCTGTTGCCCTGCCAATTTCATTCACTACATCCTGGCGCATCCTATACGCTGCAGCTGCAGCTTTGAGCTTTGCCTCTGCTGGTCGCCGTCCTACTAAGCAGCATCCCAAAGTGGGGAGTAGCTCTCTGGGGACAAAATGAGACAAGACATGGCAGGCGGCTGGCGTGCTGGCCAGCCTAAACATGCGGCCTGAGCGTGCGGCCGCGACCATCAGTCCGAGCATTCCAGCTTGAACCGTGACCTGTCGCTGACAGCCTAGGACCGGAATGTTGATCCAACAACTCCAGCCGCATTAAGCCAATTAGATAATCACGAACGCACCCTCATCAGGGTCAAGGCTCGATGTTTCGCGATGTTTCGATGTCACACTTGGCAGAGCTTCACTGACAAAAGGAGCTAAAACACAAAGTGTAGCGTAAATCGCTACACGACTACAGCAGCGAGCTGTTCTCTGTAAACAACAACATCAATTCCCAAACCCCTGTCCCTCCGACCTGTACATTTGCTATGGCAGACGTGATGCAGACCGATGTTGATGCTGTCTCTGCTCCTGGATTGAGCACTGGAGCGCAGGAGCCCGCTCCTGGGAATGTTGCTACGGAGACCTACGCGTTCCAGGTACGCAGATATTCTTTGGCCTGCAGAGTAGACCGCAGCCGCAGTGAACACTCTAGCGCGTTGGCGGGCCCCTCGCCACCGGCTGCCGGTCCTATGCACAGCCGCGCGCCACTGTTGGTTGCCGCAGGCCGAAATCAATCAGCTCCTGAGCCTCATCATCAACACGTTCTACAGGTACGCTGCCTTCCCGCCTTCATCTGTTGCACTCATCTTTGCGATTTCCTCCTCCGTCCCAGCGACAGCCCAGATGCAGTTGTCCTTTCATTTCTGCATTTTCCTTCACTTCTGCATCCAGCCAGACACTGCACCAGTCAGGCCGGCGCTCAGTCAGGCACAAGGGGGGGAGGGGGGGTGTAGCTAAGTACCCCATGTCTCGTCTGAACTAATCCGCTAGACAACCTGCAATGGGTGAACACAGACCAGTTTATCAGCCGCCCTCCATCACTAAACACCCACTCCCCTGCCGCTGCCTGCTGAGCCCCCGCTCCACCTGTGCTCTGCCTGCACGGTGCTGTCTGCAGCAACAAGGAGATCTTCCTGCGTGAGCTCATCAGCAACGCCTCAGACGCCTTGGACAAGATCAGGTGCGGCATGACAGCCCACACCCCACGCACCTTCAATAGCGTGATTATTTGGTGTGCGGTGTACGTCACCACCACCACCACCACCACCACCACCACCACCACCACTGCTACCATCACCAAGTGTGCCTGGGTTGTAGATAGAGGGCACGTGGTGAGAGTGACAGGGGAGGCAGCAGTGTGGCTGATGAGAGAGCTCTACATGTGCTGCTGCAAGGCGTGAGGTGCAAGTGTGACGCCCCGGGTGATGCTGCAGATACCTGGGCCTGACCGACAAGACCCAGCTGGACTCGCACCCGGAGCTGCACATCCGCCTGATCCCCAACAAGCAGGAGGGCACCCTGGCTATCCTGGACTCGGGCATCGGCATGACCAAGCCTGACCTGGTGAATAACCTGGGCACCATCGCCAGGTGAGGGCAGGACGAGGGAAACGCCCTCCACCTGCCCACCTAACCCATGGTAGCAACCCCTGCCTCTTGCCCTTTCCTACCGCTTCCCTACCGCTTTCGTACCGCTTTCGTACCGCCTTCAACCGCTTTCCAGCTACCTTACAGTGGCAATTGAAAGACCCTTACTGACGCATGAACTGACCAGTCGCAAGGCTGGTGACCTGTCTGCTGCAGCCTCCCCCCCAATGGCCTGCACGCCCAGCTGGCCCAGCTGCCTGCTCTGTTCACGTCCTGCAGGTCTGGCACCAAGTCCTTCATGGAGGCGCTGTCAGCTGGGGCCGACGTCAGCATGATTGGCCAGTTTGGAGTGGGCTTCTACTCCGCCTACTTGGTGGCTGACAAGGTGGGTCAGCCGGGTGGACAGGGTGGGGGGTGAGGGGGTGACGGGGTGGGAGAAGAAGGGTGGCAGGTTGGGGTCAGGTGGATGAAAAGGTGGGTCCAGGGGGGTCAAGGTGTGACGGTGTGACGGTGTGACGCTGGGGGGTCAAGGG
>JASKMD010000013.1:2401106-2419777 GCA_030144725.1 Haematococcus lacustris
TGACGGGGTGGGAGTCAAAGGTCAGACTGCTGGAGGCGCTGGCAGGGATGGAAAGCTGTGTGGGATGAGGGGCTGGGCGGGCAGGAAAGGAGAAGGAGGAGCTGTGGGTCAAGAGGATGTACATTGGGGGCCTGGCCAGGCTAAGGCTGGGGGCTGGGGGCAGGGGGCAGGTGAGGGAGGAGGTTTGAGCAGCTGAGGGCGGGGTGAGCATTCGCTTCTTTCTCGTCCCACCCCACGCCTGTCCGCAGCTCCCTGTGCAGTCGGGAACTAAGAGGTGCCGCGCCCCCTGTTTCCACCCCCATGCCGCCCCTGCCCTCAGCCCTAGCCACACCACCCCCATGCGCCTGTGGACGCTGACTTGGCTGACCTGGGGGCTGCTGCTGCAGGTGACGGTGGTGACCAAGCACAATGATGACGAGCAGTACGTGTGGGAGAGCCAGGCTGGCGGCTCCTTCACCGTCACCCAGGACACCAGTGGCCACAGCCTGGGGCGCGGCACCAAGATCATCCTGCACCTCAAGGTCAGGCAGCAGGGAGGCGGGGTGGGCCTGGGGGGCTGGGTTGGGATGGGGAAGGAGGGTGCAGGCTGTACCCACACACAGGGAACTGGGTGGGGAGCTGGGCGAGAGCCTCTGATGGGGAGGGAGGCACAGCATTGATACAGAATGTAAGAAGTGAGAGTGGTTGTGTGATGGCAGGGTGCGCTTTCAGAATGGGTCTAGACAGAAGTCAGGGTAGGAGTAGCTGGTGCTGTCGTTGGCAGCAGAAGAGTTGTAACAGCACTCTGGTAGTGCTGCAGGTGCAGTGGCACAGCCCCGGTGGGAGACAGTGGCGGCGGCAGGGATGGGATGTGGTGCTAAGGTACTGTCAGGTCAGCTTGTCGCTGCTGCTGTTGCCTGGCTGCAGGAGGACCAGAAGGAGTACCTTGAGGAGCGGCGGCTGAAGGACCTGGTGAAGAAGCACAGCGAGTTCATCAGCTACCCCATCGAGCTGTGGACTGAGAAGAGCGTAGACAAGGAGGTGAGGGGGCAGCAGGGGCCAGCAAGGTGCTTTGCCCAGCCAGCCACACAGCAAGTGAGCCAGTGAGGGCATTGCAGATGTCAGGCGGGCCGGTGAGCGGCCTGGAGGGGCTGGCAAAGTGGCCTTCAAGCTGCCACATGGCCTGTGGGTCCCAGCGAGGACGGTGCAGCAGTCAGGCGAGCAGCCAGTCGGGCGCAGGGGAGGGGGCGGTGCAGCTGAACAGCCAGCGCGCAGCCAGTCAGACAGATGCGGGGTGGGGTGCAGCGAAGCAGCCCATGTCTGGTCTCAACTGAATCAAAGCATAGCCAGCAAGCCATAGCATCCAGCATTAGGCAAGCTATACCTATAACTTTTCTGGGGACACCTGTGCTGCATCTGCTGCATGGCTAGCAAGCAGGAGCCTTGCTCTGACGTGTGGACGATGGGATACAACCTTTTGGTGATTTGCTGGACCCACCATCGGAGCAGGTGTCTGACGAGGAGGATGAGGCCATGGCTGATGCCACTGAGGAGGGCAAGGTGGAGGAGGTGAAGGAGAAGAAAGGGCAGGACAAGAAGCGCAAGAAGGTGAGTGCAGGACGCTGAGAGGGAGAACAGAGCTGGACTGCTGCCTCTAATAATGCCCCACCCGCTCCCCCTCTGTCCCACCCGCCCCCGCTGCCCCCGCTGCCCCACCCGCCCCACCCGCCCCACCCAGGCCTGAACAGCTTGCGCACAGATTGGGTCGCCCTACATTTGATCATCAGCATGTATGTGAATGAGGACATTGCCCTGACATTGCCCTGACCTACAGGTGAAAGAGGTGCAGCACGAGTGGAGCTTGTTGAACAAGCAGAAGCCAATTTGGTGAGATAAGGCTGGGTTGGCATGCATGAGAATGGCATTGTGCATGCAAGCCAAGCAGCACATGGCCTCTGCCTCTGCTCCCTCTGAACCCTCCTCCATGACCTCACTAGTGACACTGCATGCTGGCCTGCATCTGCATCTGCTCCATCAGGAGGAGGAGGAGGTGCAGCACAAGCTTGAGCCCAGGTTGGGGAGGGCCAGGCCAGGCCCACCTCACCAGCAGCACTGCACACGTGCCTGCACTTCTCATCTCCCTCCCCCCAATTCCCCTCCTCCTCCCCTTGCCTGGCTGCTGACCTGGCCCAACCCCGGCTCTTGCCACCAACCTAGCCAACCTGCCCACCGCCTTGTCTGCCTGGCCCTCCAGGATGCGCGCCCCTGAGGCGGTGACCAAGGAGGAGTATGCTGCCTTCTACAAGAGCCTGAGCAACGACTGGGAGGAGCACCTGGCCTGCAAGCACTTCTCTGTGGAGGGGCAGCTCGAGTTCAAGTGAGTGAGAGCAGGCACCAGGCAGGCACCAGGTCTATGCATCGTGGGTGGATCGTGAAATGTGTTCAATGTTGAGGTTGACTGTGGAGTGGTGGTGTTGATGGGGAGGGTGGGGGAGGGTGGGGGGAGGGTGGAGGGTAGGGTAGGGTTGCCGGTGGGGTAGGGTGTGGGGTAGGGTGGGGTTGCCGGTGGGGGTTTGCAGTATCAGGTGGGAGTGTGTGGTGTGGCGGCGTGGCTGCAGGAGCATCCTGTTCATCCCCAAGCGTGCCCCCTTCGACCTGTTCGACCAGCACAAGAAGCGCAACAACATCAAGCTGTACGTTCGCCGTGTGTTCATCATGGACAACTGCGAGGAACTCATTCCTGAGTGGCTGTCCTTCGTCAAGGTGAGCAGCATTCAGCACAGTGTGAGTGAGTAGCACCAGCGCCCGCAGCGTATGCTGCACTGCCGTCAGGTATGCCTCACTGACACCACAAGATGCTGTTGGTGATGCAGTTGTATGCTGCCGCTGCTGCTGCTGCTGCTGCTGCTGCTGCTGCTGCCTGGCAGTAGAATGGCATGTGATGGGCGGCATCACCTTCACGTCAGTCACTCGCCCAAGCTCTTGCTCTTCGTCCACATTCATGCCTGTACATAGTTTTGGCTCCATGCATGTGTTTGAGTGTGCTGTGCTGGCCTCCTGACCCCAGGGAGTTGTCGACAGCGAGGACCTGCCCCTCAACATCTCCCGTGAGACGCTGCAGCAGAACAAGATCCTCAAGGTAATGTCTGGGCTATGCTGACCTGGCTAGCTGCCCTGCTTGCCTGGGTGCACCTAACGGACTGTGAAACTGTGAAAGGCAAAGTGAGGGGTGGGACCTGACTGTGACGTAACCTGATCAGAGTAGGGTGGAGGACAGAGTCTGGGTACTGTCACCGTGTTACTGTCTGGGTGCTATGACCTGGGCACAGCTGCAGCATCTGTTGGTTGCATGGGCTCATATGGCTGCGGTTAAATGCCCACAATGGTGACAGTTGGAGATGGCTCAGCAATTTCCATTGGCCTGGCTGCATGGGACAGCTGTCCAGCAAGGCCCAGCCAGGACTGCTGCTCCCACCACCAGCCTCTGGTCTGCACTGCCTGGTTGTGCAGGTCATCCGCAAGAACGTGGTGAAGAAGTGCCTGGAGCTGTTCAGTGAGGTGGCAGAGAACAAGGACGACTACGCCAAGTTCTATGAGGCCTTTTCCAAGAACTTGAAACTGGGCGTGTATGAGGACAGCCAGGTGGGCATGAGGGGAGGGCGGGTGGCAGCACAAGCTGGAGCTCAGGGTGGGTGCCAGCTGGGTGCCAGAGGGTGGGGCTTGGGGCTGCACTGAAGGTGTTGGGAGGAGCAGTCTGCTGCTGCTGTGGGGTGCTTGATACATTTGGGTGATGCTGGGGGCCTAGTGGGAGGGTAGTAAGGGCATGCCCCGAGGCTACTCTCCTCCCTGCCCGAGGGCGCAGTCTTTTGTTTTCCTTATTTTCCTTTTTTTTTAATGATGCTCGGGGTTGGACAAGGTGGCAGGGGGTGCATGAGGCAGTTCCACGACAGGATGTGGTCTGATGCTGGTGCTAGTGAGGATCATGTGGACCTGAATTTCCCTACACAGGCTGGGGTAAGGTGTGGAGGAGGTCATGGGGCATGGCTTGGTGCATGTGCATGCAGCTGTGTGCATGCGTGCATGTGCGCATTGCAGAACCGGGCCAAGCTGGCCGATCTGCTGCGCTTCCATTCCACCAAGAGTGGTGACGAGGCCACCAGCCTGAAGGACTACGTGACTCGCATGAAGGAGGGGCAGAAGGACGTGTACTACATCACAGGTCAGCAGGGGTCGGCGGGCAGTGTCAGCAGGTGATGGAGCAACCGTCCAGGATCTTTTTCTCTGCACAGCAGCACCTGGCCCTGCCCACCACTGCCCACCACTGCCCACCACTGCCCACCACAGTCGTTGATGTTTGGCTACAGTAGCCATGCGTGAGGTAGTGGAGGGAGGGGGTCTGGTCTGGCAGTAAGGTTCATTGGGTTGGGTTGGGTTGGGCTGGGTAGGGTTGGGCGGGCAGTGCATTTCCTTGCCAAAGCTTGACGGAGTGATGGCTGCAGTAGCCATGCACGGGGCAGAGGAGGGAGGGGGTCTGGTCTGGTTTGGCAGTATACCTGGGCGTCTGGCTTGTGGGGAAAGTAAGCGGGTGGAATGTGAACCATGGAAGCGTTGCTGGCGCATTGCAACCTTTTGGGGATCAGGGGTAGCTTGAGCTGGCAGCGAGGCCAGGCCGTAGTCATCAGCCAGTTTGCCCCAGATCCCAAGCCTGAGGCTATGTCAGCTACACATGCACATGGAAGGGTATGCCACATGCAGGCCTGTCTGCCCTCGTCTAGTTCCTCCGCCGCTTGCTCATGAATGCCGGCATGGGTGCAGAGCCCGCAAGGCTCAGTGAATCACAGCGCCTGGACAGAGCGACCTGGATATGGCTGGCTCGCCTGTGTGATTTGCCTCATTTGCAATGTGTGGGTGTGTGGCTGGGCTGGTCAGGCGAGAGCCGCAAGGCAGTGGAGAATAGCCCGTTTGTCGAGAAGCTGCGGCGCAAGGGCCTGGAGGTGCTGTTCATGGTGGACCCCATTGACGAGTATGTCACGCAGCAGCTCAAGGAGTATGATGGTGAGGGCGACGCAGAGGTTGGGGTGAAGCAG
The DNA here is from genome assembly GCA_030144725.1 of Haematococcus lacustris. Lineage (NCBI taxonomy): Eukaryota > Viridiplantae > Chlorophyta > Chlorophyceae > Chlamydomonadales > Haematococcaceae > Haematococcus > Haematococcus lacustris. Next base: position 2,406,173 of record JASKMD010000013.1, read on the forward strand.
GGTAGTGGGGACATCTGGGCTGCTGCTGGGCTGCTGCTGGGCTGCTGCTGGGAGGGGGCAAGCCTGCTGGCAAGACAGGGAAGTTGTGGCTGTTGATGAGGTCGGTTTGCTGCCCGCGACAATCAGGGAACTTTTGCACACACCAGGGTGGTTTTCACTTGGTGGTAGACAAGATCATGGTGTGGGTGCTGGTGCTGGTGGTGTTGGTGGGCATGCAGGCAAGAAGCTAGTTTGCTGCACCAAGGAGGGCCTCAAACTGGAGGAGAGTGAGGAGGAGAAGAAGGCATGGGAGGAGTTGAAGGCGCAGACTGAGCCGCTCTGGTGAGAGGGTGGTGATTGGTGTAGGATGGAGTCTGTGCTGTTATTGAGGGTGAGGGAGGGTGGCCATGAGCCATTATGATAGTACAGATGCGGAAGGTGCAAGGCACAACCTGGCTGCTGTACGGTACCATCTTGTGGCAGGGCAGGCCTTGCTTACTAGCTTCTACCTTCATTGCAGCCTAAGCAGCCTTCACAGCGCACAGCAAACACAGCACCTTGGCTCTCAACCTTGAGCATTCATTGCAGTCGAACACACTAATTGTGAACCACTACAAAACGGTGTTTTTGCCTGTGTGGAGTTCCCATCGCATGTGTATGCCATGGCCTAGACGTGGCATACACATGGTCACGGTCGCCTACCACCTACATCATTACCTGACCCCTGTGACAGGGCATGCGTAGAGTTGGCATGACAAAACATGCACTGCTGGGCCTTTGGTGGCTTGTCTCGCAGCCGCTTGTAGCCCAAGCCAGGGTACTCCTTGCCCTTGGCTGGCAGCGCTCCCTGGTCTGGCCAGTAGCACAGCTCCAGCGGCTGCCACTTGCTCTCCCCAATGCGCTGCATGTTCAGGGCCGCATTGCAGTCCCTGTCCAGCCACCTGCCTGGCTGTGGTGCTGGCTTGGCTTTGGCAGCCTTGCCTTTGCCTTTGCCCTTAGTGGGCTCAGCTGCCTCTGGCTCAGCCTCGGTGCGCTTGGTGCGCTTGGCTGGCAGGGTAGTGCTGGGCCCTGGCTCTGAGGCTGCTGTCGGTGTGGCTTCCTGGCTGCTGCGTGGGGCCTGTGGGGGCTTGCGGGGGGGCACTACTGGGCACCACATCATGCCCCGCACATGACAGCAAACACAGCACAGAGCCTACAGCACACAGAAGCCCGTTTCAGCCTGCCCATCTGACCCACCCACCTGCTCCACCCACCTGCCTGCTGCACCTGCCTGCCGCCCCTTCCTGGCTGCAGCAAGGTGATGAAGGACATCCTAGGTGACAAAGTGGAGAAGGTGGCGGTGTCCGATCGGCTGGTGGACTCCCCATGCATCCTGGTCACAGGTGAGGTGCTGGTGGTTGGAAGGTGGTTCAGGTGGGTGAGAGGTGGTTGGGAGGTCTGAAGTGTAAGGTTGCTGGGAAGGTAGTTAGGAATAGAGAGCAGAGCTGGCGATGGGTAGCTATGCCAGCTACACTTACGAAACATGTGGGTCGTAATGTTGGCACGTTGTAGGAAGACGCCTTGGCCCATGTGACAGGTTTGTGTGGCAGTTGCATGCCACCCTTGCTCACCTCGCCTTCTATGGGGCCTTAGTTTCCCTCGTGATGTCGCCACTTACCCTGGGCTGTGCTGTGGCGCGGTGGTGGGTGCAGGAGAGTATGGGTGGAGCGCCAACATGGAGCGTATCATGAAGGCGCAGGCGCTGCGGGACACCTCTATGTCCGCCTACATGACCAGCCGGAAGACGCTGGAGGTGAACCCCAGCAACGCCATCATCCAGGTGGGTGCTACTCGGCAGCAGCGCAGCAGCTCAGCAGTTGAGCCTTGCAATCGACTTGGCAGCCACAGGCTAGTAGACCCATGCTCAGTTTATAAGCTGTTTGCTGCCATCAATGCATCCATCAATGCAGCCACTCAAGGTCAAGGCTCATCCTCATAGCGCCACCTGGCTTAGGACCACTACTGACTAATCCTCATATCGCCACCTGGCTGGGGGTGCAGGAGCTGAGGAAGCGGACTGAGGCAGACAAGAGCGACAAGACGGTGCGCGACCTGACCCTGCTGTTGTTTGACACGGCGCTGCTCACCAGTGGTTTCAGTCTGGACGAGCCCAACACCTTCGCAGGCCGCATCCACCGCATGATTAAGGTAGGTGGTCGGGGAGGAAGGGGGGAGGGTTAGGGCGATTGAGCAGCCACTGAGACCTGACTTGACCTGACCTGTCCTGACTCAGTGCCTGCCTTCGCTGCGGGGAAAGTGGGCTGTGTGGCTGGATGAGTAGGACATGCACTTGCTGAGGTAGTCTGCGGACAGTTTGCTGGCTAAGCCACCCTGAGTGGCCTGTCCCCTTGTGAGGCTGAGCGGTGCTTGTCGTTGTTCTCTGCAGCTGGGCCTATCCCTGGATGAGGTGGAGGGTGAGGAAGAGGCGGCTGACAAGGACATGCCTCCCCTGGAGGAGGCAGAGGGTGCTGTGGGGTCCTCCATGGAGGAGGTGGATTGAACCCCTAACCAGCCCACAAGGGTATCTTGCATTAGGGTATGCGTGAGATACAATTTAGGCAATTAGGCAGTAGCAGCATGTGGTCTGGTTGCTTGGTAACTCACGTCATCATGGGCCGACATCAAGGCGCACTGGGCGGGGTTCCTTGGTCACAAATAGGGCGTAGATATAAACGTTTGGTAGATATAAACGTTTGGTACGGAGATGCATATGAGAGTTGCATGTAGTCTGACGTGTGAAGTTGAAGAGCGAACAAACCGTTGTTGCCAAACTGACAGTGTTGCCATGTAATCATCCAGAGTCACTCGCAGAAAAGATCGCATTATAGGTGCCACCTAAGGGTACTTTTTTTTTTTATAGAAGGCTGCAGTTGCTCATAAGCAAGCCAACGCTGTTGAAAAAAAAATCCAACTCCAAGTGGCTGGCGAGATTCGAGCGTTGGCCTGTCGTGCCGTTTTGAGAGGCAACCAGTACTGGTTGAGGTCCAGTACTGGTTGCTAACCAGTACTGGACCTCAACCAGTACTGGTTTGCATCCAGTACTGGTTGCCATCCAGCACTGGTTGTCAGCTTTGGCAGAGTTAGGGCATGGAGATATCAAAGTTTCCGCGTATCACATTCAAGCCTTCCCAATAGTACTTCTTGCATCGCTGGTCTTAGCGCTTCGCTGGAAGCTCCCCAACGGCTGTCTACGTCGATGTGCGATGTGCGATGTCCAGTCGATGTGCGCTACAATGTGCGCTTGTGATGGGTTGACAACTCTCAATACTGCCTAGTCTTTCTAACGTGCGATGTCTAGTCGATGTGCGCTATCATGTGCGCTTGTAATGGGTTAACATCTCTCTATTATGTCAAGTCCTATGGATGAAGCGAGTATGCTTACAGACAATTGGATGATAGCTGAAGGGTTAGGGCTAAGGACTGAGGTCAGGGCTGGGAGCCTTGGTTAGGTACTGTATAGGCACCGACTACAACAAGAGGACAACACGCTGTAACACATTGCATGTGCTATCACTCACTAAGCAATGTCATTGAGATTACTATGTACGTGTGTTTGTTATCACTGTCACTAACATTACATAGTACGCTGTAACACTGCTTCGCATGCTATGTAGCATCAACCAAGACACTCCATCCGTCCTCTATCTCATTCCCTTATAATGCAAGGCGACCTCAATGTGATGAAGGTAGTCGTCCAAGCTCCAGCCCCTGCAAAGTGACACAGAGTCTGGCTGGCTGGCTGTGACCGGGTACTGGCTGACTGTGACCAGTACTGGTTGGCTGACCAGTACTGGCTGGCTGGCTGTGACCAGTACTGGCTGGCTGACCAGTACTGGCTGGCTGGCTGTGACCAGTACTGGTTGGCTGACCAGTACTGGCTGGCTGGCTGTGACCAGTACTGGCTGGCTGACCAGTACTGGCTGGCTGGCTGTGACCAGTACTGGTTGGCTGACCAGTACTGGCTGGCTGGCTGTGACCAGTACTGGTTGGCTGACCAGTACTGGCTGGCTGGCTGTGACCAGTACTGGCTGGCTGACCAGTACTGGCTGGCTGGCTGTGACCAGTACTGGCTGGCTGACCAGTACTGGCTGGCTGGCTGTGACCAGTACTGGTTGGCTGACCAGTACTGGCTGGCTGGCTGTGACCAGTACTGGCTGGCTGACCAGTACTGGCTGGCTGGCTGTGACCAGTACTGGTTGGCTGACCAGTACTGGCTGGCTGGCTGTGACCAGTACTGGCTGGCTGACCAGTACTGGCTGGCTGACCAGTACTGACTGGCTGGCTGTGACCAGTACTGGTTGGCTGACCAGTACTGGCTGGCTGGCTGTGACCAGTACTGGCTGGCTGACCAGTACTGGCTGGCTGGCTGTGACCAGTACTGGCTGGCTGACCAGTACTGGCTGGCTGGCTGTGACCAGTACTGGCTGGCTGACCAGTACTGGCTGGCTGGCTGTGACCAGTACTGGCTGGCTGGCTGTGACCAGTACTGGCTGGCTGACCAGTACTGGCTGGCTGACCAGTACTGGCTGGCTGGCTGTGACCAGTACTGGTTGGCTGACCAGTACTGGCTGGCTGGCTGTGACCAGTACTGGCTGGCTGACCAGTACTGGCTGGCTGACCAGTACTGGCTGGCTGGCTGTGACCAGTACTGGTTGGCTGACCAGTACTGGCTGGCTGGCTGTGACCAGTACTGGTTGGCTGACCAGTACTGGCTGGCTGGCTGTGACCAGTACTGGCTGGCTGGCTGTGACCAGTACTGGCTGGCTGACCAGTACTGGCTGGCTGGCTGTGACCAGTACTGGTTGGCTGACCAGTACTGGCTGGCTGGCTGTGACCAGTACTGGCTGGCTGACCAGTACTGGCTGGCTGGCTGTGACCAGTACTGGCTGGCTGACCAGTACTGGCTGGCTGACCAGTACTGGCTGGCTGGCTGTGACCAGTACTGGCTGGCTGACCAGTACTGGCTGGCTGGCTGTGACCAGTACTGGCTGGCTGACCAGTACTGGCTGGCTGGCTGTGACCAGTACTGGCTGGCTGACCAGTACTGGCTGGCTGGCTGTGACCAGTACTGGCTGGCTGACCAGTACTGGCTGGCTGACCAGTACTGGCTGCCTGGCTGTGACCAGTACTGGCTGGCTGACCAGTACTGGCTGGCTGGCTGTGACCAGTACTGGCTGGCTGACCAGTACTGGCTGGCTGACCAGTACTGGCTGCCTGGCTGTGACCAGTACTGGCTGGCTGACCAGTACTGGCTGGCTGACCAGTACTGGCTGGCTGGCTGGCTGTGACCAGTACTGGCTGGTTGACCAGTACTGGCTGGTTGACCAGTACTGGCTGGCTGACCAGTACTGGCTGGCTGGCTGTGACCTGCAGCAGGGGGGCAGGGGGGCAGCAGCAGCAGCAGGATGGCAGCAGCAGCAGCAGGAGCAGGGGGGCAGCAGCAGCAGCAACAGGGGGGCAGTAACAACAGGGTGCAGGGGGGCAGGGGGGCTGCAGCAGCAGACAGTAGGCAGCAGATAGTAGGCGCAACCAGCGCTGGTGCCCCCCCACTCAGCAGCAGGGTTACAGCAGCAGCAGCAGCAGCAGCAGGGGGGCAGGAGGGCAGCAACAGCAGTGGGTGGGCAGCAGCAGCAGTAGGGGGGCAGGGGGGCTGCAGCAGCAGGGGGGCAGGGGGGCTGCAGCAGCAGCAGCAGGGGGGCAGGGGGGCTGCAGCAGCAGCAGCAGGGGGGCAGGGGGGCTGCAGCAGCAGATAGTAGGGGCACTATAGCACCTACCTACCTTTTGGCTGCTTGATGACTGCTGCTGGAATGGGGGTGGTTGTGTAGGGAAAGTGGAGGAGATGTGTTCATCAGACCTGCAATCATCAGACCTGCAATCAAGGTAGGGGGGCAGCAGCAGCAGCAGCAGCAGCTGCAGGGGGGCTGCAGCAGTAGCAGCAGCAGTAGTAGGGGGCATGGGGGCAGCAGCAGCAGTAGGGGGGCAGCAGCAGTAGCAACATGGGGGCAGCAGCAGCAGCATGGGGGCAGCAGCAGCAGTAGGGGGGCAGCAACAGCAAGGGGGGCAGCAGCAGCGGATAGTAGGGGCACTATAGCACCTACCTACCTTTTGGCTGCTTGCTATGACTGCTGCTGGGAAGGGGGTGGGAGTGGAGGATTGAAAACGGGGAGGGAGGGTAGATGTGGAAGGCGGGAGGCAGGGAGGCGGGGAGGCGGGAGGCAGGGAGGCGGGAGGCGGGAGGCTCACTTGGGTTTAAATGAGCGGGGTGGCTTGAAGGCGGGGTGGGTTGGGTTAGGGGCATGGGTTGGGTTGGGTAGGGGCCTGGGTTGGGTTGTGTAGGGGCATGGGTTGGGGGCATGGGCGGGGGTCGGGGCGGGAGAGGGAGCGGGGGCCGGGGAGGATAAATTGGGAGGGGGTGGTTGTGTAGGGAAAGTGGAGGGGAGGTGCCCATCAGACCTGCAACCAAGGGGCGTGCACGTGAGGTAGGGTGACCAGGCTGTGCACTGTGTTAGCTATCACCGCGGCCTCACCTTTGTGGTCCTCCTGGCCTCCTACCTGCTCACCCCTGGCAACATATCCCATGCGCCAGTGGGTTGGGGCTGTGGTGGGGTGTGTAGTTGTGTGTAGGGAAGGGAAGGTGGGGTGAGGAGGGGGCTGCGATGCCACGTCAATCGAAGGGTGGGAGAGGGGAAGGGTAGGCTTGACAAGCATGGGAGAGAGGGAGAGGGGGAAGGGAGGGGGGGGTGGTGGTGGTGGTAGTGGCAAGAGGGTGGATGGGGTGGGCTTTCTCTTGGTTGCTGGGATGTCAGGGGAGAGGTGACGGGGAGGGTGGAAGTGGGGGTGGGGAGAGGTGGATGTGGAGGGACGACCAGCTTGGCGATGGTGGTGGGGAGGAAAAGGGGAAGGGTGTGATGATCAATCCTGCAGCGGGACAAGGGGCATGCTAGCGGTTAGGGTAGGTATAGGGTGCCACATACCTGCACTCACCTTTTGCTTGGGTGGGGTGTATATATGTGTAGATGGTGAGGGTGAGGAGGCGGAGGGGGAGGAAGGCTGCTGCTGTTGCTGGAGGGGGTAATAGGACCCAGAGGAGGACGGGATGATGGAGAAGCGGGGGAAAGGAGGTAGAGGAGGAAGTGGAGGGAAGGGAAGGGGAGGTCCATGGGGAGGGCGAGAGAAGTGGGGAGAGGGCGAGAGAAGTGGCGGTTGGGGAGAGGTGAAAGTGGTGAAACTGCCAGGGTGAGGGTGAGGGTGAGGTTGAGGGAGGGGGGGAATGTAATGTCAAACTGGGAGGGGGTGGTTGTATAGTGTAGAGGGAAGGGGAGGTGCCCATTACACCTGCAATCAGCCAGGGGGAAGGGAAAGGAGAGGAAGGGAGGGAGGAGGGGAGGGAGGGAGGGAGGGAGTAGGTCGGGAGGGAGGTAGGTAGGGGGGGAGGGAGGGAGGGAGGCTGCGAGGTAGGCTGCAAGGTACGGTAGGCTGCGAGGTAGGCTGCAAGGTACGGTAGGGAGTATGTCAAGGCATGTGCGACGACGGACTTGGAGGTGGTGGTGGCAAAGGGAAGAGGCAAGACCATTAATCCTACAGCAGCACAAAAGGCACGCCAGTGGTTAAGCTAAGTAGAGGGAGCCACATACCTGCACAGGGATAGCCACTCACCTTGACAACTTCGCATGGTTTGCATGGATGACGGCGCGGCTTGCTCGTAGTGTGTCGCTGCGTTGCTAGGCTGGCTACGTTGGCTTCTTGCGTGGCTGCGACTTTGCGAGGTTGTGTAGCTGTGTCGCGATGCTTGCCCTCAATTCGTGTCGCCCTTCACGCCCTCAATTCTTCGGGCATGACTGCGGGGCTGAGCTAGCTACGTAAATGGCTGTACGCCTAGCTTCGAGGTTGGCTGCGTTATGGAAATGGAAATGGAAATGGCTGCAACGCTAGCTGAAACTACCTTGTGTGTCTGAGCTAGCTAGCTAGCTGCGATGTGGCTGGGAGCGAGCTGAGCTTCGGGCATGACTGCGAGGCTGCGAGGCTGGTTGCAAGGCGCCTGGCTACCTAGATGCGGGACGCGAATTAGGGGCAGTGTGGCTGCAAGGCTGCGAGGCTGAGTTTCTAGGCTGCTTATCCTCAAGGCTGACCTTCTAGCTGGCACTAGCTGCGGCTACGTTCCTAGTAGGATCGAGGCTAGGTGACTACGCCGCGTACTGGGCGGATGTTAGTTTTTCATATTTCATGTCTAACATGCAAGCCGATCTGCCGTTCGTGCCGTTCGTGCCGCCCTTCACGCCCTCAATTCGGTAGCCCCTGCCCTCAATTCGGTAGCCAGGCTAGGTAGCCAGGCGGCCACTGAGCCAGCAGACCACGCAACATCGCCACATCGCAGCCAGGCAGCCACAGTCGGCCAGGCAGCCACATCTCACGTAGCGGCCAGCCTCCTAGCCAATCTCGCTAGATCGGATGGCTCGGAGATCCGTAGCCACGCGTTGCGCGACAACACACGGGCATTAACTCGCCACGCTTTGCGCGTAGCCAATGCGTTGCGAGGTGATGCACCGTTTCACATGCAGCGACCCATCTTTTTGCCTTTGACATGTACCCACCATCTCCGAGCCCATCTTCCCTGCCCCTTGTGCATCAAACTCGGTGAGTGCATCTTGTACCCACCATTCATTGCTCCTCCTTTGACAACCTGTCACCTCCTTGCCGCAGGTCCACATCCCTTTACCCTCCTTCCCCTTTCACTCCCCTTCCTCCCCCCCTCCCCCGCACTTCCCTCCCTTACCCTCTCTCCCTCCCCCCCCCCCTTTCATCACCCCGTACCCTCTCCATTGCAGCCCGTCCCACTACAAAGGTCAGACCAAGGTAGGAGCCAACGAGGATGAATAGGGTTGGCCAGATCCGTAGGTGGCGGCTAGAAAGACGGTATATACATACGTATTTGCTGTATTCGTAGTTCCGTAGTGTCTTCCGTAGGGGCAGGGTCGTCATTTTGCGAAAGTAAGTATGCAGTTTGGTGCACAACAACTAGAAAAACGCCCGCTAGGGGTAAGCATGTTCAGAATCTCAACCAATAGCAGTGTCGTGACACATCTAGCCAGCCATGCATGCTGTTAGCAATGTGCATGTGTCCAAACCCCTCGTGTGGCAGCCGGCAAGCTCTTTGCGAGAGGGAAGGTGCAAGCCACTGATGCCCAAAGCCTCGAGGGCCTGGCACAGGTCTGGATCCTCCACCAAGCGCAGGGCGATGTTGTTGTTGAAGAAGAACCTGCCTAGAGCACGCTTAAATTGGGCCAGACTTGCTGCTGGCACAGAGAATGCTGCGAGACGGGTCAACGAGGCACGCTTGGCCCCAGCTGCTGCACTGTTGCTACTGCCACCTGGGCTGCCGCTGGCAATGGGGGAGTTGGGGAGTGATGGAAAGTGCGTTGACATACGATCCTGTGCCTGCTGCAGCTTGATGCCAGCACAAGGATGGGGAGGTGTGTTCTTAAAGTGAGTGTTGCCGGTACGGGAGGGGTTGCTGGGCTTGAGCAACTTGCCACAACCTGGCAGCTTGCACTCCAGGTAACACAGCTCTGTGCCATCCTTCGACTTGCGCAGCACAGGCTGAAGCTTATCCCAGTAGCTGGCGGTGCCATTCGCCTTCAAGGCTATGAGCTCGGCTAGCAGCTCTACGGGCGTCTTCTTCCCGGAGGGGCCTGGCTGCAGTATCCGGTCGCCACATCTCTCGTATGCACGATCCATCGCAATGAATGCCATCGGGTATCGCAGCGACTTATATTTGACCCGCGGTTACGGTCACACCCGCGGTTACGGCGTACTGCGTCCTTTGCAATCTCGCGAATTGGCCGTCGCGTGTACGGTTCAAGCGCGAAAACTACGGTCAAACCTACGGAATTCTACGGTCAACCGACGTACCTACGGCTGCCTACGGATACACGGTGGTCGGGGTACGCTACGTATATACTGTATATACGTACCTACGTATATACACCGCTACGGTTCTGGCCAACCCTAAGGATGAAGCATGGAGGAGCATGGAGGATCAGGGAGCAAGCGGTGAGTGGCCCCGCTCCTGAACCTAGCCTCCGTCATGCACCTAGCTTCCTTAGATGTTTTGCTAGCCTCACTGTAAGTACGCTCCTTGCTTGCTGCAGGTCTGACGCCTATACTCCTGCCCCCTGCCTCCTTCACCCTTCCCTACCCTATCCCACCAATCCCACTTCTTCTTCTCCCCAACCCCCGCTTCCCCTCTCCCCGTCACCTCTCCCCCACCCACCCTCTTCCCACCACCACCACCACCCCCTCCCTTCCCCCTCTCCCTCCCACTCCCTTCCATGCTTCTCAACCCCCTTTCCCTCTCGCACCCTTCATTTGACGTGGCATCGCAGCCCCCACCTCAACCACCCCTATCCCTCCAGCCCTCCCCCACACCACCACCTCTAATAACACTACGCAACCTCCCGCATCACAAAGGTAAGACCAAGGTAAGAGCCAACAGGGAGCCAACATGGTGCGGCATGGAGCAACATGGCGTTAACGGTGAGTGGTTCGGCCTTGCCTCTCAGTGTCCATTATCACCCAGCCTAACCACTACCACACACTGTGTTCGCTGCGCATCACTACCACCCCCTTCCCACCCCCCTCCACACACAAGCTCCCTCTTCCCCCTTCTTCCCTACCCTTTCGCTCCCTGGTTGCTGGTGGCTACCGGTAAGTGGCCAACACGCAGCGCCCAACCTGCAATCCCCACACCACCCCACCCAATCACCCCTCCCCACACCACCCCGCCGGTGCCCCTGCTGCTGCTTCTACTGCCCCCCTGCTGCTGCCCCTGCTGCTGTTCTGCTGCTGCCGCCCCCCTGCCCCCCTGCTGCTGCAGCCCCCCTGCCCCCCTACTCCTGCTGCTGCTGCTGCCCCCCCACTGCTGGTGCAGCCCCCCTGCTGCTGCTGCTGCAGCCCCCCTGCCCCCCTGCTGCTGCAGCCCCCCTGCCCCCTTGCTGCTGCCGCCCCCCTGCCCCCCTACTCCTGCTGCTGCTGCTGCTGCTGCTCCCCCACTGCTGCTGCAGCCCCCCTGCCCCCCTGTTGCTGTTGCTGCTGCATCCCCCCTGCCCCCCTGCTGTTGCAGCCCCCCTGAACCCCTGCTGCTGCAGCCCCCCTGCCCCCCTACTCCTGCTGCTGCTGCTGCTGCTGCTGCCCCCCCACTGCTGCTGCTGCCCCCCTGCCCCCCTGCTGCTGCTGCTGCTGCTGCCCCCCTACTGCTGCTGCTGCCCCCCTACTGCTGTTGCTGCCCCCCTACTGCTGCTGCTGCTGCTGCTGCTGCCCCCCTACCACCTTGCCCCCCTGCTGCTGCTGCTGCTGCTGTAACCCTGCTGCTGAATGGGGGGGCACCAGCGCTGGTTGCGCCTACTATCTGCTGCCTACTGTCTGCTGCTGCAGCCCCCCTGCCCCCCTGCACCCTGTTGTTACTGCCCCCCTGTTGCTGCTGCTGCTGCCCCCCTGCTCCTGCTGCTGCTGCTGCCATCCTGCTGCTGCTGCTGCCCCCCTGCCCCCCTGCTGCAGGTCACAGCCAGCCAGCCAGTACTGGTCACAGCCAGCCAGCCAGCCAGTACTGGTCAGCCAGCCAGTACTGGTCACAGCCAGCCAGCCAGTACTGGTCACAGCCAGCTAGTACTGGTCACAGCCAGCCAGTACTAGTCACAGCCAGCCAGTACTGGTCACAGCCAGCTAGTACTGGTCACACCCAGCCAGCCAGTACTGGTCACAGCCAGCCAGTACTGGTCACAGCCAGCCAGCCAGTACTGGTTACAGCCAGCCAGTACTGGTCACAGCCAGCCAGTACTGGTCACAGCCAGCCAGCCAGTACTGGTCACAGCCAGCCAGCCAGTACTGGTCACAGCCAGCCAGCCAGTACTGGTCACAGCCAGCCAGCCAGTACTGGTCACAGCCAGCCAGTACTGGTCACAGCCAGCCAGTACTGGTCACAGCCAGCCAGTACTGGTCACAGCCAGCCAGCCAGTACTGGTTACAGCCAGCCAGCCAGTACTGGTCACAGCCAGCCAGTACTGGTCACAGCCAGCCAGTACTGGTCAGCCTGATTGTTAGTCAATGTTGGTTGCCAGCCAGTGCTGGTTGCCAGCCAGTGTTGGTTGCCAGCCAGTGCTGTGTGTTATGCCAGCCAGTAATGTGTGTCATGCATTGTAGTCATTGAGTACAGTAGAGCATTGCATGTAAGTTGACTCTGTGTCACTTTGCAGGGGCTGGAGCATGGACGAGTACCTTCATTACATCAAGGTCGTTGGTCCCTATTTATAAGAGGGCATTGACTTAGGACAACCAGCCCATGAGGTTGTGGAGGGGGTTGGTTGTACGGCGCTGTATACTATGTAACATTGTGAATATAGAATGTTGTCCTCATGGTGATATGTACTCTGTATACCTTGCAACATCAGTAGCTCAGTGTCACGTGTAAGTACATCCAATGGCTCTAGCCTAACGTATAATAATCTCCAACTTGGTAAATGTTTCTAAGCAAGCCCCCTCCTTCAGCCCTTCACCCAGCCCTTCAGCACTTGAGGGGTCACACAGTAATGGATGAGGGTCACACTGTACTAGATAGTGTGTGTTGTCGCTGCCCTCCTAGTTGGGTGTCAGCCAGTACAAGTTGGGGGTCAGCCAATACTGGTTGGGTGTCAGCCAATACTGGTTGGAGGTTAGCCAGTACTGGCTGGGGTGAACCAGTACTGGTTAAATTTTTGTAATTTTTTAATTTGGGGGGGGGTGTGAACCAGTACTGGTTTGGTGTGAACCAGTACTGGTTGGGGGTGAACCAGTACTGTTTAGGAATAAACCAGTACTGGTTGGGAATAAACCAGTACTGGTTGGGAATATACCAGTACTGGTTGGGGGAAACCAGTACTGGTTGGGAATAAACCAGTACTGGTTGGGAATAAACCAGTACTGGTTGGGAATAAACCAGTACTGGTTGGGGGTAAACCAGTACTGGTTGGGAATAAACCAGTACTGGTTGGGAATATACCAGTACTGGTTGGGGGTAAACCAGTACTGGTTGGGAATAAACCAGTACTGGTTGGGAATAAACCAGTACTGGTTAGGAATAAACCAGTACTGGTTGGGAATATACCAGTACTGGTTGGGGGTAAACCAGTACTGGTTGGGAATAAACCAGTACTGGTTGGGAATAAACCAGTACTGGTTAGGAATAAACCAGTACTGGTTGGGAATAAACCAGTACTGGTTAGGAATAAACCAGTACTGGTTGGGGGTAAACCAGCAACGGTTGGGAGGCAACCAGTACTGGTTGGGGGTGGACCAGTACTGGTTTTCTCGTATCTCCTCAGCCCGATTTTTCCTCGATTTTAGGTTTACACCCCCATTCTTAGAACCGCTAAAAAATACAATCTATCAAGCCACTTTGTCAAAAAATTCAACTTTTCTCATGAACTTTTCTGCGAGTGGTACTCACTTCCGTTTTTGCTTGCATTACCCCACCAACCCTGCCCAATGTCCCTTAGAGAAACTGGGTCAGCCCCTGTCATGTCCTACAGGAAAGGAAGTTATACTGATGGTTTGTGG
>JASKMD010000013.1:2420277-2582277 GCA_030144725.1 Haematococcus lacustris
ATCCAGATCAGCGTCACACCCTGCACCCCTCACGACCGCTACAGATCCCATCAACCCACTCACTGCGGCTACTGACCAACACCCCGCACCCCTCAACCCTGAACAATCAGACCCTACCGCTTGTCCTTGAACACCCTTGAACGCCCCTACACCCTGGACGTTCCTGATCATGAACTCACTGATGTTCCTGGATGTTCCTCTTGACCCACTGCTGAAACACCACCACTCACCTGCACACCTCCCTCCTCTTCCCTCCCTCACCCTCCCCTTCCCTCCACCTCAGGGTGTGATCAAGAGCCGTGACAACGCCTATGGCCCCCCCGCCGTGACCCTGATGGGTTACTTCACCCGGGTGGTGGTGCCTCCCAAACCAGCCGAGCCCACCCACCACCAGCCCCTCAGCCCCTCGAGGCTCTCAAGCCAGCGCCACAGCCCCGACCCTCACGGCACCAGCAGCCTTCTGTCCCCCTTCGTGGTGCCCAAGTTCAGCACAACCACCCAGCCCTCCTCGGTCCTCCGCTCCTCCTCCAAACTGGTAGCCTTTGCCGCCGACGCACAAGTCGTGGTCAGCCCCCACCCTGCCAGCCGCCCCCCTGCCCCCGCTGCTGTGGTGGTTGGCTCCCTCCTCAACCAGCATCAGGGAGGGGTGGAGGCTGGCTACCACCACACCCTCCCGCACCAGCAAGGTGACCTCCAAGCCGCACACCATGCTGGCAACCAGGCTGAGGCGCAGGCCCCTGGCCCCTGTGTGCCCCTGCTGCAGCTGGCAACTGTCCGGGACACAGCCCAGCTGCAGGGCGTTGAAGCCTTCCCAGGGCAGCTCTGCGGCTTGACAGAGGGGGAGGAGGGACACCACTCCACAGCCTGGCCCCCCGGCCGCCCCTACGGCCCTGGGCTGACCATCCCTGACCCCACCATCCCCTGCCAGACCCAGACTCCCCTACGACACTTCGGCAGCGTGTCAGGAGCACACTACCCCGAGCAGCAGGGGGTTCTCCCCTCCCCCTCCCAAGCAAGCTGGGGGCCAGGAGGGGGTCATGCCCAGCTGGTGGCTGGCGGGCTCCCCAGCCCGCGGGGGGTCACCCGGCTGGCCTCCGTGTCCCCCACCACCCTCCTCAGCACCCTGCCCCACGGCCCCGCCCCTTTCCGCTTGGCCAGCCTGAAACAGGCTCAAGGTGGACCCCTAGTCTCAGGCGAGCCTGGGGCAGTGGAGGGGCCTGGGGCAGGTGAGCTGGGTGAGCTGCGCACCCTCCCGCCCTGGACGAGCAGTGGGCAGCTCCAGCTGCGGGGCTCGCTACCAGGAGGGGCGGGGGCTGCCCACCAGCACGGTCCGCAGAGGGCTGGGATGCAGAGTGGCATGGGCTCGCCTTCACTGCAAGGGGCTGGCGCCTCAGGCCTGGGGCAACATGGGGGGCCGGGCGGCGCAGCACCCGCAGGCTCAGGCCGCACCAGGAGGGGCAGCGTGGTGCTGCTGGGACCCGCAGGGGGTCAGGCCAACGTGGCGGCCATGCGGCGCATGCGGCGGAACACGACTGCGGTGGAAGGGCAGGGGGGCCAGGACCCGGTCCAGACAAGGGGGTCGGGGTATGGCGAGGTAGCGAGTGAAAGGGGGGCGGGGGGGCCAGCAGGGGGGTGGCCGGGCGAGGAGCAGCTGCTGCCATGGATGCAGTCTGTGCCTGAGGGGGAGGTATCTCCAGGTCAGGCAGTGCCAGGGATGATGCGTGGTGAAGGCTGGGCAGGGAGGGGGGCTGCAGTGGGTGCGGGGGGTCCAGGGGCAGGGCCAGAGCAGCCCTCTAGCTGGGGCCCTCAGCACGGCCCTGGAGGAACAGGGCCACGGCCTGAGTCCAGCCCCCCACCTTACCCTGCCCCTGCCCTGCGCCACTCCCTCGCCAACCTCCTACAGCAGCCCTCCGGCAGTGCACCACCCAGTCCCCACCACACCCCTCCACCTGCCCCGACCCTCAGCCCCCACACCAGCAACCCAGGCTGGCTCGCCCCTCCCCCAGGCCATTCCACCTCCAGCCCCCCACGTCCCCCACCTATCGCCGCATCCCCCGGCCCACACCCCACCACCCAGGCCCCCTCCTCCCGGGACCCACCACCCGCACCCCATGCTGCACACGGCTCACGGGCCTCCTCCCCGGGGCCCCTGCCCACGCTTGCCTCTCGTGCCGCCTCCCCCGGCCCCCTGCCCACGCTTGCCTCCCGCGCCGCCTCGCCCGCCAGCCTGGCCCCCCAGCCCCTGGTGTGGGCGCACAACCCGCTGTCCCGCGGCTCCCCTGAACCCCTGGAGCTGGACCAGGACTCGCTGGAGGCAGTCGTGGCCCTCATGGGGAGGGGCATGCGGGTCACACCCCCTGGGACCAAGGCCCCTGCACCTCTGCCCCAAGAGCTGGGGAAGCAGCAGCTGGGCAAGCAGCAGCAGGTTGGGGGTGTGGGAGGCCAGCAGGGCGTGGGGTGGCGTGCTGGAGGCACAAAGCTGGCGTTCCCAGCCGACCGCTATGAAGCGGAGGGGCGTGGGGTGGAGGTAGAGGGGCGCCAACAGGAGGGGCGACAGCAGCAGCTGGGGCAGCAGCAGCAGCAGCAGGGGCGTGGCAATGGGGAGGTCACCCTTGCGCCTAGAGTGGCTGGCCCTCAGCCTCAAGACGTCAAGACACCACGCCTGGGCCTGGAGCAGGGGCAGCAGGGCGGGGGCTCGGCAGCCAGCGGTGCACTACCAGTCCAGCCACCTGCAGCAGCTCCTCCTCCTCAACAGCAGCAGCAGCAGCAGCAGCAGCCGGGGGGGCTTCCACAAGGGTCCCTGGTCCCCCCGCAGGCAGAACCAGAAGCTGGGCAGGCAGCAGCAGTAGGGGCAGCAGCAGGGGCCAGGGGAGCCTCCTCCCCCAGCCCCCACGCCCCCTCCCCTGTGCGGGCCAGTCTGCTGCCAGGCAAGGTCAAGGTCGGCACCTTCCCCTCCTCCTCCCCCTCCCCTGCCTCCTCCCCTACCCCCTCAGCCTCGTCGTCCTTCAAGAAGGCTCGCCAGGGGCCACTGCCCAGCTCCACACAAGGCCAGTCAGCCCCTGAGCCCCACATGACTCCAAACCCTACTCCTATGCCAGGTCTTGGTGCAGCGGCAGCAGCAGGAGCGGCAGGGCAGCCCCCACCAGGGCAAGCGCCGGCCAAGGACCAGGGCGCGGCCTCCCCTCCTGACACCCCTCCTCTTCATCAGGCTCGTGTTCCTGAGCTGCCTGCAGTAGCACTCAGTGCAGGGGCACCTCCCAGCCACCCTCCGCCCAGCCCTTCCAGTGGTCTGCAGCACCCCACCCCCCTCCAGCCAGCCCAGCCCAGTCGGGGCCAGCCCAGCCCCACCCTGGCCCCGGCACACCCCACACTGGACCCTGTGATGGCAATGACCTCCCGCACCTCCCCCTCCCAGCAGCCCTGGCCCAGGCCTGGCTCACAGACGGGCGGCAGCCGCATGGTGCGGCCGGCGCTGCAAGCTCACGACCCTGAGCCTGGCCTGGATGCACTGGACGAAGTGCATCTTTAGGGGCGGCAGGGGAGGGGGGACGATGTGGAGGGGAGGAGGAATGGTGTGGAGGGGGCGACAGGGAAAGAGGAACCGTGTGGAAGGAGAGGGTGGGGCGGGTGGCAGGGGGGAAGGAAGGGGGTTGAAACGGGCGCTTGGGGGTCAAGAGGGAGTCAGGTGAGGGAGGGGAGGGGAGGCGAGGGGGTGGGGTAGTCTGCAGCCAAGGGGGATAGCCAGCTTCTGAGCACCCCTCACCCTTGTTTCATTTTGTCCCCATGCCAGCCCTGGCGCCCTCCATGCATCCATGCTCATGACATGCGTACTTGAGCTGGGTGAATGGAGGCGTGGGCAGGGCACGGGCTGAGCAGCTGTGAGTGGGAGGTGTGGGCTGCCAGATGCAGGCGCTAAGCTTGGTCAAATGCCACACTCATTGTGCTCACTTACAGTAATTGGTATGAGCTGTACCTCATCATCATGTTGCAAGCAATGATGTTGGCGCGATTATGCCCAACTATGGCTCAACCCTTTGCATGACACACTGAAAGTTGCTCACATGGCACAAGAGACTGGACAATAAAGTGCATAAGGAAACCACCATGAATGCCAGTGCTAACCAGCAATGGTTATGCCTGATGGTTGTCAATGAGGGTCAGTCAGGAGTGCATGCCAGCCACGCATGCAAGTGATGAGTCGGATCATGTAAACTTGAACATGCACAGTCAAGCTTTGGTTGGGAGCAGTCGTGTCCACATGGTGTAGATTGTCTGCTTCGATCGCAAAGCCATGTCGGAGCTGTCTCTCGGTCTCCTACCTATCCAATAGGGAACGCCAGTGTACATGTGCTTGGCTTGGCTCATTGAAACTTGGCCGGGTTTTGTGATGCACTTGTAGTAGCTTACTGCGGAAGAAGGCGTCAGCCGTTGTGGGGATGAGACTAAGGAGCAACGTGTGTCACATGCACCATGCGGCACGTCCCGCTGGATCTGCCATGATAACTGCAAGGGTGGATAATATTCTATGTACTGCCCCGTGGCAAGTTAGTCCCGTGGCAAGTGCAGCTCACAAGGTTGGGGGCATGCACAGTTGAGCTGATGCGGTGCGAAACTCATCCACAATTGTGGATCAAACACCAGCTTATCAGGTCTGACATCCGTGATGGGCCTGCTAGGCTACTCCACCACCTTGCGACCCCCCCCCCCCCCCGCACCGCCTTGGCCCCCCACCCGCCCTGGCTGCCCACCCGCCCTGGCTGAAGCAGCCTGCGCTGACAATGATGCTGATGACTGCCCCACATGTGACCTGCTAGGTGCCATGTCCCCAGTTCTGCCAAGGATGTCATCTGCAATGCGTGCCTTGTGTGTCATGCAGTTGGAGGAGGAGGCAGCCAGCGTGTCCCAGCAGCAGTTGGGGACACACAAGCAGCTGGTGGTGTTCTTTGGCAACGCAGGCATTGGCACCCGTGGTGGGTGGGGAGCCAAGGCCGTGCTGCAGGCCTGCCGCAAGGTGGTGGAGAGGGCCAACAGCGGCCGTATGCTGAACTCAAACCGCGACGCCCCGCTGCGGCTTGCAGCTCCGCAGCTTGGCCTGCGAGGGACGGGCTAAAGTCGACCTTGTCCTTGCACAAGTGACTCCTAACCCTTGCACCCTGACGGTAGAGCGACCACTAGTCGGTCGGTCGGCGTGCGTGATGGGGTGCCGGCATGCAAATCTGCAGTGCTGTTTTTGAGATCGATTTGCTGCTTGTTGCTAGTACGTATTTGTCTTGTGTTTGCGCCCAAGCTATTAAGTATGCTCATAGCTCCCACAGGAAGCTATTGCAGTGTATGCAAGCGGCCCTGCGCAGGTTGGGAAGCTCTCGGCATTTCTAGGCATGAAGGGCATAAAACGCCGTGCCGACCTCCTGTAGAGATGCAAGCGGTGTGCCCCGAGAACTTCTACATCTTTTGGTAGCGTTATCCTAGGATTAGCACCCATAGATACACCCAGGCTGCTCACCAGGCTGCGAAAGTTGTAGAGGGGTGGCCTGCTGCACACACACTCCACATGGAACGCAGCTGGTAGGTTGCATGGATGGTATGGTACAATTTGTATCCCATGCGAGGGGGTAGCCAAGAAGTAGGTCCTCCATGTCTGTTCAGTGGTAGACAATTGACGGTCCGAGAGCATTAAGCAAATAGTGGCCGTGGCCGAGGCCGAGGTGGCGCGGACATACATGCCGAGGTGGCGCGGACATACATGCCGAGCGCAGTCGAGTAGTGGTAGCAGAGCCATAGTTCGTAGTGGACGCGACCAATAGTTCGTTGAACATCTACTATACAGTCACTTCCTATCGATCCGTCCTGAAGCATTGCCAGTGGCAGCCTTAGGCACCTCTTTCTCCAGACACGTCCTCAGTGAGCCCGGCAGCAGTCAGCAAAGGTTTTTTATGGCCCATGCACTCATGCACGGGTGTGCCGAGCGTTTGAAAGCACAGTTGCGGGGTACAGGATGAGAAGCGGGGGTAGGGTGGCAGGCTTAGGCGGAGGTGGGTGGCAGTCTGCATCGTATGTGGCAGGGTGCTCACTGGCTTCACCCGGACAGCTCCTGGTGTACAGACCTTCCATGGCCTCGGTCCCTAGAGGTTGCTCACGACTGAGTCCCTCTAGTTTTGATTGGACTCGGGCACAGCGGGACCCAGGCACAGGCGGACTGGAGTACTACCCAGCCCAGGCAAGCCAGCCCAGCCCCAGAGATGCGAGTGAGTGCTGACCAGGAAGCAGCTGAAGCTGGTTGAACAAGGCCTGCTGCAACACCAGGCAGTGGTGAGCAGCAATGACGCCTCAGCTGGCACCTCACTGAAGGGCTGCTATGACCACAGGGCAGCCACCACTGCCACCAGGCATGCAGTGTGGGGCAAGTTAATGAATCCCAGGTGGTCTCCCAGCGGCTGGGGTTGTAGGGCGCCCACCAGCGCACACTGCAGCGCATCTTAAGGGAGATACTGGCATTGGAGGTGTGGAAGACATGCTGCCGAGACTGTGTGCCATGCAGTTCCTGCAGGACGCTGATGGGAAAGTGGTGATCTTCTTCGGCAACGCTGGCATTGGCACGCAGGATAGTTAGATAGAGGGAAGAGGCAGTGCTGCAGGCCTGCCGCAAGGTCATAGAGAGGCCTAGGGGTTGTGACCCATTGAAGTGCAAGGGATGTGGCAGTAGATGAGTTCTGCACCTGGCAGGTCAGCTCAGCTGGGGATGGCCACTCAGTGGAGCTATAGCAGCAGCTGGGACGTGACCAGCCCCGGCCTGAGGACTGGGTGTCCCAGCAGGGCTGTAGGACCCTGGCTGCTATACCCAGCTTCCAGCGCATGGGGCCACAAGCCAGTGTGTCGCCTTATGTGGTGCCATGGAGTAGCCCCACGCATCCTGGCAGTGGAGTGGTCCCAGGCAGCCAGGCAAGCCCCCAGCAGCCACCGAGCCTGGGCCCTGCACTCCACCACCTGCACCCCACTGCCCTGAGCCCTGACTTAGCCTGCTGAGGACAAGGGCAAGCCTGGCAGGACAGGATTCACCTACACAGCAGCCACCTGGCAGGTGGCTGGACCAACACACCAATGCTAACCAATGCAGCGCTCAAGCGACAGCGCACGCGGCGCGGAGAGCAGACGATGCCACCTGGCAGCTGGATGACACCTGGCAGCTGGATGACACCTGGCAGCTGGATGACACCTGGCAGCTGGATGACACCTGGCAGCCACCAGGCCAGGGCCCTGCATCGCCCAGCCACTAAGCCACATACAAGTGGCTGTGTGACTGATCCCCCAAGTGTCATCACAGCCATGGTGGCTACTGCAACAGTCACTACTGCCCTGAAAAGCAGCCATCGCAGGCTGTATGCAACATCATAGCAGGTTGTTGGCTATAGGCTGCTTGATTATCATATGCAGTTAAGTCTAAGCGTTTCTATTTAAGCAGAACGTTTTGTGCGAATCGTACACCATGGCCTAAGGAACCAACTAGGGATCGTCCCGAGCCATCTAACGTTAGACTAGACTAGATTAGACGGTAGACCGGTAGTCAGGTGGCCCCAACATGGGGTTGGTAATCTTCATGCAAATACTATCTCAAATCTGCACCGTTTTCGATAGCGTTTATCACATTGGCAGCCACGAGCTAGTCCGCGTAATCTGACCATCAGCGCTAGCCATTGGAGTCTTTGCTCGTGTACTGCTACATGTGCCCGCGAACAAATCACAGCGGCGAGACGGGTCTCCTTGGCACGGTGAGCCACATCGCAGTGAACCCATCTACCTTGCTTAGTGTGCTGGTTGTGCACAAATGGAATGTCCGGCTGACACCCAACGCGATGCCTGCCGGGCGTGCGGGGCACCTAGACGGGGCCGGTGAAGCATATTCTATCTTCGCTTCTCGCCGAACACATCATTTGGGTCGGCGCACACGAAGGTAGCACCGGGGTACACCCCCCCCCCTCCACTGTGCCCTTCACTGTGTTGCACCCGTTGCACCTAGAGGAAAAGTGACATAGAATTGTTGTTCTTGACCCATTGGCGGATCTCTTGAAACAAACCGCAAAACAACAACACAGTCAGGCGCCCCCAACTAACAGAAAACCTACCCCTGGTAGTAGGACGGCTGTAACTTTGCACTCACTGCGCCAAATATTATGATAGATGATTCACAATGTAGCTAACCCAGCCAGCTACCTTTCACCCACTTTATATAATTATACACTGGGTAGGCCGTGCACAGCAAAGCGTCAAAGGTAGTGATTCAAACTTGAGCCGTTGCGGAGCATGCAGTCATCGCTACGACCGCCCGCGTCGCTTAGGCTGCTCTACACGAGCATGCGCGTCGGCAGCAACAGTCGGATTGGAAAACAGTTGCGGATATGTGGCACGGAGGCAGTTGGGAGAGGTGGCCACTACAACCTGTGTCTAACTATGTCTCGTGTGTCACCGCTTGCGCTTGGTAGCTGTCCGGGGCTGCCCCAACCCAGCAGGTGTGGTACGCTTGCGGAGCGTGCAGCCAGGAGCTGGCGCTTGAGTCATAGCAGCCTGCCCCTCGGTGGCGGTTGCAGCCAGTGCCAACTGATACATGTGGCCGAAATCAGGTGATGCAGGCGGCCCTTTGCCCTGCTGCTGGGGTGGCTGCTGTGGGGGTGGCTGTGGGGGCGGGTGGGCCTGTGGGGGGGGCACATCAGCTGGCACAACTCTGCTGCACCCTGCTGTTGTTGCTGCTGCCGCCACACGCTGCTGGCTTGCATGGTCCCCCACATTCACCACAACCCCCACATTCACCCAACACTGCAAGCAGCCCAGCCCAGCCCAGCCCAGCCCAGCCCAGCCCAGCCCAGCCCAGCCCAGCCCAGCCCAGCCCAGCCCAGCCCAGCCCAGCCCAGCCCAGCCCAGCCCAGCCCAGCCCAGCCCAGCCCAGCCCAGCCCAGCCCAGCCCAGCCCAGCCCAGCCCAGCCCAGCCCAGCCCAGCCCAGCCCAGCCCAGCCCAGCCCAGCCCAGCCCAGCCCAGCCCAGCCCAGCCCAGCCCAGCCCAGCCCAGCCCAGCCCAGCCCAGCCCAGCCCAGCCCAGCCCAGCCCAGCCCAGCCCAGCCCAGCCCAGCCCAGCCCAGCCCAGCCCAGCCCAGCCCAGCCCAGCCCAGCCCAGCCCAGCCCAGCCCAGCCCAGCCTCACCAAGGGTCTTGCTCTTCAGGTACTTGGCTACCACGCGCAACTGCCGCCTCACAGTGGTGCTCTGCCCAGGTCGGTGTGGGTTGGGCACCAGGCACTGCTCATTCACGAACAGCTCTCTGCACATGGCCAGCTTGCGGCTGCTGGCCTGTGTCTCCAATACCTGGCTGTGCTGAGGTAGTGTTGTGCGAGGTATGCAGCTGTTCTGGCCGCAGGCTTCCCACGGCGCCCCACTTGCGTGGGAATGAAGTTGGCTGTCAGTGCGGGTGGGTTAGCAGTGGGGCTGGGCTGTTGGAATGCACAGCCTGTGGGGTTGCCGTGGGTGTCCAGCCTGCCATAGCCACCCTCTGGTGACACCCGGTGCCGCATCAGGATGTTCATTAGCTGCCGCTGATGCCGGGTGAGCCGGGGGGCGATTGGACGGCAGCGGCGGACGTTGCGTAGCTCATAGGACAGCAGGCGCTTGTCTCGCTGCAGCAGCTGGATTGCATGGTTGCGCTCCTCAGCCCAATGCCTCATGCATCCAATGCCTCATATTCACCCTGCAGTTCCTGCCGTGCTGCCTGCACCTGCTCCATGTCTGCCTGCAGCAGCTGTTGACCTGCCACCGCATCACTGAGCTGCTGGTTGGGGCGCTCAACCTGTGCCAGCAACTCCATGGCGTCGTCCTGTGCCTTTTTCACCTGAGCTTTCAAGCCACTTGGGCAGCATTTAAACCCTGCCTTGGGTGAGGCATGCAGCTTTTGCAGGTGTTGGCGCTTCTTCTTGCTAAGCCTTTTACCCACCATGGTGGTGGCTACGGCTGGGAGGGGGCGGGGCAGGAAGCGGAGCAGGCAGCAAGCAAGGGAACGGATGGGTGGGCTGGGAGGGGGTGGGCTGGGAGGGTTCAGGCTGGGAGGGGGTGGGCTGGGAGGGTTCAGGCTGGGAGGGGGTGGGCTGGGAGGGGTGGGCTGGGAGGGGTGGGCTGGGAGGGGTAGGGCTGGGAGGGATTGGGCTGGGAAGGATGGGTTGGGAGGGGTGGGCTGGGCAAGGAGGGGCACTCAGGCAAATTAGTAACAGCATTTTTGAGATTCAGAGCCTCGGACTTGGTACATAGTCAAATGAAGGCATTGTAAGATTGGGGGTTGAAACTAAAATTCGTGATTTTGCGCGGTTGGTGAGATACGGCCATGCTACAGTACTGTAGGTGTCTACAGTACTGTCGGGGTACCTCGCGAGTACACGAACAGAGCCTCAGACTTGGTACATAGTCCAAAGAAGGCATTGTAAGATCGGGGGTTGAAACTAAAATTCGTGATTTTGCGCGGTTGGTGAGATACGGCCATGCTACAGTACTGTAGGTGTCTACAGTACTGTCGGGGTACCTCGCGAGAGACCACTTACAGTCTACAGTACATCTACAGTACTGTAGACATCTACAGTACTGTAGGTACCTCGAGGTACCTCGAGGGACCACTTACAGTACTGTAGACATCTACAGTACTGTAGACCTCTACAGTACTGTAGACACCTACAGTACTGTAGACATCTACAGTACTGTAGACATCTACAGTACTGTAGACATCTACAGTACTGTAGGTACCTCGAGGTACCTCGAGAGACCATTTACAGTACTGTAGATGTCTACAGTACTGTAGACATCTACAGTACTGTAGACACCTACAGTACTGTAGACATCTACAGTACTGTAGACATCTACAGTACTGTAGACATCTACAGTACTGTAGGTACCTCGAGGTACCTCGAGGGACCACTTACAGTACTGTAGACATCTACAGTACTGTAGACCTCTACAGTACTGTAGACACCTACAGTACTGTAGACATCTACAGTACTGTAGACATCTACAGTACTGTAGACATCTACAGTACTGTAGGTACCTCGAGGTACCTCGAGAGACCATTTACAGTACTGTAGACATCTACAGTACTGTAGACATCTACAGTACTGTAGACCTCTACAGTACTGTAGATGTCTACAGTACTGTAGACATCTACAGTACTGTAGACATCTACAGTACTTCGAGGTACCTCGAGGTACCTCGAGAGATCATTTACAGTACTGTAGACATCTACAGTACTGTAGACATCTACAGTACGTATAGTATAATGTCGGAGGCCGAGCTGTTACGGGAAAATAACGGTCGAGGCTGGGTCGAGAGTTGCGGTAAACGTCGAGGCGCAGCCGAGACGTTTACGCAACTCGAGACCTGGCCGAGACTGTTAATTGGACGTGAACAGCGCTGGCCGAGACATTATGCGATATCCCTTTACATTACGGGTACCTTCCTTGTAGCTTTCTAGCTGTCGCGGCTAGCCTTGCCGTTACCTAAGCATCGCGCAGCTAACGCGGACACCTTTGAGTTGCAAGACACTTTTCCAGTAATTGGGTTCAAGGCTCGCACTTTTCCCGTAATTTTGACCAAGGCTCGCACTTTTCCCGTAATTTTGACCAAGGCTCGCACTTTTTCAATAATTCTGACAAGGCCCGCACTTTTCCCGTAATTGTTGCAAGGCGCGCACTTTTCTCACTTATCACTCCGGCCTGGGTTTGGTCCCAAGCTCTTGTCCCAGTCTTCATCGTAGTCGTAGCCATCATGCCCGACAGCTCATACACGGTCAGCAGCACCGATGATATGGTCGATGAAGTGGATGACCAAAGCGACCAAAAGTCAGACATCCCTCCGTTCAACCTGCTTCACCCTCCGTTCGAGGTCGCGACTGCACGTCTTGCGGCAGCAAGACTAGCAGGTGGGAACGTTACGGTAACCGCGTTGACCATGATAACCGCGTTGACCAGGATTGGCCTAACTTTGCATCTTGCTCCCACGCAGAATCCCCAGTCGCCCAGCCTAACAATGCAGTTACAGCGGTCGCGGGTACCTCTGCATCCCACCGCTTGGTCGACTTGTGACAGCAGGATACCATTTAAGCTCAGTCGCGCAAGCCAAGCCAAACACTGACATTCAGTTGTCATAGAAAGCTTTTATGAAGCGACAACGGAGCTCTTGGGCTCCGCGTTTTGGGGTCTCTGGTGGGCCTTGGGCAATAGGCAGATGCTGCTGTTTAGCTTGACTTTTGCCATCACTCAGCTTTGTGCGATAGCTGTCACGCATGTCATATTATACCTAGCTGCTGCCCTGTTTCACCCTGCTTTGCCCATGTTTCACCCTATGTAGTTGCCTGCATCCTGCCCCTACCGTGACCTTGTTACCTACTGTGACCTTGTTACCCCTGGCTGCTGCCCTTCCTTGAGGCCTACTGTCCCTCATTGCTTAGGTACTAGTGCATGTGGCTGCTGCCGGATGTGGCTGCTGCTGGATGTGTCATGTTGCCCTAGCTGCATGTGGCTGCTGCATGTGGCTGCATGTGTGCTGCTACCGGACGCGGCATGTTGCCCTAGCTGCTGCCCATGCCATGTGCTGCGCCCAGCTGCTGCCGACTGCTGACGCTGTTCCCCCTGGCTGCTGCCCTTCCGTGCTGTCTACTGCCCCTCATTGCCTAGGTACTAGTGCATGTGGCTGCTGCCGGACGCGGCATGTTGCCCTAGCTGCTGCCCATGCCATGTGCTGCGCCCAGCTGCTGCCGACTGCTGACGCTGTTACCCCTGGCTGCTGCCCTTCCGTGCGGCCTACTGCCCCTCATTGCCTAGGTACTAGTGCATGTGGCTGCTGCCGGACGCGGCATGTTGCCCTAGCTGCTGCCCATGCCATGTGCTGCGCCCAGCTGCTGCCGATTGCTGACGCTGTTACCCCTGGCTGCTGCCCTTCTGTGCGGCCTACTGCCCCTAATTGCCTAGGTACTAGTGCATGTGGCTGCTGCCGGACGCGGCATGTTGCCCTAGCTGCTGCCCATGCCGTGTGTTGCGCCCAGCTGCTGCCGAGTGCTGATGCTGTTACCCCCTGGCTCCTGCCCTTCCGGCTACTGCCCCTCATTGCCTAGGTGCATATAGCTTGTGCTCGACGCGTCATGTTCCTCTAGCTGCCGCCAATGCCTCACCATGCTTCACCCTAGCTGCCCGTCCTGCTCGACGCTCAACCGCCGTGGGCAGACAGCTCCCGTATTGCCGTCGCCATCATTGTCGTCAATCACGTTTTGTGCAGATTGTTTCACCTGGACGTAATCTGTCTTTATTTGTGTAAGCAAATAATTGCGTGTGGCAGGGTTAGAGCATTGCGTTTTGAGTTCTAGGGTGCTGGTTGGTTGAGTTCCGGGTGGTGCGCGGTTTTTATCCCTTGAAACCTGTAATTGTAGTAATGAACCCCGTAATAGCCCTGACACGTCCCGACCTCTGGATAATCTGATTATTACGGGTATATAACGATTTGTGATTTTCTCGTAATGGAAAGGGATCTCGAGGTACCTCGAGAGACCACTTACAGTACTGTAGCCTTTAAGCACTTGCGAAAAATTCTGAACATCTCACTTGCATTCAGGCATCCGTCCAACACTTAGTCGCAGCATCGTGTAGCCGGTATTGCAGCGATGGCATCGCACGAGGTTACCCATACTCGCAGCCGCATCTAGCCCATACTCGCAGCCACATACTCGGCAATCAACCTCGCGGCCACACAGCTGGTCCACAGATGGCATCGTACGAGGTTACCCATACTCGCAGCCACATCTAGCCCATACTCGCAGCCACATACTCGGCAATCAACCTCGCGGCCACACAGCTGGTCCAGCAGCGCAGAAGCATACCTGTGAGGCAGCTCGGTGCGAGGATCTCACCTCGCAGCCAGCCTCGCAGCCATTTTCCTCGCAGCCAGCCTCGCAGCCAGTTTCGCAGCCAGCCTCGCAGCCAGCCTCGCAGCCAGCATCGCAGCTAGCCTCGCGGCCAGTTTCCTCGCAACGATTCTCCGCAATTATCGCAAGCATTGATGCACCAACGCAAGGCAGGTGCAACGTGTTGTGAGCAGCGAAGAGGCCAGACGGACCATGGTAAGAGCTTAGGACCAAGGTAAGAGCTTAGAAGGAGCTAGCATTGCGCAGCATAGCCCTTAGTATCCAGCCTAACCGCTACCACACCTGGTTGCTGCAGGCCTCACAATCACGCCTAGTACCTCCCTGTTCACCACCCCCTCCCAGTCCCCCTCACCACCACCACCACCACCAACACCACCATTTCATCACCTCCCACAACGTTCCCACTGTTGCCTCCCTTGTGTTGCAGCCCAGCCCAGCCCAGCCCAGCCCAGCCCAGCCCAGCCCAGCCCAGCCCAGCCCAGCCCAGCCCAGCCCAGCCCAGCCCAGCCCAGCCCAGCCCAGCCCAGCCCAGCCCAACCCAACCCTACTCTCCCACCCTGCACTTCCTACTGAGGTCAGGACAAAGGAAGGTGGGTTGTAATGGAGGGCTGCTACACCTGCCCCTCCATCTGCCAGCTCTACATCTCCCTACTCTAATGGTGAGTGCATCTAGTACCCATGTCCAATGTTTGCTTCGTTACACAAATCGTCACATCATTGCCGCAGGTCTTGTGCGCCTACACGTGAGACTATCAATGCGCTCCCCACTTCTCTCGCCCTCCCCATGGACCTCCCCTTCCCTTCCCCCTCTTCCTCCCCGTCACCTCTCCCCTGACATCCCAGCAGCCAGGAGAAAGCCCACCCCACCCACCCTCTTCCCACCCCTCCCTTCCCCCTCTCCCTCCCTCTCCCCTCCCATACTTGTCAAGCCTAACCTTTCCCACTCCCACCCTTCGATTGACGTGGCATCGCAACCCCCACCTCACCCCACCTTCCCTTCCCTAAACCCTACACTCCCCACCGCAGTCCCACCCCACTGGCGCATGGGATATGTTGCCTGGTGTGAGCAGGTAGGAGGCCAGGAGGACCACACAGGTAAGGCCACGGTGATAGCTAACACAGTGCCCAGCCTGGTCACCCTACCGCGCGTGCACGCCCCTTGGTTGCAGGTCTGATGGGTCACCTCCCCTCCACTTTCCCTATACAACCACCCCCTCCCAATTCATCCTCCCCCGCCCCCGCCCCCGCCCCCGCCCCCGCCCCCGCCCCCGCCCCCGCCCCCGCCCCCGCCCCCGCCCCCGCCCCCGCCCCCGCCCCCGCCCCCGCCCCCGCCCCCGCCCCCGCCCCCGCTCCCTCCCCCGCCCCCACCCCCACCCATGCCCCCACCCACCCCAACCCATGCCCCCAACCCATGCCCCCACCCACCCCAACCCATGCCCCCAACCCAACCCACCCCCGCCCAGCCCAACCTGGTTGAGCCTCCCGCCTCCCCACCTCCCGCCTCCCTGCCTCCCGCCTCCCCGTCTCCCGCCTCCCTGCCTCCCACCTCCCGCCTTCCACATCTACCTCCCCTCCCCGCCTTCACTCTTCCACTCCCCCCCCCTTCACTCAGCAGCCAAAAGGTAGGTAAGTGCTACAGTGCCCCTACTATATCTGCTGCTGCTGCCACTGCTGCTGCTGCTGCTGCCACTGCTGCTGCTGCTGCTGCCCCTACTGCTGCTGCTGCTACCCCCCTACTGCTGCTGCTGCTGCCCCCCCTACTGCTGCTGCTGCCCCCCCTACTGCTGCTGCTGCTGCCACTGCTGCTGCTGCTGCTGCTGCCCCTGCTGCTGCTGCTGCTACCCCCCTACTGCTGCTGCTGCTACCCCCCCTACTGCTGCTGCTGCTACCCCCCCTACTGCTGCTGCTGCTGCCCCCCCTACTGCTGCTGCTGCTGCCACTGCTGCTGCTGCTGCTACCCCCCCTACTGCTGCTGCTGCTGCCCCCCTACTGCTGCTGCTGCTGCCCCCCCTACTGCTGCTGCTGCTGCCCCCCCTACTGCTGCTGCTGCTGCTGCCACTGCTGCTGCTGCTGCTGCCCCCCCTACTGCTGCTGCTGCTGCCACTGCTGCTGCTGCTGCTGCCACTGCTGCTGCTGCTGCTACCCCCCTACTGCTGCTGCTGCTGCCCCCCTGCTGCTGCTGCTGCTACCCCCCCTACTGCTGCTGCTGCTGCCCCTACTGCTGCTGCTGCTACCCCCCTACTGCTGCTGCTGCTGCCCCCCCTACTGCTGCTGCTGCCCCCCCTACTGCTGCTGCTGCCCCCCCTACTGCTGCTGCTGCCCCCCCTACTGCTGCTGCTGCTGCCCCTACTGCTGCTGCTGCTACCCCCCTACTGCTGCTGCTGCCCCCCCTACTGCTGCTGCTGCCCCCCCTACTGCTGCTGCTGCCCCCCCTACTGCTGCTGCTGCCCCCCCTACTGCTGCTGCTGCTGCCCCTACTGCTGCTGCTGCTACCCCCCTACTGCTGCTGCTGCTGCCCCCCTACTGCTGCTGCTGCCCCCCCTACTGCTGCTGCTGCTGCCACTGCTGCTGCTGCTGCTGCCACTGCTGCTGCTGCTGCTACCCCCCTACTGCTGCTGCTGCTACCCCCCTACTGCTGCTGCTGCTACCCCCCCTACTGCTGCTGCTGCAACCCCCCCTACTGCTGCTGCTGCTACCCCCCCTACTGCTGCTGCTGCTGCTACCCCCCTACTGCTGCTGCTGCTGCCCCCCTGCTGCTGCTGCTGCTACCCCCCCTACTGCTGCTGCTGCTGCCCCCCTGCTGCTGCTGCTGCTGCCCCCCCCCCTGCTGCTGCTGCCACCCATGCTGCTGCTGCCTACAGTACTGTAGGTGTCTACAGTACTGTAGGTGTCTACAGTACTGTAGGTGTCTACAGTACTGTAGGTGTCTACAGTACTGTAGGTGTCTACAGTACTGTAGGTGTCTACAGTACTGTAGATGTCTACAGTACTGTAGGGGTCTACAGTACTGTAGGTGTCTACAGTACTGTAGATGTCTACAGTACTGTAGATGTCTACAGTACTGTAGGTGTCTACAGTACTGTAGGTGTCTACAGTACTGTAGGTGTCTACAGTACTGTAGATGTCTACAGTACTGTAGGGGTCTACAGTACTGTAGATGTCTACAGTACTGTGGGTGTCTACAGTACTGTAGATGTCTACAGTACTGTAGATGTCTACAGTACTGTAGGGGTCTACAGTACTGTAGGGGTCTACAGTACTGTAGATGTCTACAGTACTGTGGGTGTCTACAGTACTGTAGATGTCTACAGTACTGTAGATGTCTACAGTACTGTAGGGGTCTACAGTACTGTAGGTGTCTACAGTACTGTAGGGGTCTACAGTACTGTAGATGTCTACAGTACTGTAGGTGCCTTCCCCCCATGCATCCTTAACCCCCATGCCCCCTTCGCCCCCATGCAGGAACATCTCAATGTAGCCCAAGCTCGTTTGCTATCCCGACAGTGCTATGCAAATGCGCTGACAACAAAGCGTGCCTATGTTGCCCAGCCCAGCCCAGCCCTGCCCAGCCCTACTCAGCCTCTAGGATTCGTTACCGACCCTGAGCCTAGCCCTTGTGTTAGGAACACAAGTGGTGATGTAATGATGTAGGCTAAGAGTCATGATGTAATGATGTGAGGTTATATGTAATGATGGATGGTTGATGGCCAACCGCAAACAACTTTTGGGGCAATCTCTGCCGCACTCGATATTACACGGGAGGGTGCGGTGCAGGAGGTTGTTGTGATTGCGGGGCATCATCAACATCCACAGCTTTGCGGGAGCTTGCAAGCCGAGCTACCCAGTACAACCGACAGAACGGACCTAGCTTGCGATAGAGACGGGCCCCGGCCTTAGACCTTACACGTATGTATGTAGCTCCCTATGGCGACCTTATTGCGTGGACACAACTTTCGGCACAAATATCTATATCGAGCTTGCGGGCCTACGCTTCGACGCCTCTCACTATTTATAGCACGCAGAAGCTGACGGTGCAATCGCGGTAGCAAATGGTGGTTTGAATGTGGAGAACAACATGATACCCTATTTACAAGAGACCTTGTCAAATCTGACCTACAGTACTGTAGACCTCTACAGTACTGTAGACATCTACAGTACTGTAGACATCTACAGTACTGTAGATGTCTACAGTACTGTAGGTACCTACACTCCAACTGCTCACATACTCAAAATTTCAACAAGCGTCAAGTGGCGTTGGAGTCGCAAGGACAATCCGAGGCGAACCGCATCAAAAAACTACCCCCCTAGGATGACGAATATCCGCACTAATTTGCCTGTGTGGGGTAGGCTGGGAGGGGTTGGGCTGGGAGGGATTGGGTTGGGAGGGGGGGGCTCCTGCAATGAGGTGGGCTCCTGCGATGATGGGTGGAGATGGGGCGGGCGTGGTGGGTCGTTGCATGCCGTGGCCTTGCACCATTCTGGTGTACATGATGTAACTTCAAAGCTGTCTAACAGATAGAGGCCTGGGCTGTTTGTCGTGCAATTTGTTTCAGTAGATGCGCCAATGGGTCAAGAACAAACATTTTATAGCCATTTTCCTGTGGGTGCAGCGGGTGAAACACAGTGGAGGACGCAGTGGAGGAGGGGGTGGGTAAGCCGGTGATACCTTAGTGTGCGCCGACCCAAATGATGTATACGGCAGAAGCGAGTATAACAATATGTTCCAAACACCCCGTCAAGGTGCCCTGCACGTCCGGCAGACATCGCGTTGGGTGTTGGCCGGACATTCCATTTGTGCACAACCAGCTCACTACGCTAGGTAGATGGGGTCACAGCGATGTAGCTCACCGTGCCAAGGAGACCCGTCTCGCCGATGTGATTTGTTCGCGGGCACATGTGGCAGTACGCGAGCAAAGACTCCAATGGCTAGCGCTGATGGTCAGATTACGCGGACTAAACCGCCAGTGCCAATTGTAAAGTGCGCACCTCTGGAAGAGATTGCCGCTTCGCGTCGTCTGGGCTGTCTCGTGAATGCGAGCCGTCGCGGGACGCGGGTTACACGTGTAGTGTGAGATTTGGCAAGTGTGAGATTTGGCAGGACTAGCGACATTGCGTTCGTGAGTACAACTGGTTCGATCCCAGGGAGCCCCGTTCTAAGCTCTAGCCATTCTCGCAACACACCGCTGTAACCCAACACCCTAGTCGGAAGTCACCGCCTCGACTGGACCGGCCTTCGAGCTTGTGTCAAAAGGTCATCTGACGTTGCGTCCCCGCACGTTACAGCTGGTTTCCGACCCCGAGCATTTAAGCTCGCGGTCCAGTCAACATGACTTCAACTACCCAAAATGTCGCTTCGGCGAACAAGACCAATGGCGCCTCTGGCGTCCTTCCTCCAGCTTCAGCTGTTACAGCTACAGCGGAGACGGGTCCTGCACTCGGTGCAGCACCGGAGCCGGGCGAGTTGCACGCTTCACTTCCCGAAGGAGGCCAACAGTTGGCTGAAGAAGAGGAGCTTCTGGACGAGTTTGGCCTGGACCAATTCGACAGCACTTCGACTCCAGTCGACGAGCTCAACGCGCAAATTGCCACCCTCCAGGCGCAACTGGTCGCAGCGCATGCCAACAACCAGCAAGCTGGTTCGCTGGTGAGTCCTCTTGCTGCTAAGCGTGCTGCTAATGCGGCTTTGCTGTCAGCTAGCCCTAGTCCAGCTAAGAGGCCAGTCGAAGTAGCGTCGCAGCTAGTCAGGCCTTTGGCTGCTGCTCTGCGCGCACTCCAACACTTGACTGTTGCAATGCACCAGCCTGTTGCGCAGAAAGATGTTGCCTCGGGTTCATCCGGCACTTCGAACCCTCGCACACTTGCTGCTGTGCGGGACAAGTATGCTGGGGTTCGCCCCACTGCTGCACCCCTGCCTGCCAATGCCACTGCTGTTGCTGGTCCTGATTCCAACTCACGTCGCGGGTTGCCCGTGACTGAGCGGTGGACTGATGCCAGTTCGACCTCCGGTCGCCGTGCTCTGTCATTCCTGGAAGACCTTGAAGCACACTGTGTTGCACATGGCCTGGACCCTGCTCTTGCTCTGCCCTCTTTCCTGTCAGGGAAGGCTAGGGATGTGTGGTTCCAGTCTGTTAGGGACTCATATGCCCTGACCCACTCTGGCTACCCCACATGGCCCTACCTGTCACAGCAGTTCCTTGAGTTTGTAGGAGAGGACCTCACCACTGATGCTGATGCAGCACGTGCTAAGCTCCTTGACTCAACTCACCTGCGTATGACTAATGGTGTTGCCCTGTCAGCATACATTACTGACTTCAGGAACACCCTCACCTTGGCTGGCAAGGACTGCATGACAGATTCCATGCTTGTGAATGTCTTCCAGCGTGGCCTGTCAGCAGATCTGCGTGGTCCTGTTGCCAAGGATCTGCGTGCCCTTGTGGCCCCCACTTTGGATGAAGCCATTAAGGCTGCCATCACCAACCACAAGGCCCTTGTGGCTGCTGCTGGCTCTGGTGTGCATCCTGCCTCAAGGCGCCCGGTTGCTGCTGTGCACCAGGTGGCCCAAGTGCAACGTGGGCTGCAGAACCTGGCCAGGTTCCCTGGTCCACCTCCTGGGCGTCCTGCTGCTCCCTCAGCTGACAGTGAGGGTCCCCCTCCTGCCAGTGGCTATTGCTACCACTGTGGACTGTCGTCCCACTGGACCAAGCATTGCAAGAGGAAAGCCTCTGGCATGAGCAAGGAAGAGGCCATGAAGGATGCTGGTACCTGGGAGCTGATGCAAGACCTGAAGAAGGGTGGCTCTGCCCCCTACAAGGCTGCAAAGCGTGACCGCAGCCCTGACCGTGGTGGTGACCATGCTGGTCCCTCCAGGCAGTACCAGGGTAGACGCCCTCAGACTGCCAGGATGGAGGCCAATGGCATGGTGAAGCACTTTCAGAAGTATCAGCGCAAATAGGAGTTTGCTCAGCCAGTAAACCAAAACTGTGCTGAGTACTCTGAGGCATGCATTGTGTGTGAACCTGCTCATGTGCTGACTGCTGCACATGCTGATGGGGAATCCCTGCACTTTGCCTTTGCTGGTCACCTGAATGAGCATCCTGCACGTGTCCTGTGTGACACTGGTGCTACCCACAGCTTTGTCAGTGCATCATTTGTTGCTGCACATGCTGTACCTGTCCACATGTTGAAGCACATGCAAGAGTGGCATGCTGCTAACAACACTGTGTTGAGCTGTTCCCAGTTTGTTAAGGCTGAGCTGAGGTTGCCAGGTGTTACAGTACCCTGCCAACTCAATGTCATGCCTTCCCTCTTGCCAGACTTTGATGTCTTGCTAGGGAATGACTGGTTGAATGAGCATGAGGCCGTGATGTCATACCAGGACAAGACACTCAGCCTAGCATGTGACAAGAGTGAGCCAGTAGTGCTGCCATGTCCTTCTGCTGCTGTGTCTCAGTCAGGGCAGTCTGCTGTAAGCAACCCTGCCTCTTTCCTGGTCAATGCTCTACGTGCAAAACCCCCTCTGGCTTCTGCAAAAGTTGCTGCCAGGTGGTTACGAAAAGGAGGCACAGGTGTCCTGGCCCTGATCACTGTGGACAATTCAAGTACCCCTGATCCAGCTCCAGCTGAACCTGACCTACCTCCAGGTGTGTCCCAGGCACTCAATGCTTTGCTGGATGAGTATGCTGATGTGTTTGCACCCATCACATCTCTGCCACCTGAGCGTCCTGTGGGCCATGCCATCCCCCTTGTGCCTGATGCACGACCCTCTGTGGTACCTCAATACCGCATGAGCCAGGAAGAGCATGCTGAGCTGAAGAAGCAGGTGCAGGACCTACTTGCCAAGGGCATGATAGAACCTAGCTCCAGTCCTTTTGCTGCTCCTATCCTGTTTGTCAAGAAGAAGTCTGGTGAGTTACGCATGTGCCTTGATTACCGTCAGCTCAACAAGATCACCATCAGGGATCAGTATCCACTGCCCAGGATTGATGACTTGTTTGATAAGCTGTCAGGTTGCACTGTGTTTTCTTCCCTAGACCTTCAAGCAGGTTACAACCAGATCAGGATCACCCCTGAAGATGTGCCAAAGACGGCCTTCAGGACCCCTGACGGCCACTACCAGTTCAAGGTACTGTCATTTTGGGCTCTGCAATGCACCTGCTACATTCCAGCGTGTCATGAATGATGCCTTTGCACCAGTCCTGAACCAGTGTGCCCTGGTGTACCTGGATGACATCTTGGTCATGTCCAAATCTGTGGACGAGCATTTGAAGCATCTCAGAAAGGTCTTTGACCTCCTGAGGCTCAACAAGCTCTATGCCAAGCAGTCCAAATGTGAATTCATGCGTACCACGCTGAAATTCCTTGGCCATGTCATCTTTGCTGGTGCTATTGCTGTGGACCCTGAGAAAATCAAGAGCATTTCTTCCTGGCCTGTGCCTCAATCCCTGCAACAGCTCCAGTCATTCCTAGGTGCTGCTAATTTTGTGCGCAAATTTGTGCATAATTTCAGTGTCCTAGCTGCACCTCTCACAGATCTGTGTGGCAAAGCTGGTGACTCATTTCTGTGGCACAATTGGCCTGCTGATGAGCTGAAAGCCTTTGCTTCCCTCAAAGCTGCTGTTGCCCAGGTCCCCATGCTACGTCTACCTGATCACACCCAGCCCTTCCAGGTCTACTGTGATGCCTCACTCCAAGGAGTAGGAGCAGTCCTGATGCAAGATGGCTACCCCCTTGCATACCTCAGCAAGAAGCTTTCTTCTGCTGAGCGTAACTACACCACTGGTGAGCAAGAGCTTCTTGCCCTCATCACTGCATGCAAGGAGTGGAGGTGTTACCTTGAGGGTGTACCATTCACACTCTTCACCGATCATAAGCCTTTGACTGCTCTGCCCACCCAGAAGGTGCTGTCTAGACGTCAGGCTAGGTGGATGGAGTTCCTGTCACGGTTTACATTTGACCTGCAGTACCTGCCAGGTGATGCTAATCCTGCTGACCCACTGTCCCGGATACCTGCTGGACCCCAGGACTGTGCCATGGTGTGTGTTGTTACCACCCGGCGGCAAGCTAAACAGTCTTTGGAGAGGGGGGAAGTGCGTGTGGCGCAGGCTCTGCCCCAGGTTCCACCTGTGGGTACTCCCTCAAATGCCCCCACTGCCGTTGATGCTTTGGCCCCCCGGCCCACAGTGTCTGATAACCCTGTTGCTGCTCACCATAGTAGGCTCCCTGAGCTTGAGGCCCCATCTGCTGCTGACACCTCAGTGCACTATCCTGCAGCTCCTGCCCACCCATTGGAACTGGCTGATCACCTGGTCCATGGCTACCGGCTTGACCCTGCGTTTACTGCTGAAGCTGATCTGTCTGGCATGTACATGGACGACCATGGCCTGTGGCGGCGCACTGGCAAGGGCACAGTGATGGTTCCCAATGACCCTGAACTGCGTGAGTACATTCTGCATGAAATGCATGATGCTGCCTATGCTGGTCATGTGGGTATAACCAAAACCCTTGAGAGGCTGTCACGAGTGTTCTACTGGGACACCATGCGTGCTGATGTCAGGCACTATGTCACTACCTGTGATGCCTGCCAGCGTGACAAGTCCTCCACACTGAAGCCTGGTGGCTTACTCAACCCACTGTCCATTCCAGATTACCGTTGGGAGTCAGTGTCAATGGACCTGATCACCAAGCTGCCATCTGCTTCACATGGGTTTGATGCCATCTGTGTCTTTGTTGACAGGCTCAGTAAAATGGTGCACTTTGTGCCCTGCAAGGAGAGCATGAATGCCAAGGGCTTTGCCCGTCTGTTTGTTGACAATGTCTTCAAACTGCATGGCCTGCCAAAAGACATGGTCTCTGACCGAGGTCCCCATTTCCACAACACTTTCTGGCACCATGTGCAGAAGTTGCTGGGCATGAGAGGTTCCTTGTCTTCCTCCTATCACCCTCAGTCTGATGGCCAGACTGAGAGGTACAACCGTGTGTTGGAAGAGATGCTACGTCATTACATCTCTCCCACCCAAGCTGATTGGCCTGACTATCTGTCACTTGCTGAGTTTGCTGTGAACAACTCATGGCAAGAGTCCATCAAGTCTACACCGTTCCTGGTTAATACCGGACAGTCCCCCATTACCCCTATGCTCCACTCTCTACCTGACAAGGGGCGGTGCCCTGAAGGCCTGTCCTATGCTACTTGGTGGCAGGAGGCTGTGGCTAAGGCCAAGCTATGCATGCAGGCTGCTCAGCAACGTCAAGCTGCCTATGCCAACCAGGACCGTCGAGATGTGCATTACAAGGTGGGTCAAATGGTCCTGCTCAGCACTAAGAACATGAGGTTGAAGCCAGGCAAAGCACGTAAGCTGCTGCCACGTTTTGTGGGGCCCTTCAAGGTGCTTGGCTTGGTTGGTCAGGTTGCAGTGAACCTGCAGCTGCCTGCCTCCATGTCACGACTTCACCCTGTGTTCCATGTGTCACTCATCAAACCCTACACTGGCACTGATGTGGGCTTCATGCCTCCGCCTGTTGAGTGGCTTGATGAGGAGCCTGTGTACTATGTTGAGCGTCTGCTGGACCACAGACATGTGCATGCATGTCACAAAGTGGCAATGCTAAAGGGCCTACTTGCCCGCGGAAATAGTGAAGTCGTGATTGGGTCGCTCCTTCCTCGCGATCCAACGTCCGTAGCTTCCTTACGGGGATAGTCTCTTGTTGCCCTTGCACCAAGTCCCCGTTAGCTCTACGGCCCGCGGTGGTATTTCACCGTCACACTTCGTGTAAACAGAGGTTGGGCCTCTCCCGAGCCATGCACTCTGTTACAATCCCCCCGACTTGGCCAAAACCCGTCCTCGGGATAAAAGACCAAGGGAGCGCCATTCCACAAGGTAGCTAGTCTCATGAGGGCTCCGGCAGTGTTGGTGCACAGGATTAGAACCATTGCGTGATCAGCGCGAATGATTTGGGCGTGTTCGGACCGGTACCGAGTTGTTACGCCGCACCAAGGACGACAGTGCACACATACAGATGGCTAAGAGCATTCTCGCTCATGATAGCCCTGCTTACACTGTTTGGGAGATGCACACATACAGCAACCAGGGTCCTGCTCACACCACGTCTGGTGTGCACATACAGACGACCACATAGTCCTGCTTGCACTCCTGTCCTTATGTCACTGCACTGTGCTCTATGACAATTAACACTGGGGCTTTGCAACAACCGCGCAGCTTGTCATGCACTTGTCAAATGTGAAGCTCATGTTCACCATGGAGCAAACACAAATGCTTCGACACCCATGAGGTGCCGGCAGCTACTTCATCTGGCCTGATGAGTAGAGGGACTAGATGATCTCGGGGGTCGGGATCAAAGTACCCTTGTATTCTTTGATGAGATCCTTGGATATGTTCTTGGCAGGTTCCCATAAGTCGTGCTCGGGGCCATAGCCAGCCCACCTGACCAAGTATTCAACTCGACCCTTGACGGTCCTATGTTTCAGGATGCGCTCGACCAGGAACCACTGACCGTCGCCCAAGTCAAGGGGAGGAGGGGGTAGGATCATCCCCGGCCCATCTCTGTGGAGCTTGAGCTTAGACACATGGAATACATCATGTATCTTGAACCCATCGGGAAGCTTGACCCTGTAGGCTACTTCATTGATCTTTGCCGTGATAGGCATCGGGCCAATGTACAAGGGTAGCAGCTTAGGAGATCCCGGGTTCTTGAACCTGAGGTGTTTGGTACTAAGAAGCACCTGATCACCCACTTGGAACTTAACGTCCGTATGGTTCATGTCATAGTACGCCTTCTGCCTGTGCCGGGCAGCATGGATAGCCTGTTTGGCTTTTTCCAAGTTTGAGTAGATGACCTTTGTAAAGTCTCTTGCACTTTCATTTGCCGTGGACTCTAAATCCAGAGTGAGAGGGAGACGGGGGTCGAAGCCACGGTTCAACCGGAATGGCGTCGTCCGTATTGATGTGTGGAAAGAGTTGTTGATGGCAAACTCGATGGGTGCCAGGAACTGATCCCAATCATTGAACTCTGCCCCCACATAATGTCTCAGCATGTCTTCCATTACTTTGTTGACCCTTTCCGTTTGACCATCGGTCTGCGGATGGAAAGCAGTTGACATGCACTGCTTCGACTGCATGATCTTCATGAGTCCTTTGAAGAACTCCCCTTGGAACCTTGTATCTCTATCAGAGATGATGGTCCTAGGCATGCCATGCAGTTTGAAGACATTGTCAAAGAAGAGCTTTGCTACTTGTATTCCTCCACTCTTTTCGGTCATGGCCATTAGGTGTACCATCTTGGTCAACCTATCGACGACCACGAGGATTGAGTCATTGCCAGCCTCGGACTTGGGTAGCTTGACCACAAAGTCCATACTCACACTATCCCATGGGTATTCAGGCACGGGAAGGGGTTGCAGCAAGCCAGCTGGCTTCTTTGTGCTTGACTTGTTTCGTTGACACACTTGGCACCCGCGCACATATGCTGTCACGAAAGCATGCATCCCTGGCCACCAGAAATGTGAGGCCACTGCCTGGAATGTTTTCTCTAGACCTCCATGCCCGCTTGTGGTTGCGTTATGGAGCTCATAGAGGATACCCTTTCTCAACCCTGGGACGTCAGGCACGACCACTTGTTTGTCGCGGTACCATATGCCTGAATCACTAAGCCGCAGGTTCTGCGTATTGTGATCGTCCTCAAACCATGGGTCTTGTTTGTACCCTTCTTGAATGGTTAGGAGCACATTGTATGTGTCATCCGGGGATTGGGGATTCCTTAGTTCTGTGTGAGTCACCTCAAAAGTAACCTTCTTCTTTGCAGGCCTCTTGGGTTTTGGCTTCTTAACCACCTCAGCGGGAATAGGTTGTTGCGTTGGTTTCGCATTACCTGTGCCGCTACGTGTCACGGCCATTAGAAGCGCCGTCACTCGTACGGGTGGATAGCGAGACAATGGATCGGCCACATTGATCTTGCCGGGTTTATACTCCCATGAGAGTTGTTTGAATCTCTGTAGAAATTCTGACCATCTGGTCTGCCGTCTTGAGAGGTTAGGCTGTGTTTGAAGGTATACCAATGGGTTGTGGTCTGTTATGACTCTGAACTTCACCCCCTCCAAAAAGCATCGCCATGTCTTTAGAGCATGGACGACTGCCAAGAGCTCCTGCTCACCCGTTGTGTAGTTAACTTCAGCTGGCAACAGGCGCCTGCTTTCGTAGGCGATAGGGTGTTTGTCTTGCATTAACACCGCGCCTATGCCAGTCACAGATGCATCACAGAGCACCTGGAATTCCTTGTTGAAATCTGGCAATGATAACACGGGAGCATTTGATAGAGCGTGCTTGACGCCTTGAAAAGCCTCCTCACATTTGTCATCCCAGCACCACGTTACATCCTTTTTGGTAAGGTTTGTTAGCGGTTCCACCAGCTTGGCAAAACCTTGGATGAACATCCTAAAATAGGTGGCGAGGCCGACAAATGAGCGTATAGCGGCAACATCATTGAGTGGTGGCCAATCTTTGATGCTCTGTATCTTAGCTGGGTCAGGACGAATGCCATTGACACCGACTAGATGTCCGAGGAACTTAAGCTCAGACTTCTCAAACTCGCACTTTTTCAGCTTGGCATATAGTTCATGCTCCTTAAGGATGCGGAACACAATTTCCAAATGCTTCAAGTGCTCAGCTTTGTTTTTGCTGAACACAAGGATATCGTCGAGGTATACCACGACAAAGTCATTGAGGTAATCCCGGAATATATCATTCATGACCGCCTGGAACGTGGCGGGAGCATTGGTGAGGCCGAAGCTTAGCACTTTGAACTGGTAATGTCCATAAGGTGTGCGGAAAGCCGATTTGGGTACATCCTCTGGTTGGATGCGGATTTGATGATAGCCAGACTGCAAATCAAGGCTGCTAAATACTGTAGCACCATGCAGACGGTCGAGCAATTGATCTATCCGTGGCAAAGGGTATTTGTTTTTCACAGTAACCTTGTTCAATGCCCGGTAGTCAATGCACATGCGTAGAGAGCCATCTGCTTTGGTCACAAACAAAACAGGTGCACCAAAAGGTGAGGAGCTAGGTTCGATAAGATCATGAGCTAAGAGCTCTTTGATTTGTCTTTCGACCTCTTGCAGTTCCGCTGGAGACATCCGATACATGGGTCGGAATGGCGGCTTCGCTCCTGGCTCAAGGGGAATGGTATGCGCGACCTTGCGCGTTGGTGGGAGTCCCCGCAACTCCTCCGAGAATATTGTGTGATATTCGTTGATCAACCTTTTTACAGGCGCGCTGACCTTTAGGTCGTTTAAGCGCTCGTCAATTGTATCGACGATGGCTGAAGTCACATAGACCATGACCGCGTGTTGTCCTTTGCTTACATCGCGTTTGGCTTTACTCATGCTTATGCAAGAGATGCCAAGGGAGTTAGCTTGGTCTGCCAGTGGTTTGGGAATTAGTGTGCACCGCCGATTGTACGGCCCTTTAATTGCACAAACTTGTTCCTTGTAGTCCAACACCACTTTGTTGGTAAGCATGAAGTCTTGACCAAGTATGATATCCTGTTGAGAAGCCATGTCGATTACAAAACATGTACAGGCTTTAACAAGGCCATGCATTTTGACTTTGATGTTGCATTGTCCTTGGGTCTCACCCTGACTGCCATTGGCTAGTACGACGGGGCGAGAACAACCAATGGTTCTCAGCTGTAGCCTGGCAACAACATCCTTGCTTATGAAGCAATGGGTCGCGCCCGAATCCATGAGCACAGTCACAGGATTACACTTGACAGTGGCACCAAATGTCATCAGTGGGGCACTTGCAGTTTTGTTCACAGTTGTCACACACAACATGGAAACACTGACAGGCGCATCACTAAACACTTGAACAGCGCAGGACGGAGTTTCACCGTTGGTCCGCATTAAGCTGCCTTTAGGAAAAGTGTGTATCAAGTGCCAGCCTTCAGTAAGCTGCTTCCACTCACGCCAGGTATGGCCACGCTTGATCCTTGTCGGTCAGATGTCTTGCTGACCCGGATTGTCAGGTGCGGTTATCATGACCGCCCCGTCCCTCGCCGCGGCCACCGCGGCCACCTCGGCCTCCACGGTTGTTGTTCGGGTCGTTGTGGTAGTGCTCACGGGAATAGTCTCCACGTCCACGGGCACGGCCTCGGCCTCCGGTGCGGCCGCCGCGGCCACCGCCACGGGCACCACAGCCACCGTCCTCACTGGGAGGTGCGCTTGCAGGGCGCTTGCGATCCTTCTCCGCAAACAGCGGTCTGACGCACTGCGTCCACTCATGGAAGTGGAGTCCACAGGCAGAAGGGCCCCAGT
Organism: Haematococcus lacustris; assembly: GCA_030144725.1. NCBI lineage: Eukaryota > Viridiplantae > Chlorophyta > Chlorophyceae > Chlamydomonadales > Haematococcaceae > Haematococcus > Haematococcus lacustris. Next base: position 2,449,534 of record JASKMD010000013.1, read on the forward strand.
TGGGGTGGTTGGCCAGGTCGCCGAGCTTCATGCTGGCGGCGTACTCAAGGTAATGCCTTAGCCGGTTGGCAGGGCCGGTCGCAAACCACGCTTGCACAGCCTCATGCTCCTTTGGGCCCATGTACAGGCCAGGACCCGCCTCCAGCTCGTCGGCAGTGAAGGCGTCCTCTTGCCATAGCTCCTCATCCTCGGTGATGGGTGGGGGCAGTGGCGGGACAGCGTTTGACGGGCCAGGCGCTCCCGCTGCCAATGGCAGCGAAGGATTAGCACCTGCCGCCTCCGATGTGGCCATGAAGGAGAAGAGAACGTTCTCATTGAAGCTGGGGTGCAGGCTTGCCTTTTGCGCTCGGGTTTGCTCAGTGGCACTCAGCTCATGGACGTGCTTGGTGAGCATCGCCTCCACCCCACCAGGGAACTGGCTCAGGATAGTTGTGCTTCGGAGACTCGATTTGCCCCTCCAGCTCACGGCAACGCGCTTGGTTGTGCGCATTGCCCGTGCGCAGCTCTTCCTGAGCTCTCTCGCGCAGGGTGCGCTCGAGTTGTGTCTGGCGCTGTGCTGCAGCCAGCTCGTTCGCTGCGGCATCAAGCTCGGCAGCTCCTGTCGCAGTTGCTGCTGTCGCGCAGCTGTTCACCTCGGCTGTGAGCCGGGCGATGTCTTGGCGCAGAGAAGTGTGCATTGCACTGGCTTTTGCCTGCTCCTCAGCCTGTTCAGCACTGAGGAAAGGGAGGGAGAGTAGCTCCTGAAGCCGGGCTGTGACCCGCACCAGGTCATCAGACGCAGTCTGCAGCTGCGCTTTTGCGCTGGTGAAGCGCTCCCTGATCAGTCGGGTGTGCTCAAGTGGTTCCAGCTGAGCCACACGGGCACGCAGTTTTATGACTGCAACCTGCTCAGTCTGCAGCTTGGACTGCAGGCTCACCATCTCCATCTGCAGCTGACCCACTGTTGGTTCTGGGGCTGCCACTGCTCCAGCTGGTGCTGCTGGGCGGGAGTGATGGTGAGGTGACACCAAAGGGGGCAGGCGTGCTGTAATAGCACCGCTTGCTGTTCCACCAATGGGTCCCATGCTAGTGGTTGAACCACCGGCTGCTGGTGACTGGGTGAGGCTTGAGACAGTGTGGTCCTGAGCCCCCACCTCCAGCTTCTTGGGGTCTGTTGTTTGAAGAGCTTCCATGGCCTTTGCGGCTTGCTCCACCCCAGGGCACTCTGGGCGTGGACGAGACTCAGAGGAGTCGCTTTGCGCCTTAGAAGCTTGGCTTTTTCCGGCCAAGCCATTCCCGAGCTTCTTTGATCCGGGCATCTATGAAGGCACGCAAAGCAAACACTTATGGGCCGAATTGAGAGCCTCAACGGGATCCCTACGGGATTGCCCTAAGTGCGGGAATGCGGGTGGTGCCCTTTTGCGGGTTAACCGAGCACGCCCTTTGGGTTGGTGCGATTTAGGCTAAGGTGCTTGTAAGCCCCGCCAAAGAGGAAAAGAAGAAGAAAAAACAAAGCGGGACAAGTGCCACGGCCAACGAAGGGGAGCCGAAGCCCCTCAACGTGGTCGGAAACCAAATGTCACAAAGTGGCAATGCTAAAGGGCCTACTTGCCCGCGGAAATAGTGAAGTCGTGATTGGGTCGCTCCTTCCTCGCGATCCAACGTCCGTAGCTTCCTTACGGGGATAGTCTCTTGTTGCCCTTGCACCAAGTCCCCGTTAGCTCTACGGCCCGCGGTGGTATTTCACCGTCACACTTCGTGTAAACAGAGGTTGGGCCTCTCCCGAGCCATGCACTCTGTTACAATGCAGGAAAGGCCAAGGAGTACCTGGTGCAGTGGGAAGGCTATGATGCCGACCACAACACCTGGGAGCCACGTTCCAACTTGGTTGGCTGTGACAAGATCCTGGCTGAGTACAATGCAGCTCACAACCTGAAGTAAGTCCTAGGCCATGCATGCTGGTATGCTGCTGGACTATGGCATTCTCAGCATGCTTGTACCTCTGGTCAGCTGCTACCTGTGTGGTTATGGTTTCCCTGTGTCTAGTCGGCACGATGGTCTTTGACCGCTCCCTAAGCTATGACCTGGTGCGCCCTTTGGGTTGCCCAGTAGCTAAATCAGCATGCTGTAGGCAATGCGAGTCACGTGGTTTTACCCGTGGCGGAACGGAAGCCCCTTTGGAGGGGGAGGAATGTAAAGTGCGCACCTCTGGAAGAGATTGCCGCTTCGCGTCGTCTGGGCTGTCTCGTGAATGCGAGCCGTCGCGGGACGCGGGTTACACGTGTAGTGTGAGATTTGGCAGGTTAAAGACTAGCGACATTGCGTTCGTGAGTACAACTGGTTCGATCCCAGGGAGCCCCGTTCTAAGCTCTAGCCATTCTCGCAACACACCGCTGTAACCCAACACCCTAGTCGGAAGTCACCGCCTCGACTGGACCGGCCTTCGAGCTTGTGTCAAAAGGTCATCTGACGTTGCGTCCCCGCACGTTACACCAATGTGATAAACGCTATTGAAAACGATGCACTATTGAGAGAGTACTTGCATGCATATTACCAACCCCAGGTTGGGGGCGCCTGAAACACAGTCCTCTATGACTTTGACATCTTCAAAGTTACATCATGGTCACCAGGCAGAAATAAGGCCACGGGGCTGTGGGGTGTAGGGCGCGACCGATCATATGACTTGCTGAGGAATTGGTCATATGACTGAATATGACGGCTTAAAGATGTGATATGACCGGGTCTGTAGTCAAGAGGATAATGCTGCAGATCGCCACACCACTCCACCTGGGAACCCCGAGTGTACAGAGGGTTTGACGTCCTCCAAACCAGTACCATTCTCAGCTGTAGTTAGTAATACTCTTCTCCTCTCCGCCAAAATAGATCACGATTGAGACCGTGGTTGAAACCAGATTGAGACCACGGCAACGAGGTTACGGGGTTTTGCGAGTTTTGGCTTAGTTATATATCATCATATTCCATCATGCTTGATCATATGGGGTCATATCTTATAGATTATTTCGGGCGCGCCTTAGTGGGGTGGCAGTTGAGCTATGAAACTTTGCACGCAGGTGGATGGCATGTAGGGGAGTGTAACTCTCAGAGGAACCGAGTCCAAACTCGGTCATGGTGTGGAGTTGTGCGACTGACTGCATGGCCCTGGTCCTGACATGGCTAATGGAGTTGGGGGTCACAGACCAAAGTGAGCTTTTGACATATTTGAGTATGAGCGTTTGTAACACTGTCTGAGAGGAGCTTAACCTAGTAAGTAGCATGCTGTAAGTCCAAACTGTCGAGCTGTGGCATTGCCCTAGGTCAGTCCCTCCCAACTGCCTTGAATAGGGGGGGGGATCCCGTACACTGGGTTTATTTCTCGCTCACGTAGCGGACTGATGATCGAAGCACATCAGGATGTAGAGAACTCACTAAGCTACACGTAATGGGTGTCCCGAGCTTCAATGACTGTACACATGATGCCCAACCTAGGCGTGAACCTGGCCTACATTTTGTGGGCAGATATCCCCATGCACGCCTCCTTCACCCTCGAGCTTCTAGACATTGCCGTGATGTAGCTAACAAAGTAATGTATGCCCGCGCGCATTGTGTTGCGACGGCCGCAATCGCGAGATTTGAACCTGAAAAGCCGAAATGCCCGTCTAACGCACTCATACCATTGCTGATGCCTCACTTAGGACAACGGCACACATCTTAGCATCGATTAGCTCGCACTTGTTATTTGCGTCGCTCGCGCTCTCAAGCGAGAGACGGAGCGGCTCTATACTGTAGCGGTTCATCAAGACACTATGTGCACCCTTCACCTTTGATTACAGTAGACTATGTGGGCAGGTAGTCAAAGTGACCGCGGGACTTGTCATATTGTAGCCTTTTCTGCGGGTTCCGCTGTTCCCGTCCTTAGTTCGTTGCAGCGAGAGCATGTGTGCAGGTACGCAGCCTTCGTTGTGTTGCTCACTACTGAGACATATGCTTCGATCCACGGTGCTCAAACCTGCCGTGTAACAACACTCCCTCGCCGCACCATGTGTCCTCCCAACCGGCCCCACTAGCACCCCGCCTACACTGGCAAGGCCAGGCCTCTACATTCCATAGCAACCCCCCCATGGTACAACCCCAATTTACATCCACCTATAGTTGCTAGCATCCTGACCTTGGATTAAGCCGTCCCCTTGCTAGCATGCTTCAATGCAGCTGATGAGCAACAACTTTATGATGGCGAACAACTAGTAGGACTGCAAGCATCCATCAAACACGTGAAAACAGCTTCCCGAGCAACTACAACGTCCCTCGCCGCACCACGTGTCCTTTCACTCCAACCTCATGGCCCCTAACAAGGTCCCAACCCAGCGCCCACGGTCCTCTGCCTTGCCCCATGCTGTCAGGCCTTGGTGCAAAACATTGTGGTAGAGATGGCTGAGGCAAGGCCAGAACATGATTAGGGCCAGGCCTTCACGCCTGCGGGAAACGTTGACGAGGGCGACAAGGCCACCCGTGCGCCCAACATTGCTTGCAGCACTGTCCACTGTGACACTAGCCAGCAACTCCCACAGATTGGCCTCTTTGAGTAGCTGCTCCAAATCATGTGCTTGTGCTGCCGCAGTGCTGTCGGGGCACTTGCGGATATCAAGCACTCGACACAAGATCCTGGACGGCTCTTGGCCATGTGTTAGGATCTGGGCGGGCGTAGGGGGGCCAACAGCCAAGGGCGTAGGGGGGCCAGCAGCCAAGGGCGTAGGGGGGCCAGCAGCCAATGGCGTAGGGGGGTCAGCAGCCAAGGGCGTAGGGGGGCCAGCAGTCAGGCTTGAGGTGGGCAGGGAGGGGACAGGAGCTGGGATGGATGCACTTGCACAAAACAGCACAACCTTGCCATTCTTGATGGTGCAGCCATCCATCTGGACGTGAACTGCTGGCGCTTTGCTCAACTGGCCTGCGCATGCACACACGCACACACATACCAACTCCAGTCCAGCTTATTCACATTTTGGCATTACCACACATCAACACCCCATGGTAATAACCCATGGAGACACCCCATAACAGCATCCCACAACAACCTCACCACAACAACCCATAACAACACCCCATGGTAACACCCCATGGTAACACTCTGGTAACATTCCATGGTACTCACTTTTGAATGTGCCTTGGATTTTACGAGTGAGCATCTGCTGGTGCCGGCGCACTGTGGAAGGCCCGGCTTGAGGTTGAGGTGGAGCATCCGGAAACTCTGCAGCCGCCACAGCTGTGCGGAGCGGGCCTAGCTGCTGGCAGGACACGTTGGGCAGAGTTAACAACGCTGCATTGCTGCATGCATAGGCTGCAGTGTAGGCTCCTGTCAGGGTGTCACGCTCCTTGTGGCGGGGGGGAGGGGGGGCCTTCAAGGCTGCTGCTGGGTTGGCTGCTTGGGTGCACGGTGGTGCACCCCGCATGCCATGCCAACGCTTCAAGGTGTTAAGTGACACCCGAGTGCGGTGCAGCCAAGACATCTTGTCTCGCACGTCCTTGGGCATGGCCTTCCTAGCTGCTGCTTGCTGTGCCTGACATGCTGCCAGCTCTTGTTTTGCAGCTGAAAGTTCTGCTTGGCAGCGGTGCAAAGACACTTGCAAGGCAAGCACCTCGTTCTCAGACTGCTGCAGCGCGCGCTGGGACCGGTGCAATTGCAAAGAGGCCTCTTCAAGTTCTGCCTCAGTGTCAGCAGCTGCCTCTGAGGCAGCAGCTGCCTCTGTGGCAGCAGCTGCCTCTGTGGCAGCAGACATGAGAGTTTGCTGTTGCTGAGCTGCTGCTGCAAGAGCATGCCCCAGAGCACGGTTGGCCCTACCGGCCTTGGTGCGTTTGCTGAGACCACCCATAGGATGGCTGGCTGAGCTGGAGCGGTAGGTGGAGGCAGGTTAGGAGGTGGTGGTGATCGTGGTGGTGGTGGTAGCGGCTGAGATTGGGTAAATCCTGCAACAGTTGGCAACAATGGTGGTGTAGGGGTGTAGCTATGCATACGGTGGATAACTCTATGGCTGTAACTATAAGGCTGGGACTGAAGGCTGAGGATGCCATCATGGGTGTAGAGACTAGGATTGGGTGGTGGTAGGCACATGGTGCAGGGCAGGGCAGGTTTGGGCAAAGCGATGCTGCGTTAAAGTAACTTACTAGCAGGTTGTAGCAGGGAGAGGGGGCTTGCTCTTGGCTGCTGGGTAGTGTAGGGAGAGGGCTGCTATGTCAAGGAGGGGGTGGAGGGAGGGGGGGAAGTGGGAGGGCTGGGCTGGGTGGTGGTGGTAGGCTAGGAGGTAGTGGTGGAGGTGGTAGTGGTGGTGGTGGTGTTGCTAGTAAGAGGGCTCCTGCAACAATAGCCAAAGATGGTGATGGGGGTTGCTATGCACGAAGTGGATAACTGCCTGGTTACCTATGCTTTGTCTACATTGAGAGCGGTAGCAAGGGCAGGTCACTATCCTTCATATGGCATACTCATCAACAGCAACATAGCAAGCTTGGTGTAGGCTGCTGACCTTGAAATGGAAGGTATATGTAAGCGTAAGGCCCATCAACGAGTAAGCATTCACAGAAGTAGAACTGGGTGCGCGCCTACATCCAGGAAACACTGTCGGGTTGATTGAGGCGGGAGGAATCACAAGCGCCGGCTGTACTTGCCTTTAGAGCGTTAGGAGGCAACCACGGTATTGCGAAGCACTCCCATAGCTGACTGGCGCTGCGCGATGTGGTGAGAGCGACCGGCTGATTGGTGGGCGCACTTTTTTCGTTTGCGGGGTTCCTGGCATTACGGGCGTAAAGCAGACTAAGCGGTCATCGCATGCCGCACGGTGCTACGCCAATCGCACACGTCTCGGCACCGGGACATGCATGACAAGGTTGTGTACATGGCTTTCTCAGAGTTGGGAGGGTCTGACCCTAGGTTTGCCCTCCAGGTATGGGGGGAGGTGGGCTCATTGCCACATTGCCGCATCCGCTTTCCGATCCGACTGCTGCTTCCGACGCGCATGCTCATGTAGAGCAGCCTAAGCGGCGCGGGCGGTCGCAGCGATGACTGCATGCCTCGCTGTGGCTCAAGTTTGAATTAGTAACTTTGAAGCTTTGCTGTGCACGGCCTACTGACTGCATAACTATTCTGGGTGGGTCAAGGGTAGCTGGCCGGGTTGGCTACATTGTGAATCATCTAGCATAGTATTTGGCGTAGTGAGTGCAGAGTTACAGCCGTCCTACTGCCAGGGGTCGGTTTCCTGTCATTTTTTGTCAGTTGGGGACCGGCATGGTAGATGTTTGATGCAGTAGTTGGCGGATTTCAGGGCTCTTTAATTGCTAAAGGCCGGTGCATCCTGCCGCACAGGTCGCAATCCCCTCCGCGTTTTTTTGGGACGCGGGCAGCGGTCAGTCTCCCGTGTCGCTTCGACGGTGCTGTCGCTCATAATGTGCTATGGATGGTTGCGAGGTTGATGGATACCGTATTACAATTTCGTACATATGGCCCCTGCTTTGGCCAGAAGATGGCTCTGGACGATCCCTAGCAACCCTGCAAGTTGCTCCCCCCTCCTGCTGCACCCCCCTGGCAGCAGCAGGCAGCTGGTGCTGGTGCAGCCCTAGGGATGCTCACCCCTCCATTTCTTGCTGCACCGTGGGCATCCGTACTTCTCAGTTGCATCTAGGGTGCGGTTCCTCACTACCCACCTTTGACGCGCCTTACTGGGTAGGGTAGGATGGAGGTGCGGGTGAACAGGTGGGTGGCTTAGTGGGTGAAGGTAGTTTAAGGGTAGGATGAGGGTAGGGTGGGAATGGAGGAGGTGGGGGGGTATGGGTGGGTGATTGAAAACAAACGAAACATAAACATAACAGACCATCACGCTATCAAACAACCCTGCATGGTGGGCTGCGCCGACTCCCTGACATCCCAAGATTAGCAGCCGTACTGACACCATGGCGCGGCATGACGATCCGCTCAATCACATTGAGCATTCCTGACGTTTGGGCCAAACTTAGCCAGGATTTCCAGTGGCCCAGAACAGTTTTTAAGTGGTCTGGGTAGGGTGAGACAAGCATGCTGTATCCTGATGTAGTACCCATTGTCCCCCGACCCTCGACTGCAGCAGCAATTGCAATGCTTTGTGACTGGGAGTGCCTGGAAGGAGGGGCAGTGAGTTGCTCAATGCTGTACCTTGCCCCGTGCCTACATCTCCCTAACACTTCAAGCTACACCCAGATACAAGCCCAGGTGGAAAACCTTGGCTGCATCGGCAATTGTGATGCTCAGTTCACTAGCCCCTGGCCCTTGGCAGCGGTTAAGCATGGCTGCAACTCGTCACGCGTGACCCTCCCTGCCCCTTCGCACGGCCAGACTTTCCAAGACGTTGCCCGCAAAGAAGGCACGTGGGCAAAATGCTGCCAGGGTTGCGCCGCTCCAGACATATCTGCCGACGCCTTGTGACGGTTGGTGCTCTCACGGCGACTTAGCACTGCGGCTGTGAGGTAATTAGCGGTGCGGCGCGTGCGTTCCGCATCGCTCGCAGCCCGGCAAGTCACTGCTCCAGCCGCACGCTTGCAGTACTGCTCGTGCTGCAGCTGCACCCGCATGGCCGACCGCGCCCGCACCCGGGGCGGCAGGCTGGGTGCGTGCAGGGCCGGCGCAGTTGCAGTGGCGAGGTCGTCCGTGGTGGAGGGGTTGCTAGTGAGAAGCCAGGAATCAAGGTCTTGCAAGGCAGCTTCTTCCTGCACTTCCACATTTGCAGCACCGCATGTCCTGTGAGGTCGGGTTTGGTAAGTCCTGGAAGCAGGCCATGGTCAGAGACATTGTGGGCTAAGCAGAGACATCCCGATCAGCCCATGGGCTAGGCCATCCACTCCTATCCCAGTGTGCTTGTTGGCAAATGCTATGCAATGATGGCGCTCATTGGGCCATGCACAGTCGCCTGCCTGATGTAGGTCGTATGCATTAGGGGGCTGGGCGGCACAAGCAGGGCAGCAGGTAACAGGCAGGCGATGGGCAGGCAGGTGAGAGGCAGGCAATGGGCAGGCAGGCAGGCAAAGGGCAGGCAGGCGGGCAAGCAGCAGGCAGGCAGGCGGGCAAGCAGCAGGCAGGCAGGCAGGCAGGCAGGCAGGCAGGCAGGCAGGCAGGCAGGCAGGCAGGCAGGCAGGCAGGCAGGCAGGCAGGCAGGCAGGCAGGCAGGCAGGCAGGCGGGCAAGCAGCAGGCAGGCAGGCAGGCAATGGGCAGGCAGGCGGGCAAGCAGCAGGCAGGCAGGCAGGCAGGCAGGCAGGCAGGCAGGCAGGCAGGCAGGCAGGCAGGCAGGCAGGCAGGCAGGCAGGCAGGCAGGCAGGCTGGCTGGCTGGCTGGCTGGCTGGCTGACATCCTGTTCCCTGAACGCTTATTGTCATCTTCAGCCAACACCGCACTTGAGAAGCTGCGCTTGTGCGGTGTGACCAGAGCCCGAGGAGCTTTACTGCTGCAATCCATCGCGCTGGTGCCTCCAGCTTTCAAGCAAATGCTCCTGCCTCCAGCTCCTGCGTCGAGTCAATTCAGAAAGCGATATAGTGGTCAGGGCTAGTTCCAGAACACTTGCGACAATGCTGACACTATGTGCGCTGCCTATACAACTGTACAGCTCGCATATTAATAAAGAATCGCATGCTGTAGAATCAAAGGTGTATATGCGAGAGACTATGGCCAAAGCCGGCCACCCATGCCCCAGCCAGGCACCATGAAATCACCCGTGCTTTGCCCCTGTCGGTCTGGGTTTTATGCCCTGATGGAGCCATAAACACAACAAAGATGCTGGCTGGGGGAGGGGCCATCTTTTGATTCAAGCAGCGGCAGATGGACACCTGACACTATCTCGAGTGCTCTTAGTAGAGGCGAGTTTTCTCTTTATTACATTCAGTGAAAGTTTGTATGGCATGGTATGTGCTGCCTCGCAGAAGGCTATGGTGCACACACAAAGCATGCCAAGCCCATCTTCGACGTGATCGCAACTCGGGATCAGATGGCCGCGACTTACGAACTCGTGTTGCAGGCTATTGCTGTGTTGCAGTCGCCCACAGCAAGCGTGCAGGAGCGCACCAATGCTAATCACTACTTAGAGCAGGTGGATACCTCGCTGCGTTGACTACCCGTCGCCGCTCTGCTCACCGGCTGCGTCTTCAAGTGCACGCAGTTCAAGCGCGGTGATGCCCACAGTGCGGTGTCAATTGCAGCCGCGCTCACCGCCCCGCAGCTACCCATCGAGGTCCAAGTTGTGGGCTACACCGTGCTGACGGACCTGGTAGGTCTTCAGCCCCCGTCCCACCAGTAGCAGTGACTCGTAGCTGCCTCAGCACCAGTGGCACCACCTGCACCAGAGCAGCCGCTCAAAGGGTGACATGCTCCCCTCATGCCGCCCCCTGCAGACAAAGAACCGCTGGTCAGCGCTGTCAGAAGTGGAACACTCTCAGCTGTCAAAGCTTGCATATCAGAACACTGCACTGGGTGAGTGAGGCAGCAGTACTGACCCTGGTGGCAGCTGGGCTGGCAGCAGTGCAGACCCATGCTGGCAGCCACGAGCCCATGCTGGCAGCAGCAGTGTCCAGTTCAACACACCCTGGCACACAAGGAGTACCCTGCATGACCTAGATCTATGGGCAGTCCTCCCTCCACCATCAGTGCTACTGCTGCTGATACCATTGCTTCTGCTGCTGCCCGTCTTTCACTTGCCCCCTGCTGCTTGCCTCCCGCTGCTGGGCTGTAGTGTGTGGAGGGGGTCGGGCGGCCTGGCCTTTGAAGACCAAGGCAGCTGTGCTGCTGGCAGCTGTGGTGCGGCAGCAGGGCGTGGATGTGTACAACCAACTGGTGCCCCAGCTAATCCAGCAGGCAGCGGAGGGGCCTGTGCAGGTGTGATCTCCAGGCAGGCGGGAGGATGTAGGGTAGGCAGTAGCACTGATGGCGGGCAGCGACAGCGGAAGGCAGCAGCACCAGGAGGTGGCAGTGCGCATGAGGTAGCAGCGGGGTCAGGCAGCAGCAGTGGCAGCAGGCAGCAGCGGTGGCATATGGAGCTAGCTGACACTCCAGCCCCTGCGGGCATTAGAGCATGAACCCATGGGGTCACCATTGGTCATACCGCCAAGTGCGCTTGCATGAACAGCGGGTGGCGGCAGATGGCCCAGCTCCCTGCCCTACCTCCTGCGCCATCCTGTCCAGTCCAGCCTCCAGTGCAGCCTCCAGTGCAGCAGTGGCCTCCAGTCCAGCCTCCTGCGCCATCCTGTACAGTCCAGCCTCCAGTGCAGCAGTGGCAGGCAAAAGGCGATGCTGCCATGGAAGGGCCATAGGGAGTTCATAGTGTGCACTTGCTGTCATCTACACCTGACTGGCTGCACTTACACCTCACCTTGGAGCAGTAGCGCTCTGAGCCAGCCATGGAAGTGGGGGCTTGGAACAGGGACCTGTGTCAGCAGCTGTGACTGTAGTCAGGCATGGCAAGGCTGTGTACATGTGAAGGTGTGCCAGGGATTAGGGCCCATGTGGTACTGCTGCTGTCAGTCGGTTACCTACCTACCTGACCAGCTACACGCACACCTCACCCTGTAGCTCTAAGCCAGCAAGGTGTCAGGGACTGGCTAGTAGTGGCATGTAGGGCTGGGATGCACCTGCCGCCTGCAGCTGGTCCTACCACACCTCACCTCACCCGCCCTTCATTGCACACGCCAGCTTGCCGAGTCTGGGAGCTTGTGGGACTGCCTGACTACAGTCTCAGCTGCGGACCCTGCTGCAGCGGCAGGTCCCCATTCACCTCCCCACACCTGCAGCAGCAGAGTCCGCTGTAAGGGTCATTCAGATCAGCAGGGTCAGCTGCAAGGTGGCGCAGCAGCACTGGCGGGACGCCTGGCTCAGGGGCAGCGGCAACCACCTGCCTGCCGCCTGAAAGGAGCGGCACCCGGCCTCAACTGTGCCAAAGGGTTACAATACCAACAGCAGCAGCACTGCAGCTCAACCTGCAGCAGTAGCTCCTGCGCCTGCGCCTGCGCCTGCTCCTGGTGTTGCTGATCTTGGTGGTGGTGGTGCTGCTCCTGCTCCTGCTCCTGCTGCTGCTGCTGCTGCTGCTGCTGCTGGCACAGGCTGAGCTGGCTTGTTTAGTGCTGCACTTCATCAGCGAGGACCTGACCCTGTTTGACACGGTGCAAGGCGAGTGGGTGTGAGGGGCCTCGAGGGCAGCCTGTCCTCATTGCTGCTGTCCGGGCTGCAGTGCCAATTGCATGGCCAGGCCAGGGCGGGGCTAGCCTAAACTCATCAGCTCAAGCCACAGCCACAACCATGTTTAAGGTCGATAGCTGGAGCAGCAGCAGCACAAGCAACTGCAGCACGTGCAGGAGCAGCAGCAGCAGCAGCAGCAGCAACAGTGCCAGCCACAGAAGCGTTGACAGTGCCACTGACTGCAGCAATGGATTCGCAGCTTGCCCAGCTGCCTCACCCTGTCGCTGAGGGTGACAGCCCAGGGCGCTGGTGCTTTGCATGTGTCTAATGGCACAGCCACCCAGCGTTGATAGCTTTGGCAGCCTCGCCATCATCATCATCAGCAGCAACAGCAGCAGCAGCAGCAGCAGCAGCACAAGCAGCATCTTACTCCCCTGCACTGCTACTGGCACCCTCCCAACAGGATCAGCTGTGCCAGTAGCAGCAGCACCAGCAGGGCCTTGTTGATATCACGGTCCACTGTTGCACTGCTGCTGTTGCTGCTGTTGCTGCTGCCGCCCAGCGTCCCCCAACCAGCCTCTGCTGCTGCCGCTGCTGCCAGTGCAGGGGAGAGCAAGAGGCTGCTGCTGGCGGCGCTGACTGCCTCAGTGGCCTCGGTGTTCCCATTCCTGTGTGAGGTGAGGTGAGGTGGCCATGGAGCCGCCTGAGGCTAGGGGTAGGCTTCAGGGTTAGGGTTGTGTGCAGGGTTAGGTAGCATTGCTGGGGTTAAGGTTAGGGTTAGGGCTCAGAGTCATGGTGCAGGGTCAGGGTTCAGGGTTAGGACCAGGGGTTGGGGTCTTGTTTAAGGTTTTGGATTAGCATTGCTGCGGTGCTAAGGTGGTCAGAGTGCGAGTTTGGGTGCAGGGATAGGGTTGTGTGTAGGGGTAGGGGCATTGTGGGGTGTGAAGGTGAGGCTGAGTATCGTGTGTATGGGGTATGGGGTCCATGGTATGGGGTCCATGGACAGCCTAGGGCAGTGGAGGCTCAGCATCAGGGAGGCTGAGTAGCGTGTGGGGCTGTGCCCAGGAGAGGCTAACAGGGTAATGGTCAGAGTGAGGATTGCACTTTCACCCAGGTTTTTGGAAGTCTATCCTACCTGGTGGCTGGGGCTGGGGCCAGGGTCTAAGCAGGGTGCCTGTCAGAGTCAGGGCTGCGTTGAGCTGGCAACCCAGCTGGCAACACTTGCCCTTACTGCCCTGTTGCTGCCATGTGCTGCCGCTGCCGTGTGATCAATATCAGCTGCAGCATGCATATGGCTGCTGTAGCTGCCAACCATGCCTATGCGCTGCCCGCACCACCCTGCTCCACCTTGCAGATGTTGCAACAGCACTTCATGGCAGCCATGGCCAGCCAACAGGAGGGAGCTGCTGAGAAGCTGGTGGCTCACTCTTCAGGTGTGAGCCCCACACTGCCCTGGTGTGCCCCAGTCTGCAAGTATAGAATATATGCAGACCACGTAGCTCCTTTGTCCTAGGGCCAAGTCCAGGGTGGGTGCTAGGGTGCTAAGTGGGTGGGTGAGGGGGTGGGGGTGGGTGGGTGGGTGAGGGGGTGGGGGTGGGTGAGGGGGTGAGGGTGGGTGGGTGGGTGAGGGGGTTGGGGTGGGTGTTGGCCAGGCATGCCAGAGCTGACCAGGGCTGCCCAGGATAGGGTAGGTGGATCCTGAGGCGAAGGCTGTGGCAGGTGGCCATGTGGGCCAGCACTGACCAGGGTTAAGCAGGGCTGAGGCCCATGCCACAACCCATGGTGGGGCGGGGTGGACCCTGGGTGGCCGCCTAGGAGGTGCTGCTGAGTGATGGGTTGGGTGTGGGGCCCAGTCCAGGTGGGTGGCCAGGTATGCCAGGGCTGACCAGGGTTGGATGGCCAGGGGTGTACCAGGAGGGCTAGGTTGCATAAGTGTGGCGCTGAGGGGGCTGAGGAGGCTGTCCAACGTGGCCGAGGGAGGGGTGGTGGCGCGAGTGGTGGCCAGGGTCAGCAGGCTGACCAGGGTGCCAGAAGGGGGGTTGGACACAAAGGGGGGGCTGGTGGCGGGGTAGGGATGGCCGGGGAGTTATTCAGGACTCCGCAACCTGTTGGAGCTGTCGAGGGCGCCACGACTAGGCTGGGGTAGGCTGGGAGGTGGGGGCCCGAGCTGACCAGGGTTGGGGCCAGGACCCACTCCAGGGCTGACCCCAGCCTGCAAGGTGGGGGTTGCGGGTGGCCTGCAGGGCATGGTGCAGCCTGCTGTGCCGCCCCCTGACCTCTTACCTCCAGCAGCTACCTGCTGCCTAGCCTCTGACTGCCGCCTGCTCCCACCTGCCCGCCTCCTGCCCGCCACCTGCCCGCCACCTGCCCCTCCCCTCCCCTCCCCTCCTGGGTGCAGTCATCAGCGCCTCACTGGCCGCCCTCAGTGCCTGGGTGGAGTGGACCCCCATGGCCCGCATCGCCGCCTCCAACGTGGTCGACGCCTGCGCCTTCTTCCTCACCGCGCCCGAGTTTGCGCTGCAGGGCCTGGATGTGCTGAAGCAGGTACACGCCAGCCTCGGTGTGGAGGCAAGGGGACGCCAGGGGAGGTGGGAGGAGGGGGAGGGAGAGCACGGGGAAAGAAGCGAGGGCGGGAGGAGGGGGAGGCAAGGGAATCAGTGTCCGCCTCCCCCTCCCTTGCTCCCCCACCCTTGCTCCCCCTCGCCTGCTCCCCCTCCCCTGCTCCCCCTCCCCCTCCCGCCTCACCCGTGACTCGCCCTGCTTCTGAGCTGCAGGTAGTGCACCGTAAACGCAGCACCGAGGGTTGGGCCGAGTACTCTGAGCTGATGGACAAGGTGGCGGCCCTCACACTGGCCAAGGTGGCGGACATGGGACTCCTGGTGCCGCCTGGTCAGCTGCCACCAGGTGGGTCACAGCCACCGCCACCGCCCATCACAGGCCCCTAGGCCCCTGCAGCCCAGCCTGCCTGCCTGCCTCCAGCCCCTGCCCCTGCCCCTCCAGCCCCTGCCCCTGCAGCCCCTGCCCCTGCAGCCCCTTACCCAGCCTGCCTCCAGCAGAGACCCCTGGCCTGACCCTAGTGACCATGAGCCCTAGCGTACACCAGGGCGCTGCAGCAACGCTGGTGGTGTGCAATGGCACTGCATACAGGCAGCTGCCTTGTACTGACAATGCTGCTGCTCCTGCTGCTCCTGCTCCTGCTGCTGCTGCTGATGATGATGATGAGGTTGTTGTTGTTGATCATGACATCAGTGCCCAGAGCAACACATCCCCAATGCCTCTCCTCCTAGTGCCACCTGCACCGTGGCCTTCTGCCCACCCCTTCCTGACTAACCTTGTACAGGGCCTGACCCCAAGCAGACTGCTTGCTTATGCCTGTACCCCTGCCTGGCCCCTGCTGCCTGGCCCCCCTTGGGTGCTGCTGGGCCACCAATGCCTGATGCCCTGTTGCCTGATGCCCTGTTGCCTGATGCCCTGTTGCCTGATGCCCTGTTGCCTGATGCCCTGTTGCCTGATGCCCTGTTGCCTGATGCCCTGTTGCCTGATGCCCTGTTGCCTGATGCCCTGTTGCCTGATGCCCTGTTGCCTGATGCCCTGTTGCCTGATGCCCTGTTGCCTGATGCCCTGTTGCCTGATGCCCTGTTGCCTGATGCCCTGTTGCCTGATGCCCTGTTGCCTGATGCCCTGTTGCCTGATGCCCTGTTGCCTGATGCCCTGTTGCCTGATGCCCTGTTGCCTGATGCCCTGTTGCCTGATGCCCTGTTGCCTGATGCCCTGTTGCCTGATGCCCTGTTGCCTGATGCCCTGTTGCCTGATGCCCTGTTGCCTGATGCCCTGTTGCCTGATGCCCTGTTGCCTGATGCCCTGTTGCCTGATGCCCTGTTGCCTGATGCCCTGTTGCCTGATGCCCTGTTGCCTGATGCCCTGTTGCCTGATGCCCTGTTGCCTGATGCCCTGTTGCCTGATGCCCTGTTGCCTGATGCCCTGTTGCCTGATGCCCTGTTGCCTGATGCCCTGTTGCCTGATGCCCTGTTGCCTGATGCCCTGTTGCCTGATGCCCTGTTGCCTGTGCCCTGTGCTTGTGCCCTTTCGCCCTAATACCCAGTGACCATGTGCTCTGTTGCCTGTCCTTTGCCTGGGTCCTGTGCCTGTGCCCTTGTGGGTGGCCCCCACTCCGCCTCCCCCTACCTGTTGTTCTGCCCGCTGCCTGCTGCTTGCAGCCCTGCAGCACCAGCTGGGCTGGGAGGGTGCGTGGGAGGAGCTGGGCAAGCGACTGTGTGGGCTGTGTGTTGGGCTGTGTGAGACGCACTGGCGCTGCTTCAGGGAGGAGACAAGACGCCTACAGCTGCTGCAGCTGGTAGGGCGGGGTTGGGCAGGGGCAGGGGCAGGGGCAGGGTATCAGTGCGTGTGAGGTTTGAGGTTGGTGGTTGCCAGGCTTGAGCTTGTCAGAGCTGGTCCGACACTGCGAGCTCGTCAAAGCTGGTCAGGTAAAGGTGTAGCGCATTGACGGTCTGGGGTCATTGCGAGGGTAGTAGGCAGGGTGACAGGGCTACACACACTTCCATGGCGCCACATACTTCAGGCTGCTCCATGGCAGGGGGAGGTGCAGGGTCAGGGCTAGTGGCAGGGACGGTGCAAGCCTAGTGTCACTGCTTGTGGGTTGGCTTGCTGCCCGCTGCCTTTGCAGCTGCTGGTGTTCACCTCCCACCCCTTCCTGCCGCTCCCTGCCATGACCCTGCCCTTGTGGGCTCAGCTGCTGAGAGAGGCCTCACCAAACTGCAGCTCGAAAACAGGTGAGGCCAGTTGGAAGGTCTTGGCAGCAGTGATGGGGAGGGGTTGATGTGTAAGGCTGGGGGGGTGGCAGGGGTGAGAGTGAGGAAGGTGTTGTGGTATCGGGAACTGTGACTCATTGCTGCTTGCACCCTGACCCGCTACTCCTGCCATGCACTGCTGCCCGGCTCCTCCCCCAGTCACCTCACTCCTGCCTTCCCACAGCCCCGCACCGCATCCCCTATTGCCACCTGCTGCTGCCTGCTGCCGCCTGCTGCTGACTTCCCTCCTCCCCGTATCCCCGCTGTCCCCCCAGCTGCCTGCCGCTGCCATCTCTCCCCCTAAGTGTCCCTGCTCTCCCCCCAGCCTCCTGCTGCTGCTGACCGACTGCAGCCAGCGCCTGCAGGCAACAACGGCTCACTGCGCTCTCTCAGCCCCCCACCTTCAGGCAATGGAGCGGGTGCGGGCGCGGTGGGCGGGGCGGCTGGGCAGGCAGGGGCCGAGGCGGCGGGAGGTGCAGGCAAGGTGGTGCCTCCGGCTCCCCTGGGCGTGCCTGAGGACTGCTGCCGGGTGAGCATCTGATGGGGCATCTGATGGAGCATCTGATAGGACTAACATGTGAGCCTCTCTTCCCCAGCCTTCCTCACCCTCTGCCCTCCTCACCCTCTGCCTGCCTCACCCTCTGCCTGCCTCACCCTCTGCCCTCCTCACCCTCTGCGCTCCTCACCCTCTGCCTGCCTCACCCTCTGCCTTCCTCACCCTCTGCCTGCCTCACCCTCTGCCTGCCTCACCCTCTGCCTGCCTCACCCTCTGCCTGCCTCACCCTCTGCCTGCCTCACCCTCTGCCTGCCTCACCCTCCGCCTGCCTCACCCTCTGCCTGCCTCACCCTCTGCCTGCCTCACCCTCTGCCTGCCTCACCCTCCGCCTGCCTCACCCTCTGCCTGCCTCACCCTCTGCCTGCCTCACCCTCTGCCTGCCTCACCCTCCGCCTGCCTCACCCTCTGCCTGCCTCACCCTCTGCCTGCCTCACCCTCTGCCTGCCTCACCCTCTGCCTGCCTCACCCTCTGCCTGCCTCACCCTCTGCCTGCCTCACCCTCCGCCTGGCGCGCCTTCCTGTCCTGACCTGCCTGCATTATTTGTGACACCACCCACCAACCATCACTCAACCTGCCACCTGACACGGCATGCTATGTGTCTGTCTGACTATCAAGTACCTGCTGGGGTGGGGGCAGGGGCAGCAGGGTGAGGTAGGGCAGGGATAGGCGCTGGGGCAGCAGGGGCATATCAGGCAAGGTCAGGGGGCTGACTGGCGTATCCCTGGCAGGGTGCCTGCTTACCCACCTGCCTGCCTGCCTGCTGGCCTGCCTGCTTGCTTCCAGGTGCTCATGGTTGCGATGTCTGACCTGCTGAGCCGAGTCATCATTATCAACGACACCAGCCCCACCAGCAGTGAGGCAGGCAGCGCCAGCCAACCCAAGGGTTCCTCCTCACCCACACAGCCAAGCTTCCCGCCCTACTTTGACACTTACCAGGTGGGCGGACTGCGCAGTATGAGGGAGATCTGGACACCATGGCTAATCTGGACACACACGGCGATCTGCGACATACAGAACAATATGAGGGGGTCTGAAGGGGAAGGCCAGTCAGGGGCAGCAGCAGCTGTCTGGCTGCCAGCCTTGTCTTGCCGCGTCAGCCTGGGCCCTGTTACCTGCCCCTGCAACCAAGTCAACCCTGATGCGAAGTCACCCCGTAAGCTGCTGCCTGCCCTGTTGACCTGAGCCCTGCTGCCTGCCCCTGCTGCCGGCCTCCCTCACCATCACCGACTGAGCCCCCTGCCCTCACTGCTGGGCTCAGGAGTGGAGGGAGTTGTCAGTCAGCATGCGCGCCCAGGTCAAGATCGTGATTCGTGCAGCCTGTGCCGTCGCTCCACAACATGTGAGCCTCCTTTCCCAAGACCTCCTCACCCTCTGCCCTCCTCACCCCCTCCCTTCCTCACCTAATGCCCTCCCAACCCTCTTCCTTCCCCACCCTCTTCCTTCCTCACCCTCTTCCTTCCTCACCCGCTGCCTTCTTCACCCTATGCCTGCCCCACCCTCTGCCTGCCCCACCCTCTGCCTGCCTCAGCCCTTCCCTGGCACGCCTTTCTGTCCTGACCTGCCTATATTTTCTGAGAGCACCTTCTAAACAAGTACCCAACACCATCAACACGCCACCTGATCCCGCATGCATGTTTTTGTCTGTCGTGACATGCATGCCATGCCATGCCATGCCATGCCATGCCATGCCATGCCATGCCATGCCATGCCATGCCATGCCATGCCATGCCCTTCGTGTATGGCCTGCGTCACCCATGACATGTGTGACTTGTGTGGCAACTAATCCGTGTCACTTGTGTGACCATGTTTTGCATGATCAGGGTCTGGGCTTTGTGGGCCAGGCTGTCCAGGCGGCTGTGGCGGCTGCAAGTGCTGAGGCCACCAGCACCCCACCCAGCACCAAGGCTCTGACGCTGTCAGTCACAGCACACATCTGTGAGGTGCGGGCCCACTGGTTCACTGTGAGCAGGGCAGCCGCAGGGAACAGCAACAGCTGCCTCGAGGCTGTCAGAAGCAGCGGTGGGGTGGGGCGGGTGGGGCAGAAGGAACCTGCGCCAGTGAGATAAGGCTTGCACATGATCCTGCCCTGCCAGCCCACCCTCCTGCCTCCCAACCCACCCTCCTGCCCACCCTGCTTGGAGGCAGTCAGAAGCAGTGGTGGGGTGGGGTGGGGTAGGAAGGAGAAGGAAGCTGCGCCAGTGAGGTGCCCTGGGCCTACTGGTCCCCTGTGGGCTGGGCAGCTGCAGGGAACAGCAACACGCTAGTCCTGTCCTTGTCCTGATGCTGGGACAGCTGCCCAGCCTCCAGCACCATCTGCAAGGCACAAGACAGCTTCCTGAAGGCAGTGAGAAGCAGCAGTGGGGTGGGGTTTCAGGGAGTCTGTGCCAGTGATGGTAGCAGGAACGGTAGGGGCAGGTGGGGGAGGGGCAGGGCAGGGCAGGGAAGAACAAGGGTAGGAGGGACAAGAGGAGAGGGAGAGGGTGAAGGCTGGGCAACGGTGCTCCTGCTGAGGTGCCCATCACACGGATGTCTGACCTGACCTGGCCTGATGGTCCTTGGCTCACAAGCAGTCAACGGGTGCTCAGCCTCCTGCCAGCCAGCCCACCTGCTTGCCCACCCTCCTGCCAGCCAGCCTACCTGCCTGCCCACCCACCCTCCCACCTGCCAGCCTACCCACCTGCCTTGCAGGCAGCTGTGGGGCCCTTGGTGGACGTAGCGCTGGGTGGCAGCAGCTCCCCCTCCTCCCAGACCACCCTGGACCAGCTGGCTGCAATGCTGCAAGCACTTTCATCAGTCAGGTTCACTCTCCCACAATTGGTCACTCTGGTGGGTCACTCTATGGGCCTGGCTTACATGTAGCATGGCACCGCTTATGTGATGATAACCAGGCCAGTTTGCTGGCCTAAGTCGTGGCCCCAGCCCCTGCAGTCCCTGCCTCAGCCTCTTCCGCTGCCGCTGACAGTGGCACTGACGTCTGACGCGTGTGTCCCTCATCTCCTGTCACTGCACCTCCTCATCATCACCACAACCATAATGATTGACCATCACTGACAAACGTAGTTGCTCTAATCCTTGCCTTGGTCATATGCCCCTCTCCTCCCTTTGCCTTTCCTCTCACTCTGCAGCACGCCAGGTGCATCGAAGCCTTTGGTCGCTTGCTGACTGCCCGGCCTGCCCTGGCGGGTCCTCTGGTGGCTGCTGTGTTCGAGGCCATGGCAGCACTGCCACTGGAGGCGCCGGGGCAGGTGTGACCAGGGGCTGGGGCAGGTGTGACCAGGGGCTGGGGCAGGTGTGACAAGGGCCCCGGGCAGGTGTGGCCAGGGCTGGGGCAGGTGTGACCAGCGGCTGGGGCAGGTGTGACAAGGGGCCCAGGCAGGTGTGATCAGGGCTGGGGCAGGTGTGACCAGGGCTGGGGCAGGTGTGACAAGGGCCCCGGGCAGGTGTGACCAGGGCTGGGGCAGGTGTGACCAGGGGCTGGGGCAGGTGGGACAAGGGGCCCAGGCAGGTGTGATCAGGGCTGGGGCAGGTGTGACCAGGGGCTGGGGCAGGTGTGACCAGCACAGCCTGTACCGGCCCAGGCCATGCTCCATCCCTGCCTTGTGTCCCTTTCCGTGCAGATGCCCCCTCCAGCCAAAGCCACGAGGGAGTGGAAGCAGAGCTATGAGTCACGACTGGCTTTGGCTAATATAGTAGTGGCCCTCACTAAGGTGACGGCAGCCAAGGGAAAGGGGCAGGAGTAGTAATCAGTAGGGATGGGGCAGATTAATCACAGAATCAGATGTCGAGGGTTTGACTCCCAGCAGCTCACTACTACAAGCCCTGAAGCGTGTACGTGTTGCTACATAACTAATAATTAACATTGTTGGAAGATAGTGTGTACGTGTTGCTACATAACTGATAATTAGCATTGTTGGAAGATAGTGTGTACGTGTTGCTACATAACTGATAATTAGCATTGTTGGAAGATAGTGTGTACGTGTTGCTACATAACTGATAATTAGCATTGTTGGAAGATAGTGTGTACGTGTTGCTACATAACTAATAATTAACATTGTTGGAAGATAGTGTGTACGTGTTGCTACATAACTGATAATTAGCATTGTTGGAAGATAGTGTGTACGTGTTGCTACATAACTAATAATTAACATTGTTGGAAGATAGTGTGTACGTGTTGCTACATAACTGATAATTAGCATTGTTGGAAGATAGTGTGTACGTGTTGCTACATAACTGATAATTAGCATTGTTGGAAGATAGTGTGTACGTGTTGCTACATAACTAATAATTAGCATTGTTGGAAGATAGTGTGTACGTGTTGCTACATAACTAATAATTAACATTGTTGAAAGATAGTGTGTACGTGTTGCTACATAACTAATAATTAACATTGTTGGAAGATAGTGTGCGCGTGTTGCTACATAACTGATAACTAGCATTGTTGGAAGATAGTGTGTACGTGTTGCTACATAACTAATTATTAACATTGTTGGAAGAGAGTGTGCGCGTGTTGCTACATAACTGATAATTAGCATTGTTTGAAGATAGTGTGCGCGTGTTGCTACATAACTGATAATTAGCATTGTTGGAAGGGCTAGGGTGGACAAGGCTGCCATGGCAGCGTGGGTGCACGCAGTCAGGCAGGCAGTGGGCGGGTGGTCAAGCTGTCAACGCCAGGCCACACCTTGTTGTAGGCAGTGCGGGCTTCATCGAACTTGTCCTGCAGCAGCAGGTGCTTGGCGTAAGGGACGTACACCTCCTGCCGGCACTCTGCACACAGAGGGTGGCAGGCAGTAGGCACTCTGCACTGCAGCGGTTGGTGGGACCACTCCTCCTATGGGTAGGTGTGACTCCTCCTATGGGTAGGTGTGACTCCTCCTACGGGTAGGTGTGACTCCTCCTACGGGTAGGTGTGACTCCTCCTACAGGTAGGTGTGACTCCTCCTACGGGTAGGTGTGACTCAGGTCAGCTGAGGCCCAGGCTAGAGGCATAACCCCTGGGCCCACTGCCTGTGGTGCCGCTGCGGTATGAACCCTGAGGAGTGAGGCCTGCGGTGTGAGGTCTGCGGTGTGAACCCTGAGGAGTGAGGTCTGAGGAGTGAGGTCTGCGGTGTGAACCCTGAGGAGTGAGGTCTGAGGAGTGAGGCCTGTGGTGTGAGGTCTGACCTGGGTGTGCATTGAGCAGCAGGAAGGCATCGTCCCACTTGCTCTCATCCACGTACAGGCTGATGAGGGCTCGTGTGTCATCCAGCTTCAGCAGTGTCTCCTTGGCCATCTGATACTGGCCAGCCTGCCGTCACGTGTTCGGCGCAAGTCAGGCTATGGTCAGGCGCAAGTCGGGCAATGGGCCAGGCGCAAGTCGGGCGATGGCCAGGCGCAAGTCAGGCTATGGTCAGGCGCAAGTCAGGAGCTCAGCAGAGGGTGGGGGAAGGTGGCAGGGAGATGGGTGGGATGGGGCACACATTGTGGTCCGGTACAGAAGTCCTCGTGAATACCCTACGCCCCATGCCTCACTATACAACCCGTTGCGCTGGACCCAGCAGTGGGTGAGAGTGCATAATTTTCTGTCTACAGGCCCGAGGCCTAAGGCCCTTACCCAACCCTAAGGCCCTTGCTGCTGAACCTAGCAGTGGGCGCCTCTGGCCCAAGGCTCAAGGCTCAAGGCCCAAGGCCCTAAGATCAAGGCCCGGGGCCCGGGGCTCAAGGGTGGTGGAGATATGGGTTAGGGGGGGGCTCACCTTCCTGAAGTGGGTGGCGCAGGTGTTCAGGTTCTTGGCATCGCCCCGGTCCAGCACCCTTACCACCTCGATCAGCTTCTCCCACCAGCCGTGCTTGGCCAGGATGGCAATGGCTCGGTCAAACTTCTTGGCCTGCGCCAACCCAGCAATCATGCCTAGCTTAGTGAGGCATTAGACCTGGAGGCAATCAAAGCCTTGCACCCAGTCTGCAGCAGCAGCACCGCCAGGGAGCTGGCTCAGAGGCAGCTGGGCACTCTGTGACAGCTGCAGTAGGTGGACTGCAGCTGGGCCGCTGCAATACTCTGGGTGGAGCTGGAGATGAGGTTACTTTTGGCGAGCACTGTGCCATGCAGGTGATGCACATGGGCCACCAGCATGAGCAGGGAAAGGTGGGTGTCCTTAAGGCACATACGCATGGTGATGGTGGGGTTGTCCTGCCGCCAGATGGTGGGCGTCTAGCAGTGGGTCACCAGCGTGCGCACATGCCTGACCCCTTGCCCATTGCTTTGTGTCGCTAGTTTTCATGACCCAGTAGGTAGAGGGCAAGGCTAAGCAGCCATACCATGCTGACAGTCACATCGCTGCAAACCCATCAGCGATCACCAGCATGAGCCCGCGGCTTGCTGACAGCCTTTCACCCGGTCTGCAACCAGTCTGCTGCAGCACCGCTGGTGGGCTGACTCGAGATAAGCGGCTGGGCACTCCGTAAGCCTTAGCAGGTGCACTGTGGCCGAGCTGCTGTGATGTTATTGGAGGAGCTACCTTGTCAACCGTATTGTGTGGTGAGGCTTCTGAGTCTATCTGTGCCACTTGGTCACTGGGGAGCAATCTGAGCCTTGCACCCAGTCTGCAGCAGCACCACCACTAGGGAACTGGCTCAGAGACAGCTGGGCACTTCTGAGCCTATATGTGCCACTGGGTTAGCGCGGGCTCCAGGGGCACCAGGGTGTTCATAGACGACCCTGTCCGATTCCGTTCCATTCACGCTGCTACCCACACTACAGCATGCACCAGCTGTGGGGTGGATCATAAGACAGCGTGACATCCCCTGCAATTCTGATCTTGCTGCTGCTCACCCTGTAGAGCTTACCCATGCAGAGCTTACCTTGATGTACATCTCAGCTGCAGCATCGTAGTTCTTCACCTCCTCACTCCATTCTGCCTGCTTGTTGATCAGCTCCTGCACCTGCACATATCACAGCAGCAGCGTCAGAAGCGTCAGCAGCAGCAGTGGCAATGGAGGTAGTGATGCCAGTTTTGTAAGTGTTGTAAGGCAGCTGCTGTCCCACAATGACGAGGTAAGGTCAGCAGATGCCACAGCATTGCGACACGCAAGCTGCTACAAAGCAACACCACCCCACCCATGCAATTAGGGCGCCAGCACCACATACACACAACCGCACCCTGACAAAGCAGCCAGTGCCTGAACACACCCCTCAGGTACTTTGGCGCAGCAGGTGTGGTGCAAGGGTGTCACTGTGACATGAGTGAGGCCCATGGGTGTCACACCCGGTCACCCATCCCAGTCTCAATCCTTGAGGCACAGGTGCAGCCCTGGCCATCCCTTGTTGGCACCCTAACAGCAGGTGGTGAAGGGCGGGGGGTGGAGGGCACAGCACACCTGGCCCTCACCTGCACGGTGTCCCCCTTGGTTCGTGAGAACTCCTCTGCCCACTTCTTTGCCTCGTCAAACTGACGCAAGTCGCTGAACATTTCCATTGCCTTGTCGACAGCACCTTCAACCAAGAGGGCAGGGGTATAGGGTGGGCCAGGCCTGGGTCTGAGTCCATTCAGTGAGTTTTCTAAGCAGGCAAAGATGTGACCAGCCTAGAGGGCGCCCAGGACCAGCCTAGAGGGATAGAGTGGGGCCAGGCCTAGGCCCAGGTCCAGCAGGCAGTGACATGACCGGCTGAGTGTGACAGCTGTTGGGAAGCAGGCAGGCAGGCGGGCAGGTGGGCAGGCGGGTGGGCGGGCGGGCAGACAGGGGTTAGTTGAGTGGGTGGGAGCGCAGCAAGCAGGCAGGTGGGTGGTTCGGCTGGGTGGGAGAACAGGCTGAGACATCAAGGCAAATGCCCAAGGCAGGCAGGCAGGCAGGCAGGCAGGCAGGCAGGCAGGCAGGCAGGCAGGCAGGCAGGCAGGCAGGCAGGCAGGCAGGCAGGCAGGCAGGCAGGCAGGCAGGCAGGCAGGCAGGCAGGCAGGCAGGCAGGCAGGCAGGCAGGCAGGCAGGCAGGCAGGCAGGCAGGCAGGCAGGCAGGCAGGCAGGCAGGCAGGCAGGCAGGTGTGTCACCGTTGTTGATGAAGAGTCGCGCTGCCTCCTGATACCGGCCCTGGTAGGCCATGATCTCAGCCATGAGCAGGCCGTCAGCCACGCCCGCCTTGCGCGCAGCCTCTGTCCGGTTGACCAGCTCCACGTGGCGCACGTCACGGATGCGGATGAAGGCCTTGCGCGCCACCTCCAGCTGCATGGCCTGAGGGGCAGCAGCGAGGAGGGGACCGCAGCGTCAGCAGCAATGTCAGCAGCCCATGGCAGGTCAGGGCAGGTCGATACCGGCAGCAGCAGTGTCAGCAGCACCCCCATCTTATGGCCAGCACCTTGCAGCGCAGTGGATCTTGCCAGAGGCGGATAAAGGAACAAGGTTAGGTGGAAGAGCATGGGGCGAAGGGGGGAGGGTTGGGAACACGCCAGGGGAGGGAGGCATGCGGGGGTGTAGTAGGGGAGGGGTCTGGGGAGGGTAGGGTTGGGAGCAGAAGGGAGGGAGACAAGGGGTAGCTTGGGGCGGGGTGCAGGCACCAGCAGATGCTGGCAGGGCTTGGGCTGTATTGCATTGGAGTGAGAGCACATGCGGGGCAGGAGGAGCCCACCCATCCCCTAGGCCCACCCAGTCGTCTCTCACCAGTCCCTCTGGTTGCCACACCATGCTTTGCACATGTCCCCCTCTCCCCTCTGCCTCCCTTGATACTGCTGCTTACCAGCAAAGCCTCCAAGGCAAGGTTGCGCCAGTCTGCTTCAGTGATGCCTAGGCAGCCTGTCTTGTATGCCAGGTTATAGTCCTGGTCAGGTCAGGTCAGGTCAGGTCAGGTCAGGTCAGGTCAGGTCAGGTCAGGTCAGGTCAGGTCAGGTCAGGTCAGGTCAGGTCAGGTCAGGTCAGGTCAGGTCAGGTCAGGTCAGGTCAGGTCAGGTCAGGTCAGGTCAGGTCAGGTCAGGTCAGGTCAGGTCAGGTCAGGTCAGGTCAGGTCAGGTCAGGTCAGGTCAGGTCAGGTCAGGTCAGGTCAGGTCAGGTCAGGTCAGGTCAGGTCAGGTCAGGTCAGGTCAGGTCGGGTCGTGTCGTGTCGTGTCGTGTCGTGTCGTGTCGTGTCGTGTCGTGTCGTGTCGTGTCGTGTCGTGTCGTGTCATGTCGGGCAAGGCATCACTGAGGTCAGGTCAGGTCAGGTCAGGCCTCTGAACTTACCTTCTTTTCAAGGTACCGATACATGGAGGCTGACTGTGGCATGTCAATGGTTTGCATGCTGATGTAGTGCAGGCAGAAAATCTTTGAGCCCTTGAAGCCCACCACAAAGCCCTGCAGCCAGAGTGAGGGACAATGCTGTGGCCAGGGTTAGAGAGCTAGGGGTGGGTGCTTGTTTGATGTGGAGCAGGGGGTCTCTGGCTGTGCGGCTCAGGCTCTAGGATTGAGGAAGGGCGAGGGAGGAAAGTGGGAGAGGGGGTGGGAGTGGAAGTGAAAGCGGGGATGGGAGTGGGAGTGGGAGTGGGATACAATACAACTGCCAAGCATTATGTAGCCCAAACAAGATAAAAGCTACATGCCTTGCCAGCAACAAGCAGCCCAGGGCGGTGTCAGACCCTACTGCTCCCTGCCCAGCACCTCAGCCTCCCCTCCTTGCATCCCTTCCACTACTGCTGCCTGTCACAAGCCTCGCCTGCAGCTTCTGCTGGTGCAGGGGAAAGTCCCCCGTCTTGATGCTGAGCAGCCCGTTGCCACTGTAGCAGAACATGTCCTCGAACTCAGTGTTCCATGCCACGCTGTTGGCGTTCTTCTCCTGCACCGCAAGCAACAGCCACAGCCACACTGTTTGTCCTCAATGACCGTGACAGGACACACAGTGCAGTGCATAGGGTGCAAGGTCTGGTCACAAAGACAGCAACAGCTGCAGCACCGGGTCAAGTGCACCAAGTGCACCGCACGAGTGAACAACCTCAGGTCAGCGACCCCTTGTGACTCACAAGCCACAAGGGACACCAATGCGGCCCAAGCATGGGATGTGGGCATCTGCAGGAGCAGTGGCGTCCCTCTTGGCAACACCATCTCAACAAAAGCACAAGGGCGGCCAATGCAGCCCCAGTGTGCAGTGTGCAGCCGCTTCCACCAGTGAGATCTCCAGCAGGGCTTGCAGGACGAGGGAGACAAGCTGGCGGACAAGCTGGCGGACAAGCTGGCGGACAAGCTGGCAGACAAGCTGGCAGACATGCTGGCAAACAAGCTGGCAGACATTCTGGTAGACAAGCTGGCAGACAAGGTGTCACCAGGAGCAGTGGGCCAGCTGTGGGTGTGTGCTGCTGCTACACTGCTGCACGACAAGGGCCGCAAATACGATGCAGGCATCTGCAGGAGCAGTGGGAACATTGGGAGTCGCGGCTGCTGCTTCCAATGATAGTGGGGTCATTCAGAGCAGTGGGCCAGCTGCCAGTGTATGCTGTGGCTGCTGCTGGCTGGCACCTCGAAGATCCGCTCCTTGGTGATGAGGTCGTACACCAGCACTGACGCGTTCTCATCCACCACGGCCAGCTTGTTGCGGCTGGCGCTAAGGTCCAGGCAGCGCACGCTGGCGCTATGCTTTACCAGCTGTGGACGGCATGGAGGCAGGCAGGCAGGCAGGCAGGCAGGCAGGCAGGCAGGTGCAGGTTGGCAAATATAGAGCAAATGAGTTGCAGACAGAGAGGCAGAACCACAGGGCAGGCTGGCAAGATATGAAGACTATGCAGACTAGCAGGCAGACCAGCGGGTTACAGAAACCAGCTGGATCAACAAGGACGGTGGAAACAACAAGCCCATCATGCAGGGCAGCAGGCAGCAGCAGGGAACCAGACAGGAGGCTGCACAGAGCCGGCAGACAAGTAAGCAGACAAGCAAGCAGGCAGGCAGGCCAGGGTGCACATCAGCTGCCCATTGCAAAGGAATTGACTGGCAGGCAACAGAGCAGGCAGGCAGACATATCCAGACATATTCAGACATATTCAGACAGCCAGGCTGCAAGTTGAGGTCAGGCAGGCAGCAGGCCCTGCCCCGAGGGCTAAGTCACCCACTGCTGCATCCTGCCCTGTATCTGACCTAACTTGACTATTCAGAGCCGAACCCATATTCCTGCAGAACTATGCAGAAGGATTTGATAATGAGCATGAGGCTCCATAGGTATCACAGTTGGGAGCAGTCTATTGGTTGTTGGAGAATAGGCTGCCCATGACGCGCTTAACAGAATGCATGTCAACCAGATGGAACCAATGATTTCTGGCTACAGAGCGCTTGACATTGCTGACTGCTGCCTGGCTGACTGCTGCCAGGCTGACTGCTGCCTGCCTGCCTGCCTGCTGCCCCAGGACATGGCCGCAAGAGGCTGGCTAACCTGGATAGGAAAGGGGTTGTCAACAAAGATCTTCAGGACAGCACCGCTCTTCAAGCCAACCAGCAGCCCCTCCCTGCGAACAGGCCCACCCACCACCTGCGCCAAATGCATGTCACACATCTCAAGAGTTGCTTGCTGGTAACAACATGCAGGAGCGGGGTCGGATGTAGCGGGGTCGGAGGCAGGAAGAGGGCGGTGGGGAAGGGCAAGGGGCACAGCACAGCACTTGGGCCCCAGGGCTTGGGTCAATGTCAGAGGCAAGGTACAGGGCAAGGGTGAGGGCAAGAACAGAGGCAGGGGCAGGGGCAGGGATCAGCACGCAGGCACCTTGATGTAAGGATGAGGTCAGGTTCAGGGCCAGGGTCAGGGTCAGGGTCAGGGGCACCTTGATGTAGCGGATGACTGACTCCAGCACCCATTCGCGCTCCCGGGCTCCTTCAAATGCGTACAGCTGAAGCTTCTTTTCCTGCTCGCATCAATGCCAGTAAACCACCACCACACTCCAATATTGTTGACTCCAAGACAAGAACAACTTGACAGCAGCAGCAACTGCAGCCCTCATCAGACCTGACATCACCACTGTGATCAGCAGCAGTCAGGACACTGAATGAAGCAGCACCAGCATCTGCTCCAGTAGTCGGACCAGCAAGGCTGCAGGGCGCACCAGAGCAGCCCTGCCCATACGAGCAGCACAGCAGAGACAAAGAGACCAGGCCATACAACCAGCAGCATGGCAGACAAACATTCCAGACCATACGGCGTTGCTTGCCAGTGCTTGCTGGCTAGCAGGGCTGTGGAACTCGGTGAGCAGGTAAGCACTTCGGTTCTTAGGGTGGTGTTTAGCATATTGTTAGGGGTGGCAATCAGGGGTGGTTGTTGGGCACCAGTTGGCCACCAGTTGGCATTGCTGGCACAGTCAGCTGCTAAGCCACATGGCTGTCTTGTCCCTGTTTGTGCCTCAACGCCTTGATAGGGCAGTGAAATGTGCTGCACTGCTCAATAAGACCCAGGACCATGCAACGCTGGCGCATGCTTGGTGAACCTTTTTCATCCGCACCTGTGCTGTGTTAAGGTGTTGTGGGGCAAGCTGGTCACGCCCACCACCCACCTGACACAGGATGACGTGTGAGGAGGTGACGACCAGCAGGTTGCAGTCCAGCTTCTGCTGGATCTTGGTGGCGCTCTGGTAGTGCATGTCATACTCGTCACTCGGATTGGCCAGCTCATAGATCACGATCTTATTGGGCAGCTGTACCGCAAGCTTGTCGCGGTACACGGCAATCTTCTTCACATAGTCCCTGGAGCAAAGAACCGGGGTGTGAGGATTAGGTAAGAAGTGAGGGCGAGGTTGAGGTTGAGGGTGAGGGTAAGAGTGCGGGTAAGAGTGAGGGCAGGTGAAAGGGTTAGAGCAAGGGCCGGGTGAAAGGGAGGGTGCGCGAATGGGAGGAGGCCAGCCTTGCCCCTGACCCCAACACACCTCCAGCCTCTCTTGCGCTAGGGTGCAGGAGCAGCAGTGGGAGATGCAGTCTGAGCTCCTTGATCCCGTGCTGTGCTATGAAGATTGATGCAGTGCTATGAGTACAGAGATGCTGCAGTAAAGGGTGTAAGAGGAGCGCAGGGACAGTTCCTTGATCCCGTGCAGGGCTATGAGCTGTGACCCATCAGGGTGCGTACAGCGATGGGCAGGGAGCTGGCAAGAGTTGAAGGCTACACACAAACAATGCTGGGCATGAGCGCATGCTGCACCAAGGGTGCCAGGGAAGTTCAGTGCAGGTCTAGGACGTCTGGAGATTTGGGCCTTGGCCCTTCCCTTAACCCAGACCTAAACCTGAGCCTCTATTGAGCTCCATGGGGACCGCCTTGACCCCAGGTCCTCACCCTCAAGCTGCCCTCCCTTTCGCTAGGTAAAAACATGCACCTGGTTCTGTGCCGTGCATGACAAGGTCAACATCGTTGGGCCTGGGGCTGGTCATAGGGATGCTTGTGACCCAGTTTTCTCTTGTCATCTGCTCACTCACTTGCACTTAATGCGGACTTTCTGCTCTGTGATGAGATGCTGGATGATGACGTCCGTCATTTGGTCGCGGTACGCGTACCGGTCGTGGTACAGGCCATGCACGGTGGAGAAGATCATCTGGTAGCACGCAATGGTGCCGTCCTCGCAACCCAGCGCGACGAAGTTGTGCTTGGGGCGGGGGCGCACGCACCAGACCCAGCAGTCGCGGGTGGCAATCTGGCATAGAAACGTGCCGTCGCGCGTGTACAACTGCACCGTCCTGCGCGCACGCGGGGCGGGGCAAACCACTCTGGGTGCTGTTGAAGGCAGGCGGCTGCTATGTAACCGAAGCACGGCAAGCCTGGCCGGCCTAGTGAGTCGCAAGCGGTTCTTTGTCATCCTGCTGCCCTCCAAAGCCATGGAGGCCTGGACGACACTCATCTCTGACCTTCCCATAAGTGCCAGTCTGTGTGCTGACAGGCATGCTTGCGAGCATGCGGCTCCGCCCAAGCACATCATCATAACATGGCATGCGGTTCCATGTCACATGCTGCATGCACCTGCAGCCATTGCTCCGAAACTCATGGAAAGCATACGCAGCAAAGCAGCAATGTGTTGTGCAGCAGGAGCACGCTGGCACGCACTTGTCTGTCCCACTGATGGCGAGGTACTCGCCATTGGAGAAGTAGGTGAGGCTGAGAGGGTCGAATCCCAGGTCCCGATCCTTGCCTTTGGGCTGGCCTGTGGCTGTGATGAACTTGAGGGTGCCATCCATGCAGCCCACGGCCAGCACTTGCTGGTCCTGGCAAGCACAGGGCAAGGGGCGGGAGGGGCAAGGGGGGCAGGGTGAGGAGAGGAAGGGTCAACGAGGGGAGGGAGAGACGGAGGGGGCAGGGGTGGGGGAGGCAGGAGGAGAGAGGGATGCGCTGGGGCAGGGGTAGGCTGCATGTGGAGGGCAGGAAGGGGAGGCTGTGTTTGCAGGGCAGCAAGGGGAAGCTGCAAGGGCAGGGCAGCGAGAGGGAGCAGATCAGGCTATGGTAGGGGTGGGGCCAAGGTAGGGGTGGGGCTGGGGCTGGGGCTGAGGCGGGATGGGCTGTGCAGCAAAGAGTACAGGGCGGTTTGAGTAAGGGGTAGGGCTGGGGTTGGGGCAGGCTTGGGCTGTGCAGGGCAGCAAGGGGCACAGGGTGGCTCGAGTGAGGTGTGGGCCAGGGCGGGGCGTGTGGGTTTAGACAGGCTGGGCAACCCAGGTCAGACAGGGGCGAAGAGGCCGGGCGGCAAGGAGAGCGGGTAGGAAGCGCTGGGGGTGGAAGGGGCAAGGCGGGCTGGGCCCCACCGTGAGAGTCCAGCTCAGGCACCAGACGGGGGCGTCGCCTGTCTCCACCTTGAGCTTCTCCAGCCCTGCCTTGTCCCGGATGCTGATGCTGCCGTCAAAGCAGCCAAGGGCCAGGAGAGCACCATCAGCGGTCCAGCTCATGGAGCAGATGCGGGCGGACACCTGGGTGGGGCGGAGAGGAGGACAGCATGCAAGCTCCTCAGAGCCAGGCTTCTCCAGGTCTTCCATGCAAGGGTGTGGTGAGGAGCCTGCCTGGGCTAATCAGCAGGTGAGAGGCAGGACAACTTGGGCCTGGGATCAGCCTCATGGGCAGCAGTGTCCCCAGCAGTCAGGCAGGGCAGACAGGGCAGGCAGGCAGGCGGGCAGGACCCCGGACCCCCATCATGCTGCACCTTGACATGCGGCCAGGGTGGCCCACACATCAGCCTCGCCACCCAGCACTGATGACATGCTGCGCCCACTGGCCTAGATGACGCATCCTGGGCTGAGTGGTGGAGGCTGGCCCACTGGACTGCATTGGGTGAGTCGAATTTTGGGACAGGCCTTGCTGGCCGCTGGAGAGCAAGGTTAAGAGTGAGCTCAAGGGTGAGGGCAAGAGTGCGGGTAAGAGTGAGGGCCTGCTGGCTGCTGGAGGTCGTGCCCTGGCATGGGATAGCCGGGCTTGTCCCCTGTCGCTATTCAAGGCTGCCAGCATGCCAGCTGTTAGCTACATGTGGTTGCTGGACCCTGCTTGATGCCTACTGCCATTAAAGGTAGGAGTAACCAGCAAGCAGGCGGATCTGTTGACAGCAACACCGACATGGTGCTTGCTGTCACCTCCTTCGCATGGGGTGTGCAGCTAGGCCTGATTAAATCCAGTGAGGCAGCCTTTGTAGCCTTGTGTGAGGTGTGAGGCGCCAGTGCAGGGCCTCGTGGGGTGCCCATGGGTGAACCAGGACGCCCCAGGGGGCCTTGGCAGATGTAAGGACAGGGACTGCAACCCAGCCTTCAACCTCTAGCGGGCAGAGGAGGCCCCATGACGCCCAGTGAAGCTGTGCTGGTGGCCGGGCCAATCAGCGGCTCCTGCCTAAGACAAGTAGTACCCTTGCCTGAGCTTCATGAGGTTGCGAGACCAAGCACCTAAGGCCCAGACTCAGCAGCCTGTAGCCTGTGTGCACTAAGCTCTGTCCAAGCTGTTGCTTACTGTCCAAGCTGTTGCTTACAATAGTTGTCGCCCCACCTTGAGGGGTAGGGGCAGAGAAGCAGGCATTGGCCTGGAGACATTTATAGATGAAACAGCCCCTAGCTGTAGGGAGATATGCACAATAGCTGTTCTCAGGACGCCCCCCTGCTGCTGCTGCTGCTCCTGGTGCTGCAGCCTGCTGGTCCAGCTGCTGAGAAATGGCTGTCTCTGCCTGTTATGCCATGAGCCTGTTTAAAATGGGCAGTGGGTGCTTTGACGAATGACAGAAAATGATGATGAGGGCGATGATGAAGGTGATGAGGCTGAGGACGGCCCACCTTGTGTTTGGCCACTGACTTCTGCTCCGGGGACCATAGCCCCACATCTGATGCTGTGCCACTGGCCAGCTGCTGGGTCACTGGGTTGTAGGCCATGCACTGGATGGAGTCATTGTGTGTGTACTTCAAGATGCCCTCAGCCTGCAGGCATACCCTGCATGCCTTTGGGCTGGCACGCCTGGAAGGGGTGGGAGCATGCTGGCTGCTGGGTGCCAGCTCACTCCCCAGAACACTTGAGACAGCTGAGCCCTGCGCTGCCTAGCTGCCTGACCTTGCTGGTCCAGATGATGACGGTGTTGTCTGCACCTCCTGATGCAAAGCGCTTGCCATTGTGGGCATATGCCACACAATACACGGAGTCCTGCGCATGGTAAGGCACAGTGGCTGCTTAGTAAACTAGACTCTGCCCTGGCTGGTGTTCAGCAGGTAGCTGTGGGCCTTGCCTTGTGGCCTTTTAAAGCATGCTGCAGATCACCGTCCACTGCATCATACACCAGCACACGGTTCCCAACACCCGCAACCAGCTGGGTCCCATCTGCAGTGCAACGGCATGATGGCTCGGCCGCGCAAATGCGAAAGCCCAGTCTCGTGCTGCTTGCAGACCTGGCTTGTAGCAGACATCGTAGCAGACATTGCGCACCCCGTCCTTCTCGGGCTGTGTTCAAAGGCATGAACATGCCGGCAAGAAAATGTTGACCATCGAAGCTAAGTGCAGATGCGACAACATACAGGGGATGCAAAAAGGGCGTCCAAGGAGCTGAACATCGCAAGGAATGGCTCACCGGGGTCTCCTGCCATGCAACGACAGTCCTCATCGGCGTGCGCTAGCTTATGTTGAGTTCAACCCAGAAGCACTGCTCTTGCCCGCTCCCATGATGTACGCACACGATCGTTTTGGGGCGCGCGGATAGCTCTTCTTCTTTAGCTAGCTGTCAGTACGGCGTGTGATTGAACACCAGCGATTGCACACACATGACCGGTCTACCATGCCCGGGTTGCCCACTGCCCTGAGCTTTGCATGGATCTTCCTCCTCGCTCCAGCGTATGCACCCTATAACCCTCTTGCTTTTTCACAGTAAGCTATGCTTGAGCACAGTTTCATGACTATTGTTATGTTCATGCTAGCCTTAGCTGCAGATTCGCCTTTCTGCTGTGTGTGCGTCCACTGCAAGCTCAAGCTCCTAAAGCACTTCCCTACATTCCCTTTGTGAGGGAGTAGGTACTACATGGTGGCTTTGACTAGCTGTAACTAGCTATCGTCGCCACTCGCGCAGCAGGAGCTTGCAAGGCATGTCGCCTGACCCGCCCGGCTTAGGCATCAGGCTCAGGTCTGACGATACGAGCTGCTGAGACTCTTGAACTCTCATGCCACCGCAGTTGCAACTAATCAACGCAACTACAACAGCGGTGGCTACTTCAGTTCGCAGCGGTAGAGGTGTCTGGTGTCTAGGCAATCGTTGCAGTGCCTTCAACACCTAGGGTGCGGGGTCAGTCCGGCCTGGACTGCCCGGCCAACAGCGCGCTAACTACGCCGGTGTAGAGGCGGCCATGTGAGCTCACGTCGCACCAACGTTGTGAAACCCGCCACCGCCGCCAGCCTACAGTGAAGGCGTCGCCAGCTGCGTGTTGATGTCGCCTAGAATAAGAACTGGCCGGCCGCCCATCAGTGAGGTCATGGCTGCCTCCACTTTACCTTTCAGATCGCGCGTTCGGCCGACAATGTCCGCCACCTGCGGCGACGCAGAAACACGTTGCTTGCCGTCATCACTCACAGGTTTTGCCTTGACAAAGCTCTCAATGGCCACTTGCCTTGTGCGACAAGGCGACCAGCTGCGCTTTAGCCTCGTGCTTGCGTCGCTCAGCTTCGGCAGCTGCGGCCAGCAGTTTTGACTCCTGCCCAGCGCGCCGCGCCAGTGCTAGCGCGCGCCTCTCCAAGTACCTACACCCGCGGCAACAACGGTGCAGCAGAGCTGTGTACCGTGTTCCCGACGCAAGCTACGGTTCCGAGCAGGGGTGACTATCCGAGTAAGGGTCGGGTCGGATTGCCTGAACCAGACTGCCAGCATGGTTGGGCGTGCATTGGGCGTGCATTCGCGCGCCCAGGCCGGGGGCAGTCGCCTTGGCTGCTGCTGGGTAGCACGGGTGCTCACCGGGGCGAGGTGGCCAGCATGAGGAGCTCCCGCACCCGCTGGCCCTGCAGCAGGCTAAGCGCCTGGTGCAAGTCAGCCTGCCACAAGGTCAGCACCCCGGCATCCACAGCGGCTAAGGGCTCGGGCATCAGGCTGCTTAGCATGCGGTGCCCAGTGCTGCTCATGTCCTGACGTCTCTGCAGGCAACCACACAGGCCAGCGCACCACATCACATGAACACAAGTTAGTGCTCACGCCTGGCTGTCACATAGCTAGCCAGCCTGGGATTTAGCGACCATGCCAGGGCCGGTAGCTGCACATATACAATCCCGGGCACCAGCTCGCCTGCCTGCTCACCCCTGCCCCTGCGCCTGCCCCTGCCCCTGCCTGCCTTATGCTGTGCCTGACCTGCATCAGGAACGCCTTGAGCTCCAGCAGGTCATCCAGGAGTCTAGCCCGGTACTCCGGGTCATGCTCCAGCCACCACACTGCTGCTGCCGGCCCCCCAGACCCCCCCTGACCCCCCTCCCCCTCCCCCAGCTGGTCAGCAACCTGCCCCCCTTCCCCCACCCCTCCCCCTGCACCCCCCACCACCACTGCCTGCTGACCCCCCTGGCCTGCTGCTGCCAACAGCTCTGGCGCCTCCTCCCCCCCAAGCCCCTCCCCCGCCCCGCTGATGTCTATGTCCCACTGCACCTCCACCACGCCACCGTCACCTCCACCCAGCTGCTGCTCCCCTGCACCACCATCTATGTCCCAGCTGATGCCGTCTCCCCTTGACCCTCCAGGCGCCTCAGTGCTGTCAAGCTCAGGCGTAGGCCCTGGCGCCTCCACCTCCACCTCCCACACAATCCCGGCCTGGCTGCTGACACTGTGCCCAGGGCCGGGTGATGCTGGAGGAGCCTCAGCGCCCTGCTCAGCTTGCAGCCCGTCATCTGGCTCAAGGTCAAAGTCCCAGGAAATGGCGGCAGGGGCAGGGGAGGCAGCAGGCTCAGGGTCGGCTTGCGAGCTGGCCCCTAGGCTGGCTGCCAGCGCCTGCAGGCTGCTGGAGGCTGGATGGGGGGTGGGTGCTGTGGTGGGGGGTGGTTTGGGGGGCGGCGGGGGGGAGCGGCCCAGAACCAGCTCCCAGAACAAGGGCAGGTCTTGGTGGCAGTCAGGGCCAGGTGCACTGCTGCCAGCAGCCGGGTCAGCTGCAGCAGCTGCGCACTGGGCTAGGTCGCCCTCAGACCCACCTGCTCTGTCTAGCAACTCCCCTGGCATTAGCGGCGCCTGTGGGCTGGTCTGCTTGCTGCTTGGGGTGGCACTGGGAGGGGTAGGGGGGCCATGTGGGGTGGAGGGCAGGGGCGAGGGCCGGGGTGCTTGGCCTGGGCTGCACTGCGATTGTATGAAGGCTGTGAAGGACTCGTAATAGCTGCACACAGCCAGGCATGAGAGCTAGGGTCACACAACAGGAGGTGGTGGAAGGGGACTGTCTCACAACCCGAGCCCAGGCATCCCAGGTGTTGACCAAGCTCCCATGCCCTGCTGGGTGCCCTATGCTGGGCGCTCTATTTGTTACTTTTGACATGATAAACATGCATGCCATGATCAAGGGGGACACACATAGTGTGATCATGTGTGACATAGGGTAACCGGTGCTTGAGGGCTGTGAACATGATGGCGGGCAGGAGCCGGTCATACCTGGCTGCTTGTGTGAGGGATGAGGAGGCCAGCAAGCTGATGAGGGCGGTGAAGTGCTGAGGCAGCTCAGCAGTGAGGCCTAGCAACTCGCTCCGCACGTCAGCCCGACCAGCAATGCCCAGCTTGCTGCACTCCTGCACACAACCGGCAAGGAGATGAGCTTTCAGCCACACAGGCCTGTGAGGGGAGTGAGTTCAGCTTGTTGACACCCAGTATTCATTCTATCACCATGAGGCATGGCATGGCATGACATGGCCACATCAGGTGGTCTGGAGCTTACTTAGGGTTTGTAGGGCATGGTGCGTTGCACTGTCAGCTGCTACATGCCCTGCTCTGTCACGATGCTGGTCATGGTGGTGTTGATGGTGTTGATGGTGGACATGATGAGGAAGGGTTGCAGTTTGGCAGCACTGCTGCCTCAGTGGTGTATGCCCTCTCCCTCACACCGTGACCCTGCTTGCACCCTCTCAGCAGGTCCCACAGCAGCTTCACAGCAGCTTCACTGAACCCTGAGGCTCAGCGTGCCCGCCTCCACCGAGCAGGGACTATGGGAGTGTGTGTGTATGTGTTGCACCAGCGTCGACAGGCAAATGCCATGTAGTGATAAGTATGAGTATGAGTATGCGTAGGATGGCCTCACAGGCCAGAGACTCCAGGTGCAGGATGTGTGCAAGGGTTCATGACCCCACCAAGCAGCCACCAAGCAGCCTCACTGATGGCTGCTCTCACAGCACCCTGGCAAGCACAGGCTACAGGGAGGGCTGGGTCAAGGTGGTTCAGCAGCAGGCAGGAGGAGGGCGCAGCACAACTGTCATCCACACCCATTGCAATCCCAGGCAGCACCTGAGCGCCCCACAGTGCGCCCTGGCTGCCACTGACAGCCTCTGGCAGCCCTGAGTACACCTAAGTGTTACTGATGGCTATTGGCAGCCACTGGCAGCTTCTGGTAGCCTCTGGTAGTCCTGAGTGCACATAAGTGCTGCTGATAGCCATTGACATCCTCTCACAGCCTCTGGCAGCCCTGAGTGCACCTCGCAGCCACCTGCTTGTAGGCTGAGGCACAGGTGGCTGCACTGCGCTGATACTCCCCAAGCTTGCGCTCAGCGTCCACAATCTGCTGGTTCAGCCGTGCGCCCTGGTCACAGCCGGGTCAGTTAGGCAGTCAGTTAGGCAGTTGGTTGGACAGTGCGTTTGGCAGTCAGTTCAGCAGTCAGTTAAGCAGGCAGGTTGCAGCTACACTGGGCTGGCAGCTAGAGCCACACGCACCATTGGGGACCAGCGGCACCAGGTACAGCTACTGGCAAGGTCAAGGCTTAGCATGCAGCCAGGCAGGGCCAATTTGTGCAGGCTGGCCACACTAAGCCCTCTTACAGGATGCAGCAGTGGCTGGGCATATCTGACGACAGGAACTAGGTACAGGTACACTAGGTACCAGCGGCACCAGGCAGAGGCAGATATTGCAGGCTAGCTACACCCGGCCCCTCCTGGTCCACTACTAGTGATACTAGGGAGAACGGGGTGCATGAAGGGAGGAGCTGCTGCCTAGGGCGCCGCCTGCTTAACCACCTATCCTGGATGACAGCTACCTTCCAGGGGCTGGGTTGAAGGTTCAAGCTGTGCCAGGGTCTGGGTTGGGCTGTCAAGCCTAGCTCGTGTAAGCGCCCTGTACAGCTTGCCCAACCCCCGTTTCCTGGTGCTGCTGCGCTGCAGGGCCATGCTGGGTGCGGGAGCGCTGCACACCACAGCCACACACCCCCACCCACCCATATTCACACCCACATCCACACCCACCCACCCACCCGCACACCTGTTTGCGGAGGTAGGGGAGCTCATAGTCAGCATTTTGTATGAGCGTGAGCGCTGCCTCCCCCAGGTACACCGCTGCACACACCACACACCACACATGCACATGGGGCTCAGTGGCATGGGGCTGTGTGCATGAGCTAAAGTTGCATGGCGAGAGGAGTTGCATGGCAAGATGAAAATGCCCATCCAGTGAGAGAGCTGCAGCATGATGACCACAACACTTTTTGTAATGCATACTGGCTTCAGTGCTGCAGCCCTGGCAATGTCGCCATTGCACGCTGGCTACAACGCTGCATCCCCAACACTGTAGACCTGCGCTCTTGAACTGGCTGCCGCACCGTTCTTCTCATACGCCTTCACAACTTTGTCCCAGTCTGCAGCTGCCCCCGTGAGGCCACCAAAGAAGGTGCGGTCTGTGCAGGTTGCAGCCAACTGGTTCCTGACCTCCACTGCCTTGAAGTAGTCCAAGGGGGCGTCCCCTGCCAATTGCTTTGACAACGCCTGGGGCAGTTGCTTGTAGCAGTCGGCTGTCCTAGCCTGGATGGCGCTGACACGCTGGTGCCAGTCGCGCGGCAGCTTCTGGCGACCAACAAGGAACTCCACGACCTTTCCGAGGCTTATGTCGAGGGGCAGCTCACCGTGGGGACGATCCTGCCCCTCACCAATCTTGCGCACGATATGAACATCAGGTCCGTTCATCACGAGCCCGTGATCTTGCATCAAGCGATCCCTGACCCTGGACGTGACATGCAAAAAAATGGGCTGATGGGAAACCAATCCACATCTGTGTAGGTCTACTGAGTATCATACAGTGAAGGGCTCAACTTGCAAGCTTGGGTTGTAATGACACCAGTTCGTATGAGACGACAGCGAGGGTCACTCAGAAGGGTTTCCGTAGCCAACAGTACAGACTACATTGTGCATATCCTGTGTCACGTGATAGTATTCCACAATGTACCATGGCAGGTTCAGACGCCTAGCGAAGCTGTGCTTGGGGCCCTAGTACTGGCGGTCTGACTCGAATGTAGGCCCTAGTGAGGCCCTCGTGACGAGGGGGCTGGCTCAGACTCCGTCATGCGCAAACCTAATCAAAACAGCGTTGAAATGTGGTGTCCTTGACCTTGCATATAAGTTATACAATGTCACGAGTTGAGCTGTGTTATGCTTGTCATTGCCATAGAAGGAGTGCCTGTGCTAAATGTGCATGCTAGCGTCTCATGTGATCCCTTTAAGGCATGCAGGTTATGCGGCATGATTAACTTCCATCACTTTGAATATGATAAGATGTCATGGGCGGAAGGATCTGCCTGGCATGGGTGAACCATGCGCTGGGGAGCCTTGGTGCTGGCTGGCTGTTGGGCTGTGTTGGACCGGGGCTGGGGGCGAAAAGGAGAAGCCACCAAAGCCTGCTGCCCCAGGAACCCTAGGGGGCGACTTCTGCAGTTGCAACAGAAGGGAGGGGTTCTTCACCTTCACCTGCAATGGCAGCCAACAGCCAGTCCATTACTTTTCCAAAGCAAATCCATTTCATGCCATTACTCAAGACCATCACTGCCAGCCTCCACCAGGATCAGCACTATCAGCAACGGAAATTGTCATCATGATAACTACCACTTGATGCAATCAGAAGCCTATGGCGTGTGGCCACAGAGCTCAGGCAGGCCTACTGCCTGGGCCTACTGCCAGGCCTTCTGCCTCTGGATACCTGGGGACTGGTAGTGTTGCTTCCACTAGCATGACTTGTGCTCTGCTATGGTAATCAGCAGCAATGGCTACATAAGGAACGGTGATGAAGAAGAGCGTGAGCAATGGTGATCAAAAGAGATCGCTGGCTACTAACGAGCACCCTGTGAGCTGCCTGGGCCTGCTGGGCATGCAAGTGGGCACATGACTTGTTGAACACAGCCGGTCAGTGGTGCTCATGAACATGCCTTATCGTGTGCTGCTTGTGTTGCCCTGTGCATGTGTGTGTGTGTTTGAGTGAGAGTTGTGAGCCACACCTCACGTACTCACCATGGCATTGATGTCTGCAAGTCGGGCTTGCATGAGTTGCATGCGAGCTTTGACAACATTGTACCGATAGCTGACCTGAGCAGGCAGTAAGCAGTGAAAGGCATGGTTGCTGGAAATGCCACTGTGAGGGGCCTGCTACAGCCAAGTTGCCAGCCAGGAGGGCCATGAGCCTCACAGCTGCATGACACCCTATGTAGTCAGGGAGGGAGCTGGAGCTGCCCACCTGTGCTCTGACCATTTCTTCAGAGGATGCGACATAGCGGCACGACAGTAGCTCAACAAACTTGTACTCCATGTTCTGTTCATGAGCAGCCAGGCAGCAGATGCAGCCAGGTGGTAAGTTGCAAGGCCAGCAGAAGGAGCAGGGAGCAGTGTGGAGAGGCCAGGCTGCAACACGGCTGTGGACGGGGCAGCTGCCTTGCACACCCATGCTGCCTGTGTAGTCCAGTCCCTGCAGCTGTCTCCCCTGCAGCGGAATCACCCTTCCGGCAGCCCACACGCAGGTGCTGCAGTACCCCTCAGAGCTGCCGTTGCAGCAACCAGGGGCAGCTGAGCATCTCACAGGCCCCTCGACCTGTTGACATGCCAGCAGCTGGCAGCCAGTTCCCAGCCTGCCTGCACCTGAATGAAGTCCAGCCTGGCCTCCCCGTTGGGCTGCATGACAAGGACGGCAATCTGCAGGTGCGGCTCGCGTACGCAGGAGTGCAGCATCCTCAGCAGCACTGTGGGGTAGTCATTGAAGTCCACCAGTAAGCGCTGGCTCTCCTGCAGGGCCGTACACAGACCACGCCACTTCCCTTACCCTCACACCTGACTCAGCATACATACCTTGTCTGATACCTTGGCTGCCTGCAAGATGTTGGTCATGCTGCTGCCCTTCCAGTGAAGCCAGACATCAACTGCCATGTGATGGTGACGATGCTGGAATCGTGTTGCATGGTGACGCATGGAGGCTGCAGTGGCCTGCGCACCTGGACAGCTGCAAAGAGACGGGCGTCCATGGTGTGTGTGTAGTGGAAAAACAGGTTTGCCTCGCTGCTCAACTCCACCTGTGGCACCACAGGCAGGCAAAATGTGGAGAGCACAATGCAGCAGGCAGGCAGAAGTGACAGTGGATGGGTTTTGCCGTGAGCACCCTCAACCGTCTAGATAGTCGCTGGACTGCAGCAGTGACCAAGGTATGCAACGCCTGCTGGTCAGTCCTGAGTCAGCAATGCAAGGCGCCTGTGCGGGGCCTAGACCTAGCACCACCGTGCCCACCAATGGCATGGCTGAGGCAACCAAGCCTACCCTGCATCTACACAGCCAGGCAGGTGGTAGTGTCAGGATGACGCAACCTAGCCTTCAAGCTCCATCATGCAAGGAAAACAAGTGGCGGCTAGCGAAGCTGTGCTTGCGGCCTGAGCAGCCCATACTGCCCACCTGGGACAAGGGATACCCCATCCCAGGGACAAGCATCTACAAGACTACCTACCGATGGTCTGCGGCACATTCAAGTGTGCCATGCTCAATGCACCTTCCCACGCGGTACCCCTTGCCCAGTATGCGCGCTCGCCAGGACGAGAAAACTAGAGACCCAGCCCCTGCTTTGGGCTACATAAACCCGCACTTGAGTGTGTGGTGGGGATGGGCTTTCACCTTGACGGCTTCCAAATTACTGGGCTGGCCTTTCACCAGTATCTTAGCTCGAATGGCCTCCAGGGCGCCAACCTGCTGGTGACAGGTATTGTCTGGTCTTGGGAGCTGGCAGAGGTAGCACTGCTGCGGGACCACGAATTGCCAAACTCTGCTGGCGCATGTATCACCAATCACCTAGGCAAGCACCTCGCTGGGGATGTCCACTGTGGAGGCAGAGCGCAGCTCCACGGGCACTTCCCGTTCAAAGAACAGCTGGTAGCCATCCACTGCTAGCATGCATTGCCACCCAGCAGTGTCTTTGCTGAGTTCCCGGTCAACGGGAGGTTGACTAACGCACCAAGCGACGGGTCCGCTTCTTCGATATCGGGGTAACTGAAGTACAGCGCTCCCTCATCCGCTGGCACACCACTTAATGGTAATTGTTTGCCTGGTGTGCCCATTTCCTTTCACACTAGGACAGGCAAGCTTGACTAAGTGAGTTCCTGATGTATGGGTGCTACGACCTTTGCACGACCATTGCACATGGTTGCATGGCTGCCTGGGGAAAAAAGTTGGTGTTTGCCGATAATGCTTTTGCACTTCATGACTGCTGCACTGAAGCTTTGCTTGCAGATTGCTTACATTGCTTTCCTTGCTGTGCTTTGCCACGGGGACGATACATGTGGCCTTGCCGGTGATGTGAGCAACCGTGCCACCGAGGAACCAGGGTTCATCGACATCACAGTGCCGATCGCAGCCGGTCTTCCTATCTGGAGCGAAGCCCATGGCATGCCATCGACATTCAGAGTAGGCAGTGCTTTACGAGGACATCAAGGGTAAACATCGAGGGATGCGGGGAAGGCACGCAGTCAACATGTCCTGTTTGTCAGGCACATATGAGCAGTATCAGCTACACAACTCCTCGGTGACGCACTGGCGAGATGCCCCTTTGCATATTTCCTGACATGGTGTGCACACCAGCCGCTTTGTGACCCATGCAGTGGCTGGCCATGGACATGGCCAAGGGGGCTTTTGCATACGATAGGTGAGCAGGTGCCACACACAAAACTCTGCAAACACATGCAGCTGGCAAAAGGCAGAGTGGCAGCACGGAGCATACAGTCATAAGGCCGGAGAGCCCCGCTAGCTAGACTGCCTCTTTAGGCCTGCTGCAGTGGCAGCTGTTC
This sequence comes from Haematococcus lacustris, assembly GCA_030144725.1. Lineage (NCBI taxonomy): Eukaryota > Viridiplantae > Chlorophyta > Chlorophyceae > Chlamydomonadales > Haematococcaceae > Haematococcus > Haematococcus lacustris. The sequence continues at coordinate 2,493,663 of JASKMD010000013.1, forward strand.
TGCAGCGGCAAGGGGCCAGGCAGCTAGGTCTGAGGGGAGGAGCAGGCCAGGCCCCAGGCTGTGTCAGAAGTTGTAAATTCATGTATGTCAGAAATTGCAAAGGTAGGCTTGCCTTGTGTCCGCTCCTTGTACCAGGAGGTCATCACCCCAGAATTTCTACCCCACTATGCAAATTGATAACTAACGGAGCAGTCTTGTTTTTGAGGTTTTTCTTCATGTCATTCAGGAGGCCATCGCCTCTCCCAAACCCTACTACTCCACCACCTACTGTGTTAAGACCTGCTGTCGTACGGCTTGCATGCCTGCTTGCAGCCATTTCACGCTAGGCGCCCATGTAGGCACGCATGTGGACTCCGTGGCGCACTTCCTGCCCAGCGAGTATGAAGCTGGCAACACCATTGACAAGGTCTGCGCTGACCCACTGAGCTGGAGACCACATGCCGCATCGTAAAGATACCAGGACACACCACTGGGGCCACCCAGGTGCTTGTCTTCATGTCTGCTTGCTTTTCTATGGTGGTTTGATTTCAATATAGGGCTAGGGTTAGGGTCAGGGCTAGTATGCACAATTGGGGCAAACACCACTGGGGCAAAACTTGACATGCGCTGAACTTAGGTTTGCATTGTGGTGGCAGAGCAAAGTGGTGGTGCTCAGCCTGGCAGGAGCGCTGGTAGTGGCAGCTGGCCAGCAGCTGGGTGTCATTGGCTTACGTCAAGCAATGCCGACTGAGATAAGAGTGGCAGTGCTGGTGGTGATGGCAGTCATGTTGGTGGGTGTGTTGGCGCAGGTGCCCCTGGCGGTGCTGGTGGGGCCGTCCCTGGTGCTGCAGGTGCCGCCCGGCGTGACGGACATCTCAGGTGTGGCTGCACGACAGGAGGCCAGGGCAGGGGTCCTGACCCTGACCCTCCTCCGCTTCCTGACCCTGGCTCTGCCTTTGTCCCGGGCCCCCCTCCCCTGGCCAGCCTCTGTACTGCAGGAGCTCAACATCCCTAGTGACTGCCAGCGCCTGCTGCTGCGTACAGACAACACCCTGAGGTCAGGTGCTGATCACGCTAGGGGCGGGGTGGGGCAGAGGGCAGGGCGGGGCGGGGCGGGGCGGGGCGGGGCGGGGCGGGGCGGGGCGGGGCGGGGCGGGGCGGGGCGGGGCGGGGCGGGGCGGGGCGGGGCGGGGCGGGGCGGGGCGGGGCGGGGCGGGGCGGGGCGGGGCGGGGCGGGGCGGGCCGGGGCGGGGCGGGGCGGGGCGGGGCGGGGCGGGGCGTATCATCTTTACGTGGAGTTCACAAAGCACGTCATCACAAGATGTCCCGAGTACCGCTATGACACAACTGCATAGACTGAAGCAGCCGTTGCCTGAGGATGTAAGGTGACTGACTGGGGGGTCCGAGTCCTGCCCCAGGAAGCTTATGTACACCCCGGCTTGGACCCCTGACTATGCTGGGCTGACAGCGGATGGGGCGCAGTGGCTGGCGTTAAACACTAGCGTCGAGCTGGTGGGTCATGGGGGGGGAGTGGGCAGGTCCATGAGGGCGGATGGGAGCTGCAAGGGCAGCAATGCACCCATTTGTATTAGCACTGCGCATTGCGTTCGCTATGTTTTGGCATGGTTCAGATGTCGCCTTGCACTATGCATTGGTCGCTATGCGGACTGCGCTGCTATGCATCGCGCTGTGAGATGCAACAATTACCCTATTGAGCTATTGCTTGTTTTTAAGTTTTTCCATTCCGTTGTCTTTTCTACTGATCTTAAGACCTTCAAACCTGAAAGTATGAACTAATCATTGCAGAGTACTACCTAGTCATTTACAGAGTACTACCTAATCAGTTACAGAGTACTACCTAATCAATTACCAACCTGGCAGACGAAAATGAAGCATTGAATATACATGGCCTGGAAAGCATTTGCTGGATTTATTCTTGTTGTTGCTGAAGCTTGTGTTTCCATCGACTCCTTGGCCTTGCTTCATTTTGTGGGGTCACGGCCTCAACCCCAGCCTCAGCACTAACCTAGCCCAGACCCTACCCTGGCACTAGCCCCATCCCATCACCACGCTCGAGCCCTAGAGTAGGCATAGGCAGCCAATCAGCCAGCCTTTGCACTCACTCTGCAACAGTAACTCTGCACTCTTCACCTCCAACCATTATCACCAGGACATCCTATTGGTAGGTTAGAATTGCTGTGGCCAAAATTGCAGGATGTAAGTGTAGATGTTTGGGAACTTTATGATCTCCTACAAATGTCTTGGTTGGGATGTTGTAAAAGCTGTTGATCCCATGTCCAGGCCGTGTTGGTGAAAACTTGCTCAGCCCATCTAAGCCTGTAGCTTGCAGCCCTACCTTGGCTGACCTTGACATATGTGAATGGGTAAACTCTACAACTGAGAGCTTCCCCAGCTACCACTTTCTTCCTTTCTTGCTCTCCTTTCTTTTTCTCAGCGTCAGCCGGAAGCCCAGCCTGTAGCCCGTTTTGCTTCCACAGCTGTAGGTCATGCCCACCTATAGGTATGGCAGGAGGCAAGCGACATTGAAGCTAAGGGTTTAGCCTAGCCAGATGGGGCCAGATGCAGCACTACTCAGAGCATTGCCCAAGTGCCTGACTTGCCTCGGAGCCTTGGCTGCAGCACGCTGCTCTTTACAATCAAACCTGGCAGGATGTTGTGGATACAGCTGGAGGTGTCGAATGTACAGCTGAACTCAAGCCAGATGTCTGCGAACCAGTTTTTGCCAAGCCAGATGAGGCAGATGAATCACTTGGCACACTCTGTAGAGGAGTATCGCACAAGGCAGGTTCTGTAGAGGAGGATTGCCCCTTTCATTGTACCGCATCTAGAGGCTTGCGGCACTGGAGGGAGCAGATAACAATAGGATGAGGCTTGATGCTGTGGCCTGTTTCAAAAAAACAGGCAAGGCAGCCTTGTAGCCTGCAGGCGATGGATGGGGGCTGCCAGCAACCAGGAGCAACCTCCAGGCCCTGCTCCTCCTTTCCCGCCATCACCACTACCCACTGAACAGACCTACAGGCAGCTCACAGGCTACAGGCAGCTCACGAGTGTTTAAGCGTGACAAGCGACAGGAGTGACTAAGAGTGACAGAGTCTGACCTAGGGGCAGTGGTAGCTGTCAATGAGGCCTGTGCAACAGCAGGAAGCCGCATGGCAGGGCAATGCAGCCCCACTCTGGCTAGGCAAGGGATGATAGTCCGCATGCAGCTAATGTATGGTCAGATGTCACTGTGCCCTGCATGGATGCCATACTCCATCTTTCTCCTCGACTCTGCGAGCAATGAGTGCCTGAGTAAAGGATGCTCTCGCAGCACCCACACACCAGGGGTTGCAGTGATATTCACAATGGATGAAGTGGGTGGAAGACAGGGTAGACATATAGGGTAAAGCGTTAATGGAAATACAAGCAAGTGACAAGAACAAGGAGCGCGTGCACGCACGCACACAAATGTCCTCACCTGATGTGATGTGCTCTATTGGCTTCTCTCCCAGCGATGCTGTCTTTGCTGGAGTGGCAGCAGGCCTGCTGATCCCTGCTGTTGCCTTGTCCTTCTGTGGCTGGCCAGGTCGGCATTGACTACCTGTCCATAGGCAACTTGGCGGATATTGTGGGGGCCCACCTCGCCCTTTTCACCAAGGTGCGCCTACCACAGCCGCTGCCATGCACAGACAGAGAAAACAAAGGAATACCCAGCATAGGTTTTGTTTGTGTATGTTCTTCATCTTCTGCGCAAATTTGCAACAAGCCTGCGCTGGGTACACCCTTATCATCTGTGAGTGTGGTTTTGCCCCACCCTGGCCGCCCCTGCTGCCTAGTATGGTCAGGCAGGTCATGCTGTGCTTGCTGAGCTCCATACCCTCCTGCTGCAAATGCTGCTGCTGCCCCCTCAATGCTGCTGCCACCTCCACCACTACGCATCTCTTTGCCTCAGCCGCTCCTCGTCCTCTCCAAACAATCCTTTTGACACCAGTTGTTATCAGGGTCACATTTACCCCTAAGTGCTGGCCAACCCCTTGCCCTGGTCCACCCCTGCCTCATGCCGTGGGTTCACCGCAAACCCACCCTGCTAGCCAGCTCAACGGGACAGGCACATCGTGTACTCTTGCATCCGGCTGCTTGACCCTCGCAGGGCATCATCCCTGTTGAGGGGCTGGACCTGACCCCGCTGCAGTCCGGGCGATGGTACCACCTGACCTGCCTGCCTCTGAAGATTCAGGTCAGAGTCAGGACTGCTGAGCAGTCCCCAACACCTGATCAACCACCTTGGCCGCCTGGCCCTTGCTTTGGGCAGTGGATGTGACCTTGCCCCTTGCCTTGTGCTGCTTGACTGGCTGCTGCGCACCTGGCTGCTGCGCGTCCCTCCCTCCCTCAGCAAAAGTTAACCAACCTCATGGCCCCTTGCTTGTGTGCTGAGGCTGTTGCTGTCGGTGATGATGTTGCTGGCGCTGCCCCGTCCCTGGCTGCTGCCTGTCCCTCTCCCCTGTATCCCTCCCTCTCTCTTCTGCGCTGTTTGCTGCACGTAGCCGTGCGCTGCAGCGGCACCATGCTGCAGCTGGTAAGGATAATGGTGAGGATGGTGCGGGTGCAGATCAGAGTGTTTCTCACAGCAGTGGCAGGTCCTGCTGCTGTTGTGTTGTATGGCAGGGGGCGGAGGGGGCGCCTGCCAGGTGTGTAGCATGGGGCCCAGACAACGCTCATGAGCAAGCAAGGCGCCCAGCCCTGGAGGTAAGGACATCTGCCTTGGCTCCTCCCATGCCGCCCTGACCTACTCATTTGTCTTCTCATGCCCTCTTCCCCTCATCACCAGCTACTCAACTCCTCCTTCCTCTTACACTTCACTCTCGGCCCATCACTCTTAGGCATCATCATGCACCTCCTCTCTTCTCTTTTTTACCTCCTGTTCCTCCTTCTTCCTGCGCCTGTTCCTGCTCTCCTCTTCCTATTGTCAACGTCTTCCACCTTCTTCCTTGCCCTGCCTGCCTGCCTCCATTTGCCATCTTTCAACCCTGCCCACATGGTGTTAGGCTGAGCATCCGAGGTACCTAGTCTTGTGCATGGCTTTGTGATATCAACATGCACCTGTGCTGCATGTGCACAGCCGCCTCAGCCCTGATGGGTTTGGCATGCGCCAAAGTCATGTCATTTCATGTCATGTCATGGCTGTACCAGGCAAGTGTGGTCATTGGTGTGATATTGTGATGAGTGCCTATGTGTACCCACATGCAGCAACCCCTTCCAAACTGCTGGCCCTGCATCACGACATAGCCTCTGGGGAACGGCTGCAGTACAGGCACACAGTGTAACCATTGATGAGGTTGGCAGGTTTGCACTGTGGGGCGTTGACACCACCCTTGCTGGTGACTCCTCGCTCCTCTGGCCACACAGGAGGAGGCTCTGTGAAGAGGTCATAACAAATTTAAACCGGGCGGGAGTGCGGATGACATGGTGAATTCCACACCCGGACCGGAGTGCCTCGGGTATTTATGAAAAGTGTGATGCAGGGAAAGGCTCGGCCGTTGTAACCCGGCTGTGACGCTCATCGCTCCAGCCGGAGGAACCGGGTCAGCGCGTCGAGAGCCCTCGGCGGCCAGTGCTTGTTAGCCGCGACCCAGGCCACGTCTGAGTAGCGCGTGTCGAATTCCCGCGCTACCGCCCATTGCTGCATGGCAGCAGTAGAGCGACATCTCAGCACCGGGTGATATGAACCGTGTAGTAGCAGCCTCACCAGTGAGACCATGCTGCAGGAGCGGATGCCATGCTCCAGTGGGATGCGCACAAGCGCTTGGCCTTGCGCCACCAATGACGTTGTAACATATACTTGACCCATCTACCCTGGCCACCCTCAATTGAACCACAACGTTGCTGGGCAAATCTTGCCCTGGTGCCCCTGTCCTCACCCTCTAATGCTCTCGCGAAGCATTTGCCTACCATCTCGTGTGAAGGCAGAGAGCAGCAGCAGCAGCAGCAGCCCCAACCCAGTACACACCTGCTCCGCCCTGAAGGCCAGGCCCGGCTTCTCCACCCACAGCAATGCTGCCAGCGCTGCGTGCACCTCAGCCGCTCCCCTCAAGCTGACCTCCTCATCCTCCAGGGCCAGCAACGCCTCCCTGGTATTCCCGGTCTGCAGCCAGGCTCAACGCCACCACCACCATCAGCAGCAGCAGCAGCAGCAGCAGTAGCAGCAGCACAGCTGCAGCAGGAAGCAGCAGCAGCGGCGGTTGGTGTGGTGGCAGCGGTATCTATGGTGGCAGCGGTAGCAGGAACAGCAGGCTCAGCAGGCCCATCTGACCTCCTCATCATCTGACCCAGTCATGCTGGAGCATTGACGGGCCTGAGCTAACGGCCGCCCCATACCTGGTCCTGGAGTCGCTCGGGGCAGCAGTTGACATGGTTATAGGTATTTATCCCGGGAGCAAGGGCAGCATGGAGTCATACTCAAGGCCACCCTCCTCCCCCAATGCACTGCCAGCAGGCACAGTGCCCCTCATTCTTGAGCTCGACTACGCAGCAAGTCCCCCACCCCACCCCTCCCCAAGCACACCGCCCTCCTGATGTCACCCTCAACTCATCTGCTCCCCTGCCTGCCAGCCTGCCTGCCTTCCCGTGCTCACCTGAACCACTGTCAGCCGCCTGGCCCAGCCAGTCAGGGAGTAACCTGCCTACCATCGTACCCCTGCACAGCCTGCCTGCATGCCTGCCCAGCCAGTCAGGGAGTAACCTGCTTTACCAGCAACCCCCTGGACGGCCTGCCTGCCCGCCTGCCTGCACACCCACCCGCATGCCTGCCTGCCAGCCTGCCTTTACTCTCCTAATTTCGAACCTGGTAAAGCATCAGGGCTCGTCCCATGCGGGCGTAGGCAGCCAGGGCCAGGTCAGCGTCCTCTGTGGCCACTTGCGAGAAGGTCAGCAGCGCCTGCCGAGCAGCAGAGGGGTGGAGGTAAGGTCCGAGGTGAAGGCAGGGCGGCAGAACTGGGAGGGTCAAGGGGCTGAGGCATGGGATTGAGCCAGGTGCTGAGGCAGGGGCAAAGGTAAAGGCAAGGGGCTGAGGCAGGGGCCGAGGCAGGGGCAGGGTATGGGGACATGGGCTGATGGCCCTGCCACTGCTACACCCCAGGGGTGATGCCCCCCGGCTATGTACGCCACACCTGTTCATACCGACCCTGGTCAACAGCTGAGCGGGCTGCCGCCAGCAGCCTCAGCGCCTTTTCTGCCCGGGTGGCTGTGGAGTCAGCCAGGGCCCTGGCAGCCCCCCGGGCACTGAGTGGCTGCACACCCACTGCCCTGCTATTGGTATCATTGTCGCTGGCAGGCGGCTCCTCCACTAGCATAGAGGGCGGGCTGCTTGCTGTACCTAGGTTTGCTTGCGGTGGCAGGCTGAAGTATACTGCACTGCTGTTGCTGGTGCTGGGGAGGGTGCTGCGCGTGAGGGGGATGCTGGCAAGGGCGGTAGGTGGGTGCCAGCCCAGGCAAATGACACATGTGAGGGTGGCCAAGAGTGGACGACCCCAGCCATGTGGCATGCTCCACTGCTGATTGATAGCCTTTGTTTGTTGTTGGAAGTTTGTGTGTGATGCTAGAGCAGGACGGCTTGTGCTGCGTGATGGCGCAGGCGCCTCGCATGGCACGGGGTGATGTAAAAGCGCTGGTCGGGAGTCTAGCACAGCGTGTGAGCATCGCGAGGCTGCGCGCATCGACTCGTGGAGCAGATGACAACTTTTCCACATCGCAGTGCCCAAGTTAGTGTGAGGTTGTAGTGTGACCGTGACTCTGCGGAAACGCGGAATCCCAGCAAGCAGGTAAGCCATGTCAACTTCCTGCAGTGGGCTGCTGAGCAAGTATGCGGAGTGCTTGCGGAGCACGGAGTGTGTGAAGGTCAGCTGTGTGCTGTGTCAGGCGCTGCGTGCTTTGCAACCACTACCCCAGAAGCAGCTTGGACCACGCAACACGACATGCCCAGGCATAGAGCTGCACTGCAGCAGGCAGAGCAGACAAGACCGTTGACTTCTTGCAGTCTGGCAAGCACGAGCTGAGGGAGTGCATGGCCCAGAAAGCCCCAGAGTGTGAGTCGTTCCGGTATGCTCTGTTTCACTGCAAGAGAGGCCAGATGGATGCCAGGACACGTATCCAAGGCAACAAGGTCAGTTGGGACCCCCCAGCAGCAGGAGCAGCAGGAGCAATTGCATGTTTAGACACTATTGCCCTTGTTGCGTCTCTCTGCATGCTGCACATGTGCACCTGCGGGGCGCTTTGTGCATCTATTGCATGCTACTAGATGTGTGAGTTTGCACACTGTATGTGTTTTGTCAGCAGCCTAGTTATGCAGCCTCTTACACCGTATCTGTTGTGTGCCGCTGCCCCAAAGCTTGCTTCCCGGTATGCTGCCCTGCATCGCAATGATACAGGGCTATTGACATGGAGACAGTCTGGGTCAGGTGTCCAAGCCCGAGCTCCAGCCCACTTTGGTCCATGCTGCTGTTTTTGCAGCTCACCTGCACATGGCACAGCTCACCCAGCTCCTGGCACACAGCCAACCCAGCCTGACTTACATTGGTTTGGAAGTGTTTGAAGTCGTAGCTGAGGGCAGGGTAACCCTAAATCCCTCAGCCACGACACTGGGTTGTGGCAATCGCAATGGCTGGTGAAGGCTTGGCTGGTAGCTGTTTGCTGCCTGAGGGGTGGCATGGCTGCTAAAGAAGCGGTGGGGCATGATTAGGTCTGTAGGTAGGCCTGCCCCTGTGTTGCTGTCGGCTGGCAGTCTTGCATCAGCCACAAGTAGGTGCATCAGTACTAGTACTGCCCAGGGTTCGACCCCCCGTACGGGGCCCGTACTTTTGACCCAATTTGGCGAGGGCCCCCGTAACTGGGCCGAAGGCCCAGTACGGGGGCCCGTGATTTTCAAAATTTTGGTTACGGGGGGGAGTTCACGGGCTATCTACGGGCGCCTGTTATTCTCAGTTGCGCCCGTACATTTCTGCCATATCTCAAACCTAACTCACGTCAACAATGGGAAAGCCAGGCAAGAGAGTAAGGCAGACTCCGTCGGACCAGCGACAGATGACAATTCAGATGGCGCTTGGTGGGTACCATCGCATCGTTGACATCTTCGACGTTGACATCTCCGCGTTGACATGTTAACTTAATGTTAACTTCTTGCATCGCGCAGACCACGCAGCCCGCAATCCCGCCTTTCCCGACGAAACTGGCCCTGTCAGCCCAATGCGCCCACCAAGCCCATCCCCTTCCAGCCCAACCTCTTCGGCTCCGTCCCCGTCCGTCTCGAGCAGTTAAGCAAGCTGTTCCAGAGTGATGCCCTAGAGCCCCACATGCTTGCCTCTCATGTGGCTATTGCCAAGGCAGCCCTAGAGCAGCTTTTCATCAGGTCTTCGTTGACAGCATGCACCAGCTTTGTTCGCATGAGGAGGACTCTCTCTAGCGCTGGTGCATGGGCTGTCAATGGTGTTTCTGTCTCAATAAGAGTAGGGGGCGTCAAGTTGTCAAGCATGCAGTCATCATTTAGGTCATTGGCACCAGTGTTGTGAAAATTTCAGATTTTCATTCAGATTTTCAATGAAAATTTTCATCTGAAAATCTGAACGTCTTCACTGAAAATCTGAAAGTGCCGGGTGTTGCCCCCGGTCAGATCGCAGATCGGGTGTTGCAGAGTGATTGGCTGTGCTATGGTTAACTTGGCTGGCGCCAGCGCGCTACAGCCACAGCGGAAGAAGCCAGAAAGCCAGAAAACGCCACAGATGGCGGATCCACGGACAGCATGGACGGCTTGCATCTTTTAAAATGGCTTGCATGTCTGACCTTTGGCAACCTAAGTATTTCTGCATTTCAGACAGTGCAGGCCTACAAACAAGTCACGTTTGAAAGGATAGGCTGAGAACCAGCGGCATCCGCTCAGTTTCACTGACGATGAAACTCTTTCAGTTTTTCAATGAAACACTTTCATTTTCATTGAAAATCTGAAAATTGAAAATCTGAAAATCTGAAGATTCACAACACTGATTGGCACAAGCTGTCCTTGGTGAGCTAGATCAGCGCTTTCCCTCCAGCATCCTTAACAGTTTTGCAATCTTTGTGCCACGCTCCTATGTTGGCATGGTTGCCGCTGAGTTGGTTGCTTATGGCCAGCAAGAGCTGCAAGAGCTGGTCAAGCACTTCTGCAATGCATATCAGAGGCAGCAGTTGTTTAGGGTGGAGGGAACTGCTGGTGTGGCTCGCTTGGTCCAGCAGCTCACTTTCTTCAAGCGTGAGATGTGGAGGGTTGTCCAGGCCAATCGTAGTGTCACATTGCAATCAGCATGCGTGCAGCTGATGGAGCTGGGGTATGTGCACTTCCCATTGATGATGCAATTAGCCCATGTCATGCTCCTCGTGCCACTGCAAACTGCAGTGGTTAAGAGAGGCTTTAGCATCCACCGCATCATCAAGCACCGGCTTACAAACCGGTTGAAGCTGGCCACTGTTGACTCTCTCATGGGCCCAGCAAGCACAGCTACCAAAAGGAAGAGGCTTTGATTGCACATGCAGCAAATGCTATGGATGAGATCTTGAAGTTGAAGGCAGCGGGGAAGCCCGAGGGCATCCTAGCAGCTCTATCTCAAGCGGCACTACCACTTGAAGTTGAGCAGCCTAATGTGCCACTAGACCTAGAAGGGAATATGGAAGAGGTAGAATCTAAATGGGGATAAGAGAGCGAGCAAGAAGAGTGCGAGCATGAGTCAAGTGATGAAGTGGATGAGGCCTTGTTTGGCGCGGCGGCAGGTGGTGTCCCCGAGGACACCTTTGAAGCCTCCTTGCTATCTGCTGTAAGCTAACATGCCTCTTCCAAGCCGGCCGCAGGCCGGCGAATTTTTTAGGGGTATAACCAGTGCATAGGGTCCCCGTACTTTACCCTGACATCAGTTAAGGGCGCCCTTAGACCAGGTATCACCAACTGTCGAACCCTGGTACTGCCTCAGACCCTTTCAGAGATGTGCAGTTTGAGCAGGGGTTTTGACGTGAGGTTGGTTGCAATTGCAGAAAATGTAGGTGTACCCACACATCACACCCCGTGTACGCGCAGGGTGTCCTCTTGTGGGGTTGTATCGGAGTGAAGGCAGAAAGTTGATGACGATGTGTGATGACGATGGCTTATACCGCCCAGGACGTCAGCCGTTGGGCTGCTTGATCGCCTTCCCCTTCTAGGAGTTCTGGGTTTCCTATAACGCACTTCAAAGCTAGGTGCATCAACACAGATCTGCTAGGTGCATCTATGCATATGGCTCGAAATGAAGGCATGCAACTTTCTGTCTTCATTGCTGTTCTGGATGATCATGACAATGATCCGGCTGCTCCCAGTGCACTCAATGACAAATGCATGGCATCATGTGATCACAATTCATTGAGGGAGGGCTAGGGCCGCAGGGCCAGCTGCTAAGCACCTCGGCGCGTGTAAGGGCCGACCGGGGTTTTGCGAGGAGGAGGCGTCAGGGTCAAGTGCACGGGGTGGCTCTGTTTGCAGAGGAAGTCTACCCACAGGCTTCTGCAATGTTGATCAGGGTACAACTTTGCTCTCTGTTTCAAGCCTTGCTCAATTATAGTTATGACGGTTGCACCTGATGCGTGACCTCCTCGTGGCGTTGCGAGACTAATGTCGGAACCTGCCTGAGAGGCTCATTGGTGTCCTAGATAATCAATCTGGCAAGTCGAGTACGGTAGTAAAGCGATGCCGCTAGACCACTGGTTGTTTGACGGCAGCTCCCAGGCACTGACAGGCCTGCTACCACGGTTACGGATTCCAGGATCAACGTCAAACGAGCCTGCTCGAATTGCTGGCACCGGTGAGGGCACTGCAGCCCGAAGAGATCCTGGGGACGGCAGGCTCGCTGCAGCCCTGGCGAACGGGTCATGCGAAGCGGTCTGTGCTGGACAAGTTCGAACATGCTCTACAAGTACGGCCCTGCAAGATGATCAGCACTCCCTGCACTCATGGGGTACCGCCTGCGTCTCAAGGCTGTGCAGCGAAGCTTCCTTTGCCGCCATCCTGGAGCCCAGCTGCCTGGAAATCCCTGCAGCCCAGCTCCTCAATGGTGACAACAAAGACCCCGAACTCAAGCTCGGCCCTGTCTACAGCGCCCACACCCTTCTTCCACCCATTGCCACGTCCCTTTCCTCAAATGCTCCTTTTGTCCTCCCACCTGGAAGATCTAATCCGAGCAGCACCCTGCCTCCAGCAGCTTTGCCATGGGCGCACCACTCTTCCTCTCGCTCAGCTGGGCAGCTAGCGGTGGTTTTGCCAGAGCAGTCCTCCTCCAGACCCTCTGACCCACCCATACCAGACCCTGCCTTGCGATTAGTGGCAGTAGCACCGCCAATTCCAGGCAAGCACCACCTCCCACCAGCTCCCACAGGAGCAAAGTGCATCACACACCTCAAACATACTCGGCCGCAGTGCCTGCCTGCCACACAGCAGAGGTGCACATGGGCAAAGCTGCAGTTAAGGCCTTACACCACTTGAAGAGGGGAGCAGCATCATTTCCCTGCAACTAGCGGCTGCATTTTCTGGACTTCCGAAATGTTACCTGGGCCAGGTAGGGAGGCGGGGAGGGTCAGATGGGAAGGAGAACAGCAGGCAAGGCCAGCGGGGTCAATGAGGGGTGGCAGCTCATTGCTATTGCCAAGACCACCCCAGCAGTGGGGACAGCTCCAATGTGTGGGTCCTATTAGACTTCATTTGCTGAGGCACACATTGCTCGCAGAGTCGAGGAGAAAGATGGAGTATGGCATCCATGCAGGGCACAGTGGTACATTAGCTGCATGCGGATTATCATCCCTTGCTTAGCCCAGAGTGGGGCTGCATGGCCCTGCCATGCGGCTTCCTGCTGTTGCGCAGGCCTCATTGACAGCTACCGCTGCCCCTAGGTTGGACTTAGCTGTAGTTAATAGTGTCAGTGGCGAGAGGGTAGCCAGTCTTGAGCTTGAGCCTGAGGCATTGATATTATCGGCGGCAGGGGGTGGGGGTGCCGGAAGGATTGCACAGGAAGGGGGATGACCAGGCTGCTGACTCTCACGCCCATTGACTCCAGGCAGCTTGCACCCGGATGCTGGTGTGGCCACTAGCCAGTGCTCTTGACCAGGGTCTTGGTCATGGGCGCCATTGCAGACTGCATGCAACTTCACACATGCAAGTGCACATCTCATGACCAACACACAACGCGTGCCAGCTATTGTTGCTGCCACGCTCACACTACTAGCCTAACTAGCCATTGCTTTGTTGGGAAAGACTCAAGTGCTCGTGCAACGATTAAGATTGTATGCGGTGTGCTGGAATTGAGCACAGTTCGATAAGGAGGCCCAGGTTTTCTTTGTGGGTGAAGTAGCTGCCAGGGAGTATGGGAGGAGTGTTGAGAAGGCGAACTGTGAACAAAGCCACATGTACATTATCTCTGGTTCCTGTTGCTTGCTTTGCACACTGCACATCATTACCAGGGGGTAGCAGGAGTTGGAGGATGGAAGAAGAGAATGTCGAGAACCTAGACTGCATGACTACGTGTAAACTTTGGTGGCTCACTCGTGTAATCCTAGGTGATACCGGGACATCACAGCAGTATTGACACCGCAGCGCATTGGGGTGACCATGCGACCAGAGGAAAAGCAGAAGTTGCCAGGCTGACCTGCCACTCAAAGGCGCACCTCCCCCACCATTGCGCCCTTCTGCTGCTCCGTGCCACAGAGCAGGACCCTCTCTAACCTGCGGCCTGGCCTTGCCCAGGCCCCCCTGCAGCTGGCCCATCATATCTCCTGCTAGCTGCCATGTCCGGCCTCAGCCTTTGCTGCAGACAGCATGCAACAGACGATAGCAAGAGTGATAGCACAGAGCGCAAGGGGTAATAAAAACTTGGTAAAGTTAAGCATTGTTAGTTTTGACACCGTAGAATGTTAACAGGACACTGTACACACCTGTGATGCGATCGTTACTTGGTGACACACCGCCCAGCAACAAGAGGCACTGCTTGGCTCAAATTATCACCAGAGCTTGTTGCATGCATCACACATGAAGCACGATATATAGCCGTGAGTGCACCATCCTGTGCAACTCGAGCATGGTCGTGGCATGAAGAGCACCCGCCAGCTGTGCGTCATGCGATTCACTCACATCGGTGAGCACCTGAGCAGCCAATAGCCTTAGTAACTGTCCCTCAAGAAAGTCATGTGGGTGCCCTGCGGGTGGCTGCCCATCACCACCATCATGCCGTAAATGTCAACCAAGCAACCATGCAAGCACACAGCCGGACTCAATGTCATGCAGGAGCATCACCTGCCATGGTGCCCATCATTGTGCCCTTGGGACCCTCACATCACGCTTGCCAGCTATTGCCTATAATTAAGCACAATCTGTAGTTCGCACGCTGTGCACTGAACAATGCCTGCAAGTGCTGCTCTATCATACGATCACATGCCACATGATCCCCAAAATCACATCACAGCCACATATTGCCATGTGTGTGTGCCATGCAATATGGTCTTCAGGCAGCCTTTGTCACCAGGCACTAGGACACCACTGCTATGTGGCTTGCAGGTGGTACAAGAGTGAGCTGGCTGTGCAGACAAAGCCTCTTGCAACAGTCCGTAGGTGGTTGTGGGTGGACAAATAACCCTGTCTGCAATACAATGCGAATCTACACCTGCTCGCATGCACATTAGTTGGTCACGGCACTCCTGATGGTGTCTCATGTTGGTAAGCCTGTCCACCGCCTGGTGCACTGCACCATCTCTCCCCCTCCCCCTCACGCCTTGGCTGCTCCACTCTGGGTCGGCAGGTCTATGTCAGGCTCAAACTGCAGCTGCGACTGCAAGCCAGACAGGCTCATCAGCTCCTGAGCGTCCTGTGCATCCCTGGCTCTGGCCAGGTTCGAGACTGCGGCCTCCAGGTGGCCACGATACACCCACGCGGCCCCCAATAGTGTGCCCAGCAGCATCGCGATGAGCAGTGGGGTGGTGAGGGACCAGGTAGGTGAGGGGGTCCGTTCAACAACAAAAACACCAGCCAGAGGTTTGACCTCAGCTGGCTGGGGCGGCGGGGCACTGCCTGGGGTGGTCCTGTTGCCTGGAGGCGGGCTATTGGAGACCTGCCTCTGGGATGCAGTAGGTGCTGGGGAGGGTGGCTGGGCTGTGTGTGTGGCTTGCTGGTGGGGGCTGACATTGGATGGGGGTGAGGACTTGGTGGAGGCAGGTGGGGAGGAGGCCGCTGGAGGGCTGGTGACCGCTGATGCCTGAGGAGGGTGAGGGAGAGGCGGTGGGAGAGCCTGCATATAGGAATGACAATGGCGCTCTGCAAGGCTATGACAAACAGATGTGAGGCTGCTAAACTCAGCAATGCTACACAATGCAATGCTGGCTGTTGTGAGCGACCCAGCTGTCTCCATACTGTCAAACTGGGTTGCAGCAGCTGGCTAGGGTGGGAAAGCAGTGGTACAGGCTGTAGGTCTAGCTGAGAACGAGTTCATTAGCAGTGGCCACAATGGAGCTAACGAGTGCCTCGTGACAGTGACTGCGTGCCTGGACGCGGCACTGCAACTTCACCCAGTGTCTATTGCCTAATGTGGTGCATGGGTTGCAGAGCTGCAGCAATACTTGTTTTGACAGCACCACACTTTGACAAGGGGAGGTGGCCCAGAAGTGCGACTGCTGGAGAATAACCTTTGGCAACCATGGATGACCATGGAGTGCACCGCATCAGAGCGCCCCTGATGCGATTGCTGCCAGCGCACCTGCCCAGTGCTTGCTGCTGGTGCAGGACTCCCATGTGAGGAGCTCCTTGGTGTAGAACTGGTGTCTGCTGCTGCATGGCTGTCTTCTGTTGCATTGCTTCCGTTCACTGGCACTGCTGCCTCTTCTTCCGGCTGTTCTTCAGCTGGTGGCTTAGGAGGGTGTGGAGTGACATGGCGGGAAGGGGAGGGGGGGCTGGGGTATAAGGCTTTGACAGTGGCTGCGGCGGAGGGTGGCAGGGAATGGTGGTGTCTGAAGGATTGAACAGGAGGAGGGGTTATGAGGCTGCTGACATCAGAACACGAGTCTAGTGGCAAGAAGCCAGCCTTGTTGGTGCGCCGGTCATACTGCACATCACACACAAGCCACAAGCGGCAAACCACATGGGCCCAGCTGCAGCTAGCAGCTGCAAGATGACAGCGGCTCACACGCAGGCAGCAGAGCAGCAGCATCCTCTTTGTCACAAATAGTCAGCCACAATTGGGGGCAGCGCCAGAAGACAACGGCAAGGCTTTTGTATAAAAAGCATAGGAAGCTGGCTTTAGGTTCGCCTGGGGCTGTAGGTGGCATTGTAAGCTTGTTTTCAGCCGGTGCTCTGTAAGGTATTAGCCCACCTGCACCAGGACGTTGCGGACGGTGATTCCCCCTAGCAGTGTTCCGGCGTTGCCATTGTCAAACACGCCCAGGCAATACGAACCAGTGCCCAGCACAAACAGGTACTGAAGGGGCTTCAGCACCAGCACGCTGTCTGTCCCAGCCTACGTGGCAGCAGACATAGTCACAGTCACAATCCATGTGTGCCACACATGAGACAGCGTCATAATAAGATGATGATGATGGCGGCTTGGATCAGCTGCAGCGAACTGAGCAATAGCAATTGGCAGGAGCATGGCTTTCCAGCAGCCAGTGAACATGTCAGCTTGCCTGCAGCCAGCCCAAGCTTAGGGGTTCTTGGTGCAGCAAGGCCTTACCGTCATGCCAGCCATCACCAGCTCCACACGCGGGAACACAGAGTCCAGATCGGTGATGTCATGAGGTGCGCCTTTCCAGCAAATGTCATTGTACTGCAGGCATGCCGCCACCAGCAACATCTCAGTTTATGACTGCTTTGTTGACTTGCAGTAGCAAAAGAATCTGCTGTGTTTCCGCAGTGCAGGAGTAAAGTACATTTTGGACACAGTACATGAGTTTCTACACAAGAATGAGCAGGCAGTGGCAAGAGCCCGGGAGGCTGATGTTGCCTTGTCGATGGTCCAGAGCCTGCTCCTAAGCATCATATTGACTCCCAGGTCAGGGCAGTAGACTCGCCTCCCTGGCTTTCCCTACCCTGACCTACTCCCCCTGTTCACTACCCTCCCTATGCTAGCTGCCTGTCTTGTCGATGGTCCAGAGCCTGCTCCTAAGCATCATACACACACCATGAGACGTGACACCATGAGACATGTCAGTGCAGACAGCACATCATCAGGGTTAGTATGGTTGGTATACTCATGGCAGCTTGCCAACCCTGCAGCAGAGGTTGTGTGGTGTGGCAAGTCGCACCTGTGGGTCCGCGCCAGGCCTGGTCTGCAGGCCTTTGTCTTGCGCGGCTTTGCATATGAGTGCAGCAAAGGAGTTGAAGGCCCGGGTAGGGAAGTAGGTGAAGGTAGTCCCGCTGTCAAGCACTGAGCCATAGCCTTGGGCATACTCTCTCTGCAGGGACCATCACACGTTGCCAACCTGAATTACAGCTGGTGCTACCTGTGGCAGGGTGTGGTGCACCTATGTCGACCTGGACGAGCCATGCGATGATGATGACAGTGATATGATCAACTCGAGAAGGCCAGCAAGGATCATGATCCACGCTGACAGAGCTGCTGGCAGCTAATGCATGATGACGGCGTGACCTTCATTTCCCCTCACACAAACCTGCATCTATACATTGTATTCCATGGCCTATCCCATAAACATTGATGCCGGTGCCGCACATGAAACAACACCGTTGTTCCATGCATACTGCTGTCAGTAATGATTCCAGCAACAGTGACAATGGTATGAGCTTCAGTCGTGTCATAAGGGCTCCCGCTTCTGCTGACCGTTTTGGAGGCCAAGCTTGATCATGGTTGACATGCATGCTACGCCTTATGCCAATGACAAGCTCCATCCTGTTGTACGCTGCTGCCAGGCTTCTCACCGGCTCGCTTGCTACCGCCACGCCTCCCACAAGCAGCTGCTGCACTGTGATGGTGTAGTAGTGAGCCTGCCAGCCTGGCTTTAGTGGCGTCCATACCATTTCAGAAGCCCGAGTCAGGCTTACATCCCCTGCACAGTGACATGCACAAAGGTAGCAGGGCCAGCAGGCCTTCCCACATTACAGGAAAGGGGCTGAAGTGCGAGCCAGGTATTGAGGGTGCGAAGCTTTGGTGCGGTGTATGAGAGGCATGTGCATGAGCTGCAAGCAATAAAGGCATTGGCATGCACAGGCGTAGCTATTGTCTCAAATGACGGGTGGTTGTACCCTGCTGCTTGCTGACGCCCTACCCACCTAGCAGCATGGTGCCTCCGTGAGGGTAGCCAAAGCACAGGCTGAATGTGTCCGCAATCACGTTTCGCTGAACCAGCTGCACCGCACAGCATCCACAGCATGCAGGAGCCTTGGGCATTCATATCATGGCAGAAGCGAATGCTGAATGCATGAAAGGACTTCCAGGCATGCCCCTGATGCTTTAAAGGGAAGAGCCATGCATTACGACCGTGCAACAGCAATGTTGCATGCCTAGCTAGCAATAGCAGCAAAGCGCTGCCCAGGTATGCACGGGCACTTTGTGTGGGTCCATGCTGTTGCGTCATCAGGGGCTTCACTAACCTGGCTTTGCAGAGCATTGTCATTGTTGCCCATACCAAGGATGCCATCTGCCACCTGGCGATAGATTTCGCCTGTTTCAGTGTACTCACACCCAAAAACCACTCGCACCTGGCACACACAAGTCATCACCACAGGCATGGTCACTGATGGGATCAGGCATCTGTGCCTCACCATGAACCTAGTTGTAAAGCTAGCACACAGCCAGCAGACTCAGTGTCCCACCCCAAGCTGAGGTCAGACTGTTCAGTGCGCTAGGGAATTACTGCACACCTCGGGGGCTATGCTGTCAGACGCTACAGAGCCTTCTACATCCAGGAATCGCATTACGTCCTCAAGCATGAAGCCTTCGCTGCTACTACGCTCCGCTGCGCAGCAAAGGTCATTGAGAAGGATAGCATGCAACAAGCAAGACATTGCTGGCCCCATCCAATCATATCCAAGCAAATTTCCTAGTAGAGACAGGTGGCAGCCTGAGCTTGCACGCACCATATGTGCGTGAGTAGAAGCATTTGCTTTGGAAGCATTGGCAGTTGGGTGTTCCACAGTTGCACTTGGGCGTGTTGCAGCCAAGCATTGTCGAGGTTGATGATTTGGCTGGGTCAAAAGGAGGATGCTGCAAGTGTAATAGGCATGCACAGACCAGTGTTCCTAGAGGGTTGCTGCACACATGGGTGTAACATGGGTTCTACACACATGGGTGCCATGCTGTGGTGGGACATTTGTCCAGCACCTTGTGTGATCCACCACAGTGCCTGCAGTCTGAGCATGGCACGTAGGTGATGGTGCTGCCAGTGTCGATGATGAGCTGGTAGTCTTTGCTGGGAGTTCCAAGGCCGAGGGTGACATAGAAGTACCTACAGGGCAAAGACATCAGACGGAAATGAGGCTCATACACGCAAGCACGAGAAAGATGACAGCTGCAGCTAGGGCGCGGTCTCACCCAACCTCCCGAACTGCACCATCCACTGGCATAACAGCTGCCCGTAGCAGGCTACGCCTGCGTACGAATCCTGTGCGGCCTTGCAGCGGCAGCAGCAATGCGTTCTGTGAGCTGTTGTCAGCTGACTCCGTGCGCAGCACCCTTGCGCCTGGCCTCCTTGTCAGCGCGTCTAGTAAGTCTTGCCCCGAAGCAAGTCTCAGAGTCAGGAGCATGAGAAGCACTGCGGCACAGCGGCCAGAGTGGCATCTAGATGGCAAGCCCATCGAGGGAGCCTAGGCCCCAAGCTGTCTTTTCCCCGTCACTAGCGCTTTGCTTTGTGACCTGTCGGAGCTGATAGCACTCGCCAATGGATGGAATGGGCGTCAAAAGGACACACTAGAGTCCAAAAATGCGCTTGCACGAAAGTGTCAATTTTGACACGGCCAGTTTTGCAGAGTACCATCAAGAGTCGGGTAGGCCATTTCCAGATAACCGCAGCACGGTATGCTAAAGCATGAGGTACCTCTACCACTGGGACGGAGCTATGAGCTGTGAGCAGGATCCTCACCCGCTCCCTTACACGTACAAGAACACAGCGTGTGCAATCACTCCTTTCCCTTGCACGTTCACTAACTGCCTGATGCTCAAGCCTGTCATGGATGCACCCTGATATCTGCACCCTGATATCTGCAGTCGGTGGCATGGAAGCGAAGCCTGTAATGATGTTTTTCCATCATGCCGTCAGAGACTGTCGATCAGCTGGTCGATCAACTTAGGCATTGCGTACTGCGGCCATTGTCCTTCTCTCGTTTCTTGCGGCCTCAGTCCTGACTGTCTTAACGACGAGGCAGTTGAGGCAACGACGCGAGCAGCATGAGCGAGGATGAGGATTCTCCGCCTGAGGCCGTCCCGTTGCCTCTTATTGAGAGAACTCAGCCCCGCAAACAGCCTGTACCGGTCACGCTAATAACGGGTATTGCTTGACGCTTGCGGTCATCTCTACGTCGCCGACCAACTTCAGGAGCACCTGTCCTTGGCCGCAGGTTTCCTGGGCGCAGGCAAAAGCACCTTAGTCCGCCATGTGTTGCAGAGCGACCATGGGCTAAAGATAGCAGTGATCATCAATGAGTACGGGGAAGGCGTGGAGAATGCCTATTTCTCTGAAGACTTGGAGGTCAGCCCCAAGTTGACCCCAGCCCCCAACCAGCATGCAGCATGTCTGGAGAGCTTGCCAGACAGGCCTGGAGTCTGGAGCCTGGTTGCCAGCCACCTGGCTATCGCCCTGGCCACTTCTGCAGAGCTTGAGATCAGCCAGTGGAGAATGGGTCCAACTGGACAACGGCTGCATGTGCTGCTCAGTCAAGAATGATTTTGTGAAGGTGATCCCCGATGTGGCAGAGTATTCAGTAGCCGCACATGGTATAACTGCTACACCTACCTACCTGGTTGTCAGCTGCAGACCTGGTTGCTGGCCTGCTTTTCATGCCCTGTCCCCTGCTTGCTTGCCTGCTGTCTGCTTGCCTGCCCTGCTTGCCTGTTCGCCTGTCTGTTTGGTTCAGGCATTAGAGGCCCTGCTGGCCAAGGAGCAGCAGCCCGACTATATTTTGATTGAGACTACTGGTAGGCCTCAGGCAGCCGGCCAATGAGCAGCATGCATGCTGACACTCACTGTACTGTGCAAGGCTACCTGGTTTGCTCATGCAATCGCTGTGTTGAGCGCTGCTACACTGACTGTTCGTTGCATAGCTGGGCTCTTCTGCGCCCCATGCTGGCACACCCCTCCGCCTTGTCATGACTTCGGCTCTGCCATGAGCACCCCTTATCTGTGCCATGTCTTGCTTCACCTCAGCTCTGCCCTCACCTGACCGCAGTCTCTGCCCGGCCTCTGCACTTCACCCAGTTCAGTGTCACATGCCTGGCTTCACCCTACCTAAATCTAACACTAACCCTAATCCGACTACACCGCACTCCGCCCTGTTTGATGTCACAGGCCTAGCCTTTGCCCTCACCTCACTCCGCCCTGCCTAATGTCATAGGCTTGGCCAATCCCGGGCCAGTTGCAGCTGCCTTGTGGACGGATGAAGAAATCGAGGCTGGTGTGCAACTTGACAGCATCATTACGGTAGTGGACGTCCTCAACATTAATCGACAGCTCCATGAACCTCGTGGGGATGGGGCTGTTAACGAGGCTCAGGTTCAGATAGCATATGCTGACCTCATCCTCCTAAACAAGGTGCGCCAGGCTAGGGTCTAGTTTGTCATAATCCAAACCATACTTGTTCCAGATTGCTGTGGTGGCAGCGTGTTGTATGCCTGTCTGCCTGCCTGCCTGTCTGTCTGCTTCTCTCTGCTGTGCTGGCAGCTTGTTGACTGCCTGTCTGCCTGCCTCTCAGCAGTTTTCTGCACGTGCTGCTGGCTGTGTGGGTCGAGCCTGGTTGTCCTGCCTCGCACCCAGATTGACTTGTGCGGCGAGGATGCCCGCGCTCGCGCCGAAGCTGACATCCGCGCTATCAACAGCAGCGTGTGCATCATGCGCACCAGCCGTTGTGCCATCGACCTTGCGCTCTTGTTGAACCGCCACGGTTACAAGCACGGGGCCGAAGTTCAGATGCCCTCCATTGCCGAGGATGAAGAAGATGATAGCGGCGCAGAAGATGATGGGGACGAACCCCCAGAGGCGTCAGGTGATGGTGAGGAGGACGGCATCGGTGAAGACGCATGGAGTCGCGAGGGAGCTGTCGCAAACGGCGAGGCTCCCTGCCCCGCCAAGATTACACGACCATCAACGCACGTGTCATTGGGCCGCGCGTCCGTTGGTGAGTCGGGCCATCGTGCTAACCGGGGCTGTCCGCTGCGTTGTACTGCATGATCACACTTACCCGCACACCCACTGCATGAGGATGCATGTGTGGTACACCTCCAGGCGGCCAGTCTTCACACTCCCGGGCTATGAGCCTGAAGCTGGAAGACAACCTTGGGTCAAGTGACTGCGACGAGCCAGGGCATCACCACCACGACCCAGTCATCCAGACTGTGTGCTTGAGATCCAGCCAGCCGCTGTCCCTAGAGAGGTAAGTCATGGAGTAGGTCTGAGGTGGGGGAGTGCAGCCCAGTGCCCCTGGCATAGCTGAGGACCAATGCCAAACATCTGAAGCACAGCTTGTACTTGGCCGCAAGGGTAGTTGGCAGAAGCTGGCATGTACACCATGTCCAGGACATTGGTGTGGTCACTGGGCCAGCTGTGTGCCTGTGGGCTGCCTGGGCTCTTGGCACCGTTAATTCAACTTTTCGTTTCCCAGCCCTTGTCCACCCTCCTGCATGTTGACTCGCCCCATCCGCCCTTTGGCTGCTCAGGTTGAAGTCCTTCCTGGACAAGGTGCTATGGGACAGAGATACACATCCTGAGGACATCTACCGCGTGAAGGGTGTGGTGCAAATCCAGGGCGATCCCCGCAAGCACATGGTGCAGGTAAGGCCGACAGGTGTGGAGGGGAGGAGGAGAGGGCCATGGCCTGCTGCTCTGGCCGCATGTCCACCCTCAGCTTCCTCCGCCCCCTTACAGACTCTGAAGAGCGGGAGCCTGGGCTGCAGTCATGCGGCGACATGCCTTCATGCTGTACTGCCTACATGCTCACCTGCAGCGCTCTGTCCCATCAGCCCCTTAAAGAGTGTCAGCCTCCGCTGTAGTCTTCCTGAGCACCCGGCACTTTCTTGTGTCCCTTCGGTGCCCCCTGTGTGATGGCATGGGTGCTGCTTTGGGCATCTGACGCAGCTCAGCCCTTGTGGCCAAGCTGGTGCGGCTGACCTGATATTGTGTACCTGATGTTGCTGAGTTGACGTTGTCCAGCTGATGTGTGTTGGCTGGTGTGGCCAAGCTGATGTCGCTGACCTGGTGTGGTTGTGGGGCCCTGGCTTTCCCCGCAGGCTGTGTACGAGCTGTACAGCATTGCCCCTAGCATCCCCTGGCTGCCAGAGGAGCAGCCTGAGTCACGTGTCGTCATCATTGGCCGCAACCTGAAGAAGTCGGTGCTGGTGCAATGGTTTGAGGGCACAGCAGCCTGAGGGCAGTGTTAGGGAAGACCTGACTGTCACGAGTGTTGTGGTGTGTGGGGCCCTGCTTTTGCTTGGCGGAGCACTTCCGCTGCTTCCAAGACATTGTGCCGCTATGCTATGTGATGAGGGCAATGGCTCCAGCGTGATGGAGCCCTGTGGGTCAGCCTGTGCGGCTGACAGCAAGGCAGCGGCAGCAGCAGGGCCGCCAGCAGCAGGAATCCAGCAGCAGGAATCCAGCAGCAGCAGCAGCAGCAGTGGAGGCAGGCCAGCCTCAATAATGGGTTCAAGTCTTGCTTGACGCCTGGGCTGCATGGAAAGGGGGCGCTTGCTGGCTGCCACTGCATGGCTAATTTTGCCCTATAGCTTCAACCCGTGGCATCATCCCCCATGCCCACCAGCAACAGCACTATGCTGATGTGTTACTCAGTTCGCATTAGTGACGGCTGGGGAAAGGTGTCTGCAGGGTGTGATGTTCAAGGTCCTGGGGTGCTATACAGTGGACTGCAGGGCATCTTGGTGTAGGGCCGGTCTGAACAGGCCCTGGCGGTAACCATGGGGGCGGCAGTAAAGCAGGGCCCCTGCTGCTGCGCACGGTACCTGATCAGGCAACGAGGAGATACCTAATCAGGCAGCGAGGAGAAGCGAGTCAGTAGCTACAACCGGAGTTGCTAGAAATAAGGGGTCTGCAGATGGGGAGCATTGTCGTTGACTGACATTGATGGGACTTGATGGGAGGCCTGGCAGCTGCAGGTCTGGTTGGTTTAGAACGTGGGTGCCGATGAGGGGTAGGTTGCCATTAGGGTGCGGTTTTTCTATAACTTTTACAACTTGCCAGTACACACAAGCATGGCAGGCCAACAAAACTTATTCAACAAGGAACAACATGAGGACATCTACCGCGTGAAGGGTGTGGTGCAAATCCAGGGCGACCCCCGCAAGCACATGGTGCAGGTAAGGCCAACACAAGCATGGCAGGCCGCCATGGTGTGTGCGACACAATGTTCTGCGACTACTGCTTGACTGCAGTACAGATGACGCTGCTTGGTAAGTGTGGACAACGTGCCCAGCAGATATATGAAGAGGAAGAAGCTGGCTAACACCGGTTGAGCCATCAGCCGTTATACTGCCTCGCCGCTGTCAGACGCCTGCTTCGATCGGGACTACTGATGCTGCTGCTGACAGTCATGATGCTGCTGCTGCTCCTCGTGAAGGTGGTGACCACATGGTTAAAACTTGCTCAGATGTGCATGAGTGGTTCGCTTTTCAGGTGTATGTGCAGAGCTGATGCGGTAGTTAGCCCCGCGGGATGTGGCTTAGGCACTCCGCCTATCAAACCACGAAGTTGAGGAGGTCCGCTTTCGAGCGCAATCAAGGGTTTTGTCGCCGTGAGTCCGCACGCTGGGCTGTGCGGCGATCGGGCCAAACACCTTCCGATGAGGATGCAAAGGTCTGCAGCGCGCGCCTCAATGCGGCAGCCAGCTCACACCCAGGCAGTCAGTCAGCCAGCTCACACCCAGGCAGTCAGTCAGCCAGCTCACACCCAGGCAGTCAGTCAGCCAGCTCACACCCAGGCAGTCAGTCAGCCAGCTCACACCCAGGCAGTCAGTCAGCCAGCTCACACCCAGGCAGTCAGTCAGCCAGCTCACACCCAGGCAGTCAGTCAGCCAGCTCACACCCAGGCAGTCAGTCAGCCAGCTCACACCCAGGCAGTCAGTCAGCCAGCTCACACCCAGGCAGTCAGTCAGCCAGCTCACACCCAGGCAGTCAGTCAGCCAGCTCACACCCAGGCAGTCAGTCAGCCAGCTCACACCCAGGCAGTCAGTCAGCCAGCTCACACCCAGGCAGTCAGTCAGCCAGCTCACACCCAGGCAGTCAGTCAGCCAGCTCACACCCAGGCAGTAGAGGCAGCGCATCTGGTACCCTTGGCTTCTTTGTCGCACTGCCACCAGGCATCACCTGCACTAGGGAGGTGCCCATGCTGTGTGTCCTGTGACCAGGATGACCTACTGTCATTACCGTGACACACCCCTTTGCCACACAGGACACATATGCACATTTGCCATGCCATGACTTTCAATGGGAGATGCACAAATTGGCAGAGACAGCAAAACGAAGCCTTGGTGTCATACCCCCAAGAGTGAGGTCGTCCCACAACTGCCAGCTGCCAACCCAAGCCTGCCAAGATAGATGCAGCAGGCGCACAATCCCAGGCAGCACCAAGTTAGGGTTTGCACATGTAGAGCACCAAACAGCGGAGTCACTCCTTAGGGAGTGAGGTGGTCAGGTCAGCAGGCAAGCAGGGTGGTGAAGCTTGACAGTCTTGAGCACAGGTCACCATCACACTGAGTGGTCATTGTTTTCGAAAGCCCAGGTACCCAGGACTCAACATAGCAAGCAGCCAGGTCTCTCATCACAAGGCAGGCAGCTCATCACACAGCTGATCAGGCAGGCAGGCAGGCAGGCAGCTGACCAGGCCGCTGACCAGGCTGCCAGGCCACTGCTGCTGCAGGCTCTGCAAGAGGCCGCCCAGCTGTACAAGCAGGCCGGCGAGCTGTCCAGGCTGCAGACGCTGGCTGAGTTGGAGGCGGAGTGGGCGTCCACCTCCCCACCCCTGCCCAGACCCACATCAGGGCACGAAGACTGGGAGTGGCCGGCCAACGCTGCGGCAACACCTAGACCCCAGGGTGAGGGGTGAGGGGTGAGGGGTGAGGGGTGAGGGGTGAGGGGTGAGGGGTGAGGGGTGAGGGGTGAGGGGTAGGGGTAGGGGTAGGCCCCTAGACCCTAGTCCTCAGGGTGAGGGGCAGGACCAGGGGCAGCAGGCCGATCAGGGCAAGGAGAAGGGAAGGGAGGGCCAGGCCCAGGTGCTGCAAGGCGGCAGCGCCCATTCAGGTCCCCCCGCAGCACGCTCCCATGCTGAGCAGCATGGCAGTGGCGGATCTCGCTGCCTTGCTGACATCTTAGGGGGGAGGGGAGGTAGAGGAAGAGGCAGGATGGTGTTGGGACGCAGCTATGATGCTTGCCTGCTTGCTAGCTACAAGGATGATCATCCCGCAGGTTACAGCACAGTGCGCTGTCCGTCCTTTGACAGCCGTTTCATTGGATGACAGGCCCTTAGCTACTGGCTAGCCCCTGACAAGAGGACCTGACCTGACCTCCTTGAACTGCTCCCGCTCCAATTGGGATAATCATACAGCAGCGGCGCGCGCGCAGTAATGACAGCAGACGTCGGCCCCTTCCCTGGTGGCCCCCAATGCTAGGAGTCCAGGATGGCTAGCTGGCCGCACCTGCGTCATCAGCGCATGCGCCACAGCCGTGAGCAGGTTACAGCGCCTGGAGGGCTGCTGCTTGTCTTGCACGCTGCCTGCCTGGTGCAGTGTGGCAGGTGCTGCTGAGGTGTGCGTCAGTGTCTGCTTCTTAGTTTGACTACATGCCTGATCTGTAGCTCAAGGAGGCTGTGCCTACATGCCCCACCTGCAACACGTCACATGGCCAGGTTCACATGGCAAACCTGTCTTGTGGCAAAGCAGCCAAGGCAGCTAGGTCCCCCCACCCCCTCATTGCTGCCTCACCTGCTGTGGCCCTGGGCCATGACATGACTGCTGCCAGGCACCCCCCTGCCCCGTGCAACCTCCTCTCGCCTCGCTCCACACCCAGCCAAACCCACACCCAGCAGCAGCAGCAGCAGCAGCAGCAGCCCACTCCCCTCCAGCAATCTCCCACCCAAACCACCCAAACCTCAACCCTGGGCCCCTAGTGCTCTCCCTCCCAGCCCTCCCTCCCAGCCCCCTCCCAGCCCCCCTCCTCGCCCTCTCCCTGCCAGCTCGTCCTCCACCCCCCCTGCCACCTCCCCGGCCACCCCAGCAGCAGTCACTGCGCTGCTGGTTGAGCAAGGCCTCTCCTCCTTCGAGGCGATGGAGCTGACCACGCAGCTGCAGGGGGGCAGCAGCAGCGGTGGCGGCAGCACAGGCAGTGGGTGGACCCTGGCCCAGCTGGCCGCTAAGCTCCAGCGCTGGCAGCGGGTGCTTCCAGGGATTCCAGTGGCCCGCCTGCTGCAGCGTGACCCCGACCTGCTGACTGCAGACCTCAACACGGGCCTGCAGGCGCTCATCACCCTGGTCAACCTGCTGCCAGGCAGGTGAGCCATGCAGTGGGAGGTGTGCCTGGGGGGTCACACTCCTGCCTGAAAGGGTCACTCTTGTGCCTGGGGGGTTACTCCTGTGCCTGGGGGGGTCACTCTTGTACCTGGGGGGGTGACTTTTGTGCCTAGGGGGTCACTCTTGTGCCTGGGGCAGTCACTCTTGTGCGGGTCACTCCATTGTAAATGTGTCCCCGACCATATGCCCTTGCATTGCTGTTGCCGTAGTCCTCCTCAGCATTTTTACAAGCGCTTGGTTTGGCTCCCAGGCAGGAGGCTGCCTAGCCTGGCGGCAGGCATTGGGGCAGACAGGAGTGCAGGCAAGGTGGCAGAGGCATTACTGCTCCCACTACTTCCTTCCTGTAGGCCTTTGCTGGGACAGATGCTCCTGCTTGTGCTGCTGCTGACATAGCCGCTGCTACCTTTGCTGTATTGATGCCTCTGTGCTGCGGCTGCTGCTGTACCCAGTACTGCCCTTGACACTGCTGCTACTGCTACTGCTGGGGCTGCCACTGCTACTGCTGCTGTCTGTAAATATGGTTGGAGCAAGGGTGCGACCGAGGATGATTGGATTAGCTGAGTGAGATTACCCACAGTCAAGCATGTTGTTCCATGTTGAATGAGTTGTGTTTGACTGTGAATACGAATATGGATGTTCAGGGATGTGACCAGCATGGTGTCCCAGCTGCCCCGCCTTCTATGGCTAACTGATTTGGAGCAGCAGCTGGCTCAGAGCCTGGCGCTGCTGACCAGGCTGCACCCGTCGCGAGACCCAGAAGTTGTGAAGGACATGGTGGGCTGTGGGGCCTGCTGGCAGGGCTCGGGGTTCAGGTGTGGAGGGAGGATGGGGGGGAGTAGGGGCAGACGGCAGGCAGGCAGGCAGGCAGGGGCAATGAGACGCGGGCGCCCATGGGGCATGGGGCATGGCGTGCAGCACTGGGTCACACTGGTACACTGGGAGTTGGTTAGGGAGTTGGCAGGGAGCGAGCAGGCTGCACCACAGGCAGCAGCTCCTCAAACCCAAGTGCACCACTCTTCACCTTCTTCGTCTTGGGCAGGGAAGGCTGGGGGAGGGATTGTCGCTGTTCACACCTCAGCTTGCTGCCGCGATGAAAACTACAGCATCAATGAGCTGGGGCAGGCAGGCAGGATGCCAATGAGGCTGTGGCAGCTGGGGTCTTGCAAAACGGTGAAGGCAGTCAGGTCGGTTAGTTAGGTGACAGCTGCATTTGACACTCTTTTGCCAAAAATGCAAGAATGCCTGCCAAAAACGACTGCTAAATAATAAAAATGTTTTCAGAAGCTCACTTATTTACACTTGCCATGTTGCTGTTAATCATGTAAGCACTTCACACTTGCAGATCGTGGAGTACCCACAGCTGGTGCAGCGCATGGCCTATTACCAGCATGCCAGGATGCTGGACGAACTGCCCTTGGAGATTCAGAACATGATGGTGGTGGCTGACCAGGTACTGGCCCCCTCCCCTCCCCTCCCCTCCTTGCCATGTTGGTCAACCGCCACCGCCACCGCTTCCCCCACCACCACCACCATGGCATGACCCCTTTGTCATGCAAGCTGCGCCCATGTGATCTTGTGTCAGCCTGGAGCGCCCAGAACAGCTCGACATGGACGCTGCATGCTGCCATGCAAGCAGGGAGGCTCAGGCTCCCTCTTAGACCGGAGTAGGGGGAGGGGGAGGGGGAGGGGGAGTAGGGGGAGTAGGGGTAGGGGTAGGGGTAGGGGTAGGGGGAGTAGGGGGAGTAGGGGGAGGGGGAGGGGGAGGGGGAGGGGGAGTAGGGGTAGGGGTAGGAGTAGGGGGAGTAGGGGGAGTAGGGGTAGGGGTAGGGGTGTTGACTACCAACCCTTATTCCCCAAAACCCCATACCCATACCCTGAACCCTCTGCACTAACCCTAGACCTAACTCCAAGCGGGCAGGCTCTTGCGGGCTACCACAGACTGGGCCCCATGGGTGTGACATGCAAGCAGAGTCTTGTCTCCTTGCCGGCTGCTGTTCAAGCCATGGCAGAGGGTGTGGCATGGGCATCGCCTGGAAAGCTGTGAGAGCTATGTATTTGTATATATACTGTTGCTGACATGAGCTACATGTGAAGGTTGTCATTCCTGTCCTGCAGGGCATAGGCTACACCTACCGCTACTACAAGAACAGGAGGACTGGATACAAGGTCAGTTCGAACAGCAGCAGCAGCAGCAGCGCTGCCGTCACCAGCTGCAACATACACATCCAAAACTCAATCTGACTATGTCGTCATGCTCACTTGCTGCGGGCACGCCAGGCCTCACGCTTCTGGCCTGTGGCTCTGGGTCTGTCGGGTGTTGAGGGTGTTGGTGGCCCCCTTACTCCCCGCCCAGTGACCTGCTGACTTGCTGACTTGCCCTGTGCCTTGCAGGCCGAGTTGAGCAGCCGGGAACCGTTTGAGCAGCAAACCTGACCGATGCTACATGTTGGCGCTGGCCGGCTCGCATGGCCAGGTACGAGTTTTGCATGGGTCCTGGGACTGGCGACTACATGCTCCTTCAAGCGACATCCTCCATTGAAACATCACTGTAACTGGCTAACTGGCTGGCAGTCACAACCCTAACACTGACCCAAACCAAATCCCTTTTCAAAGTCTAAACCTCACCCTAACCTCACCCTAACCTCACCCTAACCTCACCTGCATTACTGCAGCCTGGCTGGCAGGCACACAAGCACGACCTGTGGCCAGTCCACATCCAGGCATTACTGTCACCAGGAGCATTACTGTCACTTGAGGGCCCCTATAACACTCCTGAGCTGCATCAAACCACCCACCAGTGGTTCCCTTGCAGAAGCCCACAAGCCCACACCGTGCAGGAGCAAGAGATCGGCACAGCGGGAGCGAGACTGGCCCGCCTTATGCAGCAACTGGCTCAGGTGCAGACAATGCGAAGGAGCAAGAGTTTGATGGGGATGGATGTGCACAGCATGAGCTTGATTGACCAGCCTCATGCAGTCCCGGGTGCAGCCTGAGGTAGCGAAGGCACCCGATATCGGCATACGGCGAGGCAGCTGTGCCAGTTGTGCACAAGCTGGTGGAGAATGAGATGGGTTGCGAGAGTAGCTGAGCGAGATTTCACCGATCCCCACTGGCTTTAGGGAGGGCAATGCAGGCCATTGCAGCTGCAGTAGCTGGGCGGAAGGTGATCCCTAGGGCGGCTGACACGCCACTAGGAGCAAGGGTGGGCTCCTCACCTCAAGACAGCAGCAGCAGCAACAGCAGCAGCAGCAGCAGCAAGCGCAGCAACCGCAGCGACCCTTCACTCGTCATGTCTAGATGGTCGGCCCAAGTTGCACCAGGGGGTGGACAGCGGGCCTCGCCTGCACCCTCGGCTGCTAGCAATGCTGGTGGCCACCTGGCTGCTGTGGGCAGAGGAGACAGGTTTGTGCAGGTGGTGCAGTGGCAGCCCAAGGCAGCAACACATGGACCCCGCAGGCTCTGACCCTCCCCACCCCTGCCTCAGGCCAGCATGGCACCCCCTTCTCGGCTTGCAGCCAGTGTTGTGAAAACTTCAGATTTTCATTCAGATTTTCACTGAAATTTCTATCTGAAAACTTGAACGTATTCACTGAAAATCTGAAAGTGTCGGGTGCTGCCCCCGGGCAGTTCGCAGCGCGATGGCAGCAGCAGACCAGCAGTAGTTAGCAGGAAACCAGCGCACACAGGCAAATTAATAACAGCATTTTTTGTTTCTGAGCAAAGGACAAAGGCAAGGCCAAGGGTAGGGCTGCTAAAGCCAAGCCAGTACCACAGCCAGGCAGGTGTCTGGACAGGGACTGCATTGAAGCGCTAAGGATGATGCAACTGTTGGATGCAGCACACGTAAAGATGGCTTTTGCATGCAATGCAATGGAAGCCACGCTGACTACAACACGACTACTGACTACAGCGTAAAGTACAATGCCGTTGCAGCTTTGTCAGAATCACCTGTGCCTCGTCGTCCGTGCCAGTCCAGCACCCGCTGTTCGCTTAAAGCAAAAGCGGTTCAGGCATACGGCATGCATGCCGCGAGCAAGCACCGGCGGGTGCCCGGAAGCATCCACTGCACTCACCAAATACACGAGCTATCTTTCCGAAGACGAGCAGGCGGATGTGCTGTCAAAGTTTGTGGCAGCTGGCTTCGTGGGTGCCAAGCAGGAGATGGTGCCCAGGCTCAGCAACCAAGAGCTGGAATGCATTGGCATCCAGCCACAGCTGGTACGCTCAACTCTGCTCCATGCATTTGTGGATGGAGGTGGGTGCTGCAGCTAAGCCCGATAAAGTGAAGTGATGGTGCTACTGAGCATGGTGCATATTGCCCGGCTTCCCCGATGCCTGCAGGCCCTGGCAAAACAATCCTGCTCGTGGACAGTGAGGGCACAGAAGAACAGCTTAGATTCCGTAGGAAGCAGGATTTCAACAGGTGGCTTCACCTCAATACACTAGTGGAGTTGCTGCCAAGTGGGGTGAAGCAAGTGGTCGCTGAGTGGGAGCATTTGGAGGATGGGGGCAGGTATTTCGCCAACAAGACATTCGACATTCCATGGCGGCAGCAGACGAGCAGCAACCAGCAAGCAACCAGCGACTCGCCCCAGTGCGGAGTGTCCGGGCTATAGTCGCTGCCATCAGAAGGAGCCTGGCGTTGCCTCTTCCACGGGTGTTGCTGAGCCCTGTGATTGACTTTGCTGGCACCAACGCGCTGCAGCTACAGCGGAAGAAGCGCAAGGCAGAAAACGCCACAGACGGCGGATCCACGGACATCATGGACGGTTTGCATCTTATAAACTGGTTTGCACGTGGGACCCTTTTTTGAAAAATCGAGTAACTTAAAAAAGTGTGTTAGCAACCTACCGCGCCTCAACGCCTCCTTGGTGGCCCCCGAATCTGAAGCGCACTTCGACGTAGCACGTAGTGCGGTTGGCGGTCGCTAAGCTGCTGCCCAACCCCGGCAAATTTCATAAGAAGGTTCAAACTATCTTTGAATTTGGCGTTGTTTCAAAAAAAGGTCCGTGGTCACCCCCGCC
The DNA here is from genome assembly GCA_030144725.1 of Haematococcus lacustris. Classification (NCBI taxonomy): domain Eukaryota; kingdom Viridiplantae; phylum Chlorophyta; class Chlorophyceae; order Chlamydomonadales; family Haematococcaceae; genus Haematococcus; species Haematococcus lacustris. The sequence goes on from JASKMD010000013.1 coordinate 2,526,414, forward strand.
ATTGGTTGCACCCCTGATAAAATCTTTCTAGTTTTTACGAGTGTTACAGCGATTCTCGCACAGGGCGACGCAGCTCATTAAAGCGAAGCTAGCGGGCTGCTCGGGCTGATGTGCACCTGTGCCGGGGCGGGCGGGGGTGCTGGGAGATCGGGTCGCGTTGTGCCTGGGATGGCCTGCTTAGTGGGGCTGGGATCAGCGAACAGCTATCGCGCTCAGCGGCCTAGCTTTTCAACTTATTGAATTTTTTGGTCGGGCGCAGTACCCCCCCTGACATGTGTTCTAGTGCTAGTGCTAATGCTGGTGACATGTTAAGAGTGGTGGTATGGCTTGTGGCCTGTCCCTGCACCCGAGCAGCGTGCACCTCGTGTAACGTCAAATTCCGGCTTTTTCCGGCTGCCATTACTGGTCACCCCCGCCATTGGCCCCGCAATTCACTTTTTGGCACCGTCTTTGATCCGCTGCATGTAATTCTTCCACCGTTGGGCTCTACATCTCACAACGGTGTCGCTAGCAGGTTAGGCCCTCTTATGTCGATTGTACTGCATTGTCTCAACGACTTGATTAGCTTCGCAATGTAATTCTTCCTCTGTTCATATGCGTGTCGCAACAGGAGAGATGAATTGGTGGCCGGAGGTATTTCCGTGCCGAGCAGCCTATGCTGCCGTCGGACTTGCAACTCGCGATTACATCCCAGGTAAGCACGGGGTGCTGTTTGTTAGTGCGTATTGCATACAATGTCAACCCATGCAACCAAATCTGCTGACCTCCACAGGTGCTTGGCTGTTATGAGGATCAGCCCAAAACCCACATCAGCCCAAAGCTCTTCCAATCAGGAGTGCAGCTAGGAAAGTAGCCCTTGAAAACAGCGCCTTGGAGGTGAGTAAACTTGTAATACACGTCACCTTGTTTAGGCCAGTTTGATGTTCACTCGCACACTTCCGTAACGCATGACAGGCATGAATAGCTTGAGGTAGCACACAACAGTCACCTGCCCGACTTTCATCTCTTATTATTTCTTATGAACGACGATACGCCTCAATATGTTGAGCAAACATGTGTTTATGTGTTTCTATGCGCAGGATGCCATCGACATACTACCACCCTCATCTCAACAGTCCAACAGCCAGGGATGAGCCCGATGCTAGACTGTGTGCTGTTTGTGGACTCACGTGTGCAGCCAAGAACAGGGATGGGTTTGTGAAGGTTCACCGAGTGGGGGAGGATGCGTGCCACGGCCGCTACCTGGTTGTCTTTTGCCGCGCTAGTGTGTTGAAGAGCAGCGTGCTAGTTGCATGCCAACGTGCAGGGCTTGCCCCCATGGCGCATAGAGATTGCGTCAGAGTGCACCAGAAGCAACAACCCTCTCCTCCATCCCCACCCCGGCAGCCACATCCCCCTCCCCCCTCCTCCCTCCCCACCTCCTCCCTCCCTCCCCACCCCAGCTCACCCCACCTCCTCCCTCCCCCCCTCCTGCCTCCCTCCACATCCTCCTCCTCCCTCCCCATCCCGGCAGCCACACCTCCTCCCCCCTCCCCGCCACGCTCACTACATGGCCAGACCCTGGAGCAGCAGCCCCCTCCCACCTCCCTGCCGTGGTTCGATGCCTCTTGAGCCAATGCCCATGTTGCTAGACAAGGAAGCTGCTAGGCAAGCTGCTTTGAATGCAGAGTGTATTAAGCTCATGCTCTTGGACACCCCTGATATGCCTCAATTTGATACACTGAACAAGGACCTTTTGAAAGCATGGTGCAAGCACAAGAACATCAGAGGGGTTTCAGGTAAATCAAAGAATGAGTTGCGTGACATGTGCCTGCTGAAGTTGAGGAAGAAGGTTGAGGCACCACGGCACATGTAACACTGAAAGCCAGAGCCATTAGGGCGTTCCCGGCCAGGTATTAATAATACCCAGGTATTAATACCCTGAGGAATTTGAACGAGGTATTAATACCTCACCGGCCCACCGGCGGCACCCATCAGCGCCACTAGCGCTATGGCTAACCCTGTTATTCCTACACCCGACACCCAAGACCCACATCCTCCAGCCGAAGCCGAAGGCTGGACACAAAAGTACAAGAATAACACGGTCTCCGTGCTTGAACTCTACAACCAGCTCAAGCAGAGCAATGCCTTGCGCGACACTTACCGGCTAAAGCTTGATGTAACAAGAAAGGTCGTCCTGCTCGTATGCCTCCTGTGCGGCGCGAATTTGGCGTGCTGCAACCTGAGCCACGCGCAGTCTCAGCACGACAAGCATTGCAAGCAGCGCCCAGCCGCCGAGCAACCACCACCACTTCCCAATCCAACAGGTCATTATCTCTCCTATCTTCCTTCTGTATGTGTATCAATCAGCCTTACAAGCTGCTCTTTGTATCTGCTCTATCTGACACTCATGGTTGTAAGACATGGTTGTCTTGCCTTCCTCATAGGCAAGCAGGTACATCCAGATGCTCGCTTTTATGCGGACATGCACAATGAGATGGCAAACAAGGTAGGAACTACATGGCAATAATGGGTAGGGAGCAGGGGCAGGTGGGGACAAGGCAACACCGGGGAATCATGCGAGCAAAGCACAGCATAGCAAAGCACAAGGAGGGAAAAGCCATAGTGGTGGCATGAAGGTGGTGAATGCACTGCATATATTGATGCTTGACGCTTGATGCTTGTTGCTTTTTTGCTTGGTGCAGCCCTCCGGGAGCTTAATGCTTTTGAGAATGCCGACTGGAACCCGGCCATGAAGAGGAGGGCCCAATCAATGCTTCAAATGCAGACACTCCAACAGCCAACACAGCCAGGACAGCCCTCCTTCACTCCTATTGCCTCCATTGAGGCTCGCCGGGCGTTCTGGAAGCTCCAAGCAGCCCCACAGTTCCCAATATTGGCCAAGGCTGCGCAACGGTTGTTGTCAGCGCATGCTTCCACAGCAGCTGCAGAGCGCAACTGGTCGGTGTGGGGCCACACCTATCACAATGCTCTACGCAACAACTTGAGCGTGGAGGTCGCAAAGCGTGAAGTGTACCTGAAAGCCAACGTGCCAACAACCGATAGCGATGATGAGGCGCCGGCCGTCCAAGACACCCTGATTGACATCATGAAGTGAGCATCAACTACTGGCTGGGCTGGGCTGGCTGTGTGGCTTAGTGGAAACGGTTGTGCAGATAGAGATAGCGCAAGCAAAGTGGAATATTTTGACATGATACTTGGCACATAGCATTCTCTAGGGAGTGTAAGAAGTGTGGTGTAAACCTTAGATCGAGAAATAATTGGGCTGAGTAAATGGACAATTTTCAGTACTGACTGGACAGTTTTTAGTAATGACTGGACAGTTTTCAGTATTAATTGAATCATTTTCAGTACTGACTGGTCAGTTTCCAGTACTGACTGGTCAGTTTTCAGTACTGACTAGACATTGTCAGTACTGAATGGACATTATTCAGCACTGACTGGACCATATTCAGTACTGACTGATCAATTTTCAGTACTGACTGGAACATTGTTCAGTCCGAAGGTGAGCATACCACAACCCTGACAGGACTCGATCTAGGGACCTCTCGCATAAGTGCCACTTCCAGGTATTAATACCTCTAGTACCGGTATTAATACCCGTAGTACCCAAAACATCAGGCAGGTATTAATACCCGGCACGCCCTAAGAGCCATCCCCAGCCATCCCGACAACATATTGCCAAGTGATGATGTAGCGCTGTCATGGTGCAGCTTGTATTTGCATAGAGTCATGCCGCAACGTCAGTGAGGTAAGGGGTGCCAGCTGGCTGACTTGTGCGCATACTCACAAATTATATGCGCCATGCACTGACATGCAAGCAGGCGTACTGCACTTGTGCCGTTGGCTTACGGCGTGCGTAGAAAGATTGCCAGCATCGTCTTATGATGTGCGTGAGTCTTTTAGGAGCGGAAAACACAGGTCAGGTTTGGGCGGGCGCCGATCTGAGCTAGTGTTTTGCGGCTGCTGGGTGCCGCATACGCCTGTTACACCCGACTGCGTCAAAATTTTGTCGCGAGCTACACGGAGATTCGCGCCCCAGACCGTCTCACATTTGCGGGGCCAATGTCAGGAGTCCCAATCAATCCTCTCGGTAAAATGTCCACCGAACTTGTGGACATTTTGTCCACCAGTTATGTGGACATTTGAAACACGCACCAAACAGCTAACGCTGCATCAACCCTGCATTGTCTTAGAACCTGTGTGCCAACCGTAGGTCGTACACTGCGATCGACGCAGCCACCCAAACATGTGACCGCTCACTCCCTGCCAGGCCCGGCTTGGGATTATGACTTGTTATGCGATAACCCGACTTGAGCCCTTGCTATGGAAGTAGATGGTTGTGGTACGAGGCCAAAAAGCAGGATAGGAGGAGGCGCCTGAAAGCCGAAAGCCGGAAGCATTTTCCGCAGCTTTTCCGCAGCCAAAAATAGGAGTTGCGATTTATTGATTGCTCGCGGCCCAGTCCTTAGCAAAGTGCGCGAGAAACACCCAAATGTGCTTGATGACATACTGTTCATGTTGACACAGCTTAGTAGTGAGGAGCCCGAGGGCTGGGCGTTCATCGCCCAAATGCTTCATGAGGGCAAGACAGGGTTGGAAACACTCATGTTACTGCCAAAGAAGAAGGTGGGCTTGGTGTATCAGCCCCATCCATCCATCATGACAGCATGTTCTTCCCTGCAGGCCAACTGCCCAGAAAGGCCTGGAAAGAGTGCAGAAAAGAAGCGGCAAAAGAGGGTAGCAATGCAGCAGCCATGACTCCACCCCCTCCCAGACTCGCCCACTAGCCTAGAACTGCAGCATGAGCACCTCCCCCTTGATACTCCCTTCACCACTCACATTGACCATCACACAGAGACAGGGTTGCAGCAACAGCAGCCCCCTGCCTTGTCCTCTGCCCTGCTCACCAGCCCAGGGTTGCAGCAGCAACAGCAGCAGCCACCAGCCTTGTCCTCTGCCCTGCTCACCAGCCCAAGGCAGCAGCAGCAGCAGCAGCAGCCCCCTGCCTTGTCCTCTGCCCTGCTCATCAGCCCAGGGCTGCAGCAGCAACAGCAGCAGCCCCCAGCCTTGTCCTCTGCCCTGCTCACCAGCCCAAGGCAGCAGCAGCAGCAGCAGCAGCAGCAGCCCCCAGCCTTGTCCTCTGCCCTGCTCACAAGCCCAGGGCAGCAGCAGCAGCAGCCCCCAGCCTTGTCCTCTGCCCTGCTCACCAGCCCAAGGCTGCAGCAGCAACAGCAGCAGCCCCCAGCCTTGACCTCTGCCCTGCTCACAAGCCCAAGGCAGCAGCAGCAGCAGCAGCCCCCAGCCTTGACCTCTGCCCTGCTCACAAGCCCAAGGCAGCAGCAGCAGCAGCAGCCCCCAGCCTTGACCTCTGCCCTGCTCACAAGCCCAGGGCAGCAGCAGCAGCAGCAGCAACCCCCTGCCTTGTCCTCTGCCCTGCTCACCAGCCTAGGGCAGCAGCAGCAGCAGCAGCCCCCAGCCTTGTCCTCTGCCCTGCTCACCAGCCCAAGGCTGCAGCAGCAACAGCAGCAGCCCCCAGCCTTGACCTCTGCCCTGCTCACCAGCCCAGGGCTGCAGCAGCAGCCACCCCTCCCCTTGAACTCAGGCCTGCACAGCGGTCTTACGACTATCCAAGGTCAGATTGTGAATGTGTTATTGTGTGTGTCTGTGTACATGAGTAACCCATACCACATTGTTTGTTTGTGTAAAGCGTTATGTATTCTCTCTGATTGCAGATGTGCTATCTTTGGGGAAGGGATCCCTGCAGAAGAGGGCAATGGCGGCGCTTCGTCACTTTCAGGGCAATCAACAAGACATCAACAACCATCAGCTGATGACAGCCTTGTACCAGCAATCAGCAACAATTTTGTGCCCATCTGAGAAGAATGTTGCATGGTACAAAAGCTTCCACATGAGCAGCAGCAGGTTGTAGGTGTGTTAGGGTGCATGACCAGCAGCAAGAGCTGCAGGCTGTAGTGCATGAGCAGTGCATGGACAACAACAACAGGCTGTAGGCGTGTGGCAGTGCAGTCAGTGCCCATCAGTCAGAGCCCATCAGTGCAGTCAGAGCTCATCTGAGAAGAATGTTGCATGGTTTAAAAGCTGTCAAAAGGCTGTCCTTAGCTTTCGTTCAGTTCCATTCCACACACCGTGATTTGTATGCAGTGAATGGTCATGATGTAATGATGAAGACAGTGATGGTTATTAGCCGTGTATCCTCTTCTTAAATGATACCTAAGCCCCTTGTATGGACACCACCACCACGCGGTGATGCGCTAACGCTGCAAACGTGGTAGCCACCTGTTACATACCACCCTTGCATGTATGCACCACGGCCATGCCTAGCAGGTGCAAGCCTGGCAGTGTTACACACCCAATGCGTCACAGCCAGCTAGACTACGGATGGTACCTATGGTGGAGGCTCACCAGATCTAGCCATATGCTTGGGTGTGGTGTGGGAGTGCAAAACGCGGTGATGCGCTCATGCTGCAATCGTGATAGCCGAGGTATGTAGGTGCACAATCAGCTAGTGGTAAGGTGGGTTAGTGTCACAGTGTGCCGCGGTAGTTGTGTTGGCTGACATCAAAGTGTACCACACCAGTTGTGTTGGCTAGGAGGCATGGCGGTGCTAGCAGTGTTTAGGCTGGAAAGTCTTGGCTTAGGCGCGGCCCTTCCTATTTGGCCAGGGTTCAACAAAGAGCTACTATTCCAACCAGGAGATAGGCACCTAGGAATGCGGCTGGTTACATGCATGGTATGTATAGGTTGGGACCAGGTGACTCTGGAAGTCTAGTTAGGTCAGCTCTCAACGGTATTACATCGACGCTGCAACTGGCACGGTCAAGGACGCTAGGTCTATTGTAGACCTTGATATTCGAGTTGCAATTGCCCATCACCGGGGGAATTGTCTTACACATCCAATGTGGTGTCCATATGCGGCTACACAAGCAATGGCATGGTTGATCATCCGCAAATTGCATGCCTTTATTTGCATGGAGCTACCAAGACCACCGCAGACCATGCCAGATCTATGCCTTTGTGCATGCAACCAGACACACACCGCACATGATGCTGTCCTTGCACTGCTGGTCATGCATTACAACCTGTTGCTGCTGCCGCTGCCCATGCACTTTAGCCTGGTGCTGCTCCAGCTGCTCATGCACTGCATCACACCTGCAACCTGCACTGCTACACACCTACAGCCTGCTGCTGCTGCTGCTCATGCACTACAGCCTGCTGCTACCTACACTGCCGCACACCTACAGCTTGCTGCTGCTGCTGCTCATACACTCCTGCCGCTGCCCATGCACTGTTGCTCATGCAGTACAGCCTGCTGCTGCAGCTGTTCATGCACTGCAGCACATGCACTGCAGCCCGCTGCTGCTGCGTATGCACTGCAACACACTTGCACCCTGCACTGCTGCACACCTACAGCCTGCTGCTGCTGCCCATACACTGCTGCAGCTGTCCTTGCACAACTGCTCATGCACTACAGCCTGCTGCTGCTGCTCATGCACAGTAACACATGCACTGCAGCCTGCTGCTGCTGCTCCTGCTCATGCTACCTGCAGCCTGCACTGCCACACACCTACAGGCAGGGCAGGGCAGGGCAGGGCAGGGCAGGGCAGGGCAGGGCAGAGCAGGGCAGGGCAGGGCAGGGCAGGGCAGGGCAGGGCAGGGCAGGGCAGGGCAGGGCTGGGCAGGGCAGGGCAGGGCAGGGAGGGGCAAGGCAAGGCTGGGGTGGGGTGGGGCAGGGCTGGGATGGGGTGGGGCAGGGCTGGGAGGGGGTGGGGCAGGGCTGGGAGGGGGTGGGGCAGGGCTGGGATGGGGTGGGGCAGGGCTGGGATGGGGTGGGGCAGGGCTGGGATGGGGTGGGGCAGGGCTGGGAGGGGGTGGGGCAGGGCTGGGAGGGGGTGGGGCACGGCTGGGATGCGGCGGTCCTAGAGCTCCTGTTGTGCTGCCACCACTGCTGCCACCATTGCTGCTGCTGCTGCTAGTACCTCCCTCCCCCATTGCTGCCGCCATCACATCATGCGACCTGAGCGGGTATCTGCACAAGCACCAGCAGGCACAAGCTTCCCTGGCAAAAGCATGCCTTCCTCTGGTAGTCTATCCTTGCCACTGCAGCTCTAAGTGTGTACTGTTGTCCTGCCTGGCTGCCGCTGCCCCTCCACCGCCTGCCTGCCCAAGCTACATGCAACCCTGTTGCGCTTACCGCATGCCCCTACTGCACTGCTCGCCTGCCTCTGCCCCTCTACTACCCGCAAACCCATGATGCGCCTGCGCCTGTCCCTGCTGCTCTGCCTGGGTACTCCTGCAATGCTGCCTGCCTACCCCTGCTGCACCTGCCCCGGCTGCGCTTCATACCTGCTGTGCTTACCGCATGCTTACATGGCATGGCATTGCCCCTTGTAAGGCATGGCATACATGGCATTGCAACATGGCATTGCCCCTTGTAAGGCAATGTCTGCTCACGGGTGGTACGCTTCTGTGTGGCCATACCTGTGGACAAGCACCACAACCAGCACGATGCCACACATAGGAGTGAAGCAATGCAGCGCATAGCTGTGCATTGAGCACTTGCGCAGGTGAGGTGCAACAACAACAGCATGCAACAGCATGTGCTGGTATTCCAGGAACTAGGGGCACAACGCAGCTCGTACCTGGGTTAAAGCGACCATTTGTTATTACGCGAGCTGCTGTGACCGCAGTCCATCCTCAACATCCTCAACACTGCGCCTGCTGCGGCTTGCCTGGTGCTGATAGGAGGCTACTGGAGAGGATTACCGTGGGCATTCTTTACCCTGCTGCGCAGCCTTTTTGCCCACAGAGCTGTAGCGGAAGTTGCACGCGTGCGTGCAGCGAGGTGGTGCCGATGAGCGAGTGGGCTGCGGTTGGACGGTTGGAAGGCCCCGCTTCTCGCTTCTCGCTGTGCCTGGTGCGTTTGATTAACCGTCCAATCTCCCATCAACACACATCATCAGCAATAGGGGCAGCATCGCATAACAGGGCCCAAGCCGAGCCTGGCAGGGAGTGAGCGGTCACATGTTTGGGTGGCTGCGTCGATCGCAGTGTTTGGCCTACGGTTGGCACACAGCTACTAAGCTGATGCAGGGTTGATGCAGCGTTAGCTGTTTGGTGCGTGTTTCAAATGTCCACATAACTGGTGGACAAAATGTCCACAAGTTCGGTGGACATTTTACCGAGAGGATTGATTGGGAGTCCCCAACATGGGGTTGGTAATCTTCATGCAACTACACTTTCAACCGTGAACCGTTTTCGATAGCGTTCATCACACTGGCAGCTGCGAATTATTGCGCATCTACTGGCAAGCGGCGCGTTAACTCTTGCGAGTGAGGACATGCCGGCGCAAGCGAGCGCGGATACACCTCAGCTGCTCACCATCGATTGTTCTAGTGGTATGTAGCGGCATCAGGGATGGAACTGCGCCTGCTATCGAGCCAGAAGTACAATCTCATTTCAGCCCGCCAGGCTTGCTCCACGAGCCTTTCATTGGTGCAGGCGGCGTCGGAAGACCGTCGTTGGGCAAGAAATAACGCGACATTGCAACGAGGTGCGATTTGATAGAGGTCTCTCCAGCCAGCCACACAGAAAAAAGGACCCCCTTGCACAAATCGGCATGTTGTGAGCTGACCACTCTGAGCTATTAGAATGTCTCGTTATTACTTTGTTCGTAACTCAACGACACAGCTGTTGGAGAAGAAAGCACGGCAATCCATCAACCAGGGCCGCCTCCTCACCCTTTGGCGTGACCCGACTCTGCCTTGTAGGATTGTCTAGCCTACTCCGACCGCCTGGACCGCACCCCCTTGCAGCCCCACCACCTCCCAGCCCCCGCAGAAGCCCCCACCACCACCCAGCCCCCACCACCTCCCAGCCCCTCCCACCCCCTTCTAAACCCCTCACTGCCCCGCCACCCCCTCCCCCCCCCCCCTCCCAGCCCCCTGGCCCTAGCAAGTCATTGCAAGACGCAAACCCATGGTCCACAGCCGGCAGCGTGCTCATCTTGCAGCACTTGTAAAGTCACCAAGGGCTGCTTATCTGCACAGCCCTAGCGGCTTGAAAGCTGCAGCAAGGAGGGCTGAAGCTATTGCTTTGGAGGTGCACGCCACAAATGAGTTGCTGATGACTGAGGCCGAGTGGCAGCATGCCCATGAGGAGGTCCTCAATGCTATAGTGCACGACCTTGCCCCCTTACTGCCCCCTTGCCCCCTTACTGCCCCTTACTGTTGGAGAAGCCTGGCGAGCACACAACTGTGAGCCGGCAACTGCGTGTGGTCTACAAGTACCTGCGGCAGAGAACCCTAGGTAAGCTGGGCTGGGCTGGGCTGGGCTGGGCTGGGCTGGGCTGGGCTGGGCTGGGCTGGGCTGGGCTGGGCTGGGCTGGGCTGGGCTGGGCTGGGCTGGGCTGGGCTGGGCTGGGCTGGGCTGGGCTGGGCTGGGCTGGGCTGGGCTGGGCTGGGCTGGGCTGGGCTGGGCTGGGCTGGGCTGGGCTGGGCTGGGCTGGGCTGGGCTGGGCTGGGCTGGGCTGGGCTGGGCTGGGCTGGGCTGGGCTGGGCTGGGCTGGGCTGGGCTGGGCTGGGCTGGGCTGGGCTGGGCTGGGCTGGGCTGGGCTGGGCTGGGCTGGGCTGGGCTGGGCTGGGCTGGGCTGGGCTGGGCTGGGCTGGGCTGGGCTGGGCTGGGCTGGGCTGGGCTGGGCTGGGCTGGGCTGGGCTGGGCTGGGCTGGGCTGGGCTGGGCTGGGCTGGGCTGGGCTGGGCTGGGCTGGGCTGGGCTGGGCTGGGCTGGGCTGGGCTGGGCTGGGCTGGGCTGGGCTGGGCTGGGCTGGGCTGGGCTGGGCTGGGCTGGGCTGGGCTGGGCTGGGCTGGGCTGGGCTGGGCTGGGCTGGGCTGGGCTGGGCTGGGCTGGGCTGGGCTGGGCTGGGCTGGGAGGTCCAATGGCGGGGGTGACCTACTGTCCAACCAGGACGTCAAATGATGAATTGCCAGTTCAGCGTGGCTCCTTGTGTGGTCACCTAACGTGTCTGCAAAACAGGAACGTGTTGTTTTGATGTGTGGGCCGTTTCAACTGGGGGGGTGAACACTCATGGTCACCCCCGCCATTGGCTGCACCCCCATGGCTCAAGAGATAACTTTCTAACTCATTTCTGCACGGATGAGGCCGCCGATTTGTGCGATGAGCTGCTGATGGCCCAAATAGAGTGCAGCCAGCCCCAGCGGTTTGCCGGGTGGCTGACCCCCAACCAGCGCCGTCTTCTGGAGCTTCGCAGACACGTTTGGCAACATCTATAGGCAGCCTGGACACATTGCGGCGTGAATGGCGCATCTCGAGTGGACATGTCAACTTTTTAGGTTAGCTCGCATTAGTGTTGCAACGTCTCAGCACGCATCGAAACCCACTCCCAAGCTCACCTGCTGCATCGAAACCCTCTCTCGGCCTGCTCCCTTGCCCCCCGCTCCAAAGTGTCACCTTTCGTCATCAAACGGCGCCCAATCTGCAGGTCGATGGCATTGCGAGTTGGGAGCGTGACCGCGACGGCGCATTACTGCTGAACACAGGTTCGGTCGACATGTGGCAGCGATTCAGGTTGCACACGATTTCCTGATTATTGGTGCTTGTGGCTCCTGAGCAACCACGATCGGCAAGAATAAGTAAAAAATATGCAGAAACGGAGCTAGTAACTTTGTTTGCCGTTGTGCAGGCCATGGTTGATAAGAAAAGGGGGGCAAAGGCTAGATGTGACGGTGCGCAGAAAGCGAGGGAGGTTGTGGCACAGCGCAGGGCTGCTGAGGCTGAGGCCAAGGCCCAGGCTCTTGCCGCTGAGGCTGATGCCAAAGCACATGCTGATGCTGGTGCTTATGAGGCACAGTTGCATCAGCTGCAGGCTGACCTGCAGCAGAGGGAGCAACAAGTTGCTGACACCCAACGCTTGCAACATCTACAGCAACTGCTGCAGGACCTCCAGCAGGATGAACTTCAACGTAAGGAGCAGCAGGTGGCTGAGCAGCAACAGCAGCTGCAGCAGCAGCAGGAAGACATGCACCTGAGGGAGCTGCAGTTTGCTGAGCAGCAACACCAGGTGCGGCAGAGGGAGCAGCAGGTGGCTCAGCAGCAACACCAGCTGCAGCAGCAACAGGCAGACATGCAGCAGAGGGAGCAGCAAGTGGCTCAGCAGCAGCACCAGCTGCAGCAGCAACAGGCAGACATGCAGCAGAGGGAGCAGCAGGTGGCTCAGCAGCAGCACCAGCTGCAGCAGCAACAGGCAGACATGCAGCAGAGGGAGCAGCAAGTGACTCAACAGCAGCACCATGCATGCACTCCCAAGCATCCACCACCACACCATTCATAACCCACACCACACCACACCACACCACACCACACCACACCACACCACACCACACCACACCACACCACACCACACCACACCACACCACACCACACCACACCACACCACACCACACGTACCACAAACCTGTGCTTGTGTGCATGTGCAGGCTCCATGATGTAACCCATGCATTGCTCATCCCTGGGCTGCCCTACTCAGCAGTGGTGGGTGCCCACCAAAGCCTGCTGTCGGCAACCGCGCCCCCTCCCCCTCAGCCTAGGCCTGCGCAGCAAGCTCAATCCAACCCAAAACAGCCACCGCCCTCCAGCTCTTCTTACCTGCCACCACCACCCCTCCATAGGGGCACAGCCAGTGGGTCAAGCGCATCACCGCTGCTCACAAGCAAGTGGGTAGCACCACCTTTGAGATGTTGCGCCCGCCGTGGGTCAAGCGCATCACCGCTGCTCACAAGCAAGTGTGTGTGTGCATTCCCTGTGAGACCTGCGAGCTCTTGCTAGACCAGCTCGGCAAGCACATGGACAGCCTTGTGGTGCCTGAGGACCCACGACCACCAGATGATAGCGACAGTGACAGCGAGAGTGACAGTGACACCAACAGCGATGGGGGGGATGCTGAGGTGCATGTGGTGCTGGCTGAGCACATTGCCAACGCTGACGCTCAAGACCTGGCTGGTGTGCTAGATGCAGGTGTGCTAGATGAGGGTGGGCTGGAGAAGTTGGTGAGTGATGCCCAGAATGCCAGGGCTATTGCTGGCGTTGCAGGACGGGGGGTTGCTATAGCAGGGGGTACAGCTGGGGGTGCAGACGTGAGGGTTGACCTGGACTATGCCACGGTGCAGAGCTGGTTTGTGTGCCCATGCAAGGTTGGCGCCAAGCCCAGCCTGACCTGCTTGCAGCGTCAGTGTGCCGCCTGCAAGGATAGGAAGGTGGGCGTGAAGGCGGAGCGTGAGGGTGTGCAGTTGCAGTATCGTCAGTTCAAGAAGCTAGACAATGGGCAAGGCGTAGAGTTGGCCACAGTCCAGACCACGTTGGGTGAGTTGGTGGTTGGCCTGAATGACCTCATGCAGAAGCAGTTGTGGCATCATTACCTTGCCAAGCATCAGCGTGCCACCTTTAGGGCGCACTGCGCCGCTGTGCGCAACACACCAGGTCTAGTTGTCGTGTCGTGTGACTGGTCAGAGAAGCTCACCATCCACCAAGACATAGCATGTCAGGGAGCATACTGGAAGCAGAGGACCATGTCAGTGTTCGTGGCATGTGCACACTACCAGGACATGGCTGGCAACTACAGGGAGGAGTCTGTGTTTGTGAGTGCTGACAAGTGTGACCAGTCAGCTGAGGCTTCCACCACGGCCCTTGTGCAAGTGATTGAGTGTTTGCTGCAAGGCAGGAGGCACCCAGATGATGGGTGGGTGGGCAAGATGGACATGAGGCAGCTGTGTTTGTGGTCAGATGGTTGTGCATCACAGTTCAAGGGGGCCAAGGCCATTAGGTTGCATTGGCACCTAGCCAATAGGTTTGGGGTGCCTGTGCAATGGTCATATGGTGCCACATCGCATTTTAAGAGCACGCATGACTCTGAGGGTGGGGTGATCAAGAGGGAGTGGAGGGAGCAGATGCTAGTGCATCCTGAGCTCGTGGGAAAAGTGTGTGGGGCTGCTGTGCTGACTGATTGGGCTAACAAGCATTTTGCTGTGCCATGCCATGCACAAGACACCAGTGCTAGCCACAGGCTTCGTGGTCACATCATGTTTCGGCGCTACCTGGTGCTAGATGACGCTAGGCAAGCAGCTGTATGCAGTATGCCTGAGGCTGATGTGGAGCGCATGCATAATGATGTAAAGGGGTGCAGGGCTATGCACCGCATGGTGTTCACACCTGACAGGGAGCAGCCTCAATGGGCCATGGCTGCTTGTGCATGCAACACGTGCATGAGTGTGCCATGCCAGCCGTGCATGAAGCCTGACACCACCACCCCACTTGAGCCCATGCCCATGTTTCAAGACACTGTGAAGGAGGTGAGGGCTGACGAAGAGTGTTATGCATTGTTGATGTTGTACCATCCCGATTTGCTGCATGATGAGGTGTGCTTTGGCAAACTGACCAACAAACACTGTGCACGATATCGCATGCACATGGGATGGAAGAGGGAAGAGGGACGTAGGGAATTGCGTCGTTTAGTGCGCAGAGAGCTGCTAAGTGAGCAGCTGGAGGCTGAATATGAGGCGGACAATTGATGTGTAAAGTGCATTGGGGTCTACTTTGGAGCATCACAAACGGCCCACACATGAACACAACGCGCTTGTTTCCTGATTACACGTTAGAAGCCCACACAAGGAGCCGCACTGAACTTGCAGTCCATCTCTTGCCGTCTTAATTGGACAGATAACCGGCTGGAAAAAATGCACATTTCATGGAAACTTGACATGGTCTTACGTGACACGCGTCGCACGCTTGTTGTCGCACGTTGTGGTGCAGGGACAGCCCACAAGCCACACCAGCACTCCCAGGCACATTATCAGCACTAGCACTAGCACTTTTACACATGTCGGGGGGGTCCTGCGCCCGACAAGAAATTCAAATTTTTGAAATGCTGGGCCGCTGAGCGCAATAGCTATTCGCTGATCACAGCCCCACTAAGCAGGCCAATCCCGGCACAACGCGACCAGAATTCCCAACACCCTCGCCCGCCCCGGCAAAGGTGCACATCAACACGAGCAGCCCGCTAGCCTCGCGCTGGTGAGCTGCACCGCCCTGCGCAAAAATCGCTGAAAAACTCTTAAAGATGAGTCGGATAGTTATCAGGGGTGCAGCCAATGGCGGGGGTGACCTCATATCAGCTCAGTTTATGCATCTTTTTGACTGACTCCAGCTGCGTTTGGCTGCAAAAGAACCACAAACACCGATGTGGAAACCACCTTGACATTGCTGTCACATGTGGACTGAACCCGTGTAAGTCAGGCGACCCCAACTAGCAAAAAATGACAGGAAATGATAGGAAACCGACCCCTGGTAATCAAAACGACGCCGCGTCTCAGCCACGTGGTTTCTATTTATGTTTCGCACATCCCTGGATAGAGGACTCTGTCAGCTATGCGGAGCAGCTTGTAACATTAATTACTGTGCACTGTGCTGAGTGCTATGGCGGCTCAAATCTTAACATTCAAATCCATGCCAGTTTTGCTCATGCGGGCCTCGCCGCGACCGACCGCCGCGACCGACGTGGCCCAGTAGCCTCTGCAAACAGTCAGGGACAGTCGCCGCAGTCAAAACAATGCACATGGCACGCCAAACCGATGTAACGACGCCCCTCCACCCATGCTCGGAAGTATACAAGGCTGCTGCATTGCTTGACCGCTACGTGAGTAGTACCTACTACCTGGCCACTCGGTAAGGCCACTCAAGGTGTGTAGGCCATTGCTACGTTACCTTGCTCGACATGTTGGGTCCGATCCCTCCCGCCCGCCCTCCGCTTGCGTGTTGAGCTTGTGTCCAGCTCCGCCCTGACCCCCTGCTGCTCAGCTGGAGGGGTGGGCAGCCCAGGGGAAGCACCAGCACCAGCTGCCTGCTGCTGCCAGGGGGGTGCAGCACGAGGGGGGGGCAGGTCAGGGGCGGCACCAGCACCAGCTGCCTGCTGCTGCCAGGGGGGTGCAGCAGGAGGGGGGGGCAGCCCAGGGGCAGCACCAGCACCAGCTTGTCGTAGCTTATCTGCATGCACAATGCATGGGCAACATTGCTGAACCCTGTCCTTCACCATGTGCTTACCATGTGCAGATAACCAGCTCTTGGTGAACTATTCAGGGCTTGAAGGTGAGCACGCCGCCGGCTGGGCGCCATTGGGGCTGGGAGGGGGTGGGAGGGCGGGACTGGGGATGGGAGGGGGTGGGAGGGGGTAAGAGGGCGGGGCTGGGGCTGGGAGGGGGTGGGAGGGGTTGGGAGGTGGTGGGGCTGGGGCTGGGAGGGGGTGGCCCAGGTGGCTGGGAGGGTGTGCTGGGAGGCTGGGAGGCTGGGAGGCTGGGAGGCTGGGAGGCTGGGAGGCTGGGAGGCTGGGAGGCTGGGAGGCTGGGAGGCTGGGAGGCTGGGAGGCTGGGAGGCTGGGAGGCTGGGAGGCTGGGAGGCTGGGAGGCTGGGAGGCTGGGAGGCTGGGAGGCTGGGAGGCTGGGAGGCTGGGAGGGGGTGGTGGTGGGGCTGCCAGGGGACAAGCCTACTCAATGAAATGACGTGCTTTCTTCTCCAGCAGCTGTGACGTTGAGTAAGGAACAGAGTTATGTATCGAAAGTCTGGAAAGTCAAAGTGGTCAGCCCACAACATGCCATTTTGTGGCTGAGGGTCCCTTTTCTTGTGGGACTGGCGAGAGAGATACGCACATTTCCCGCGTTTGCAGCAATGTCGATACATAACATGCCCAGCGATAGCCCTCCAACACCGCCTGCACCAACAAGAGGCTCGCGGAGCGAGCAAGGCGGGCTGAAATGTGATTGTACTTCCGGCTGGATGCCAGGCGGAGTTCCCTCATTGGTTGCACTACTCACCACTAGAACAATCGGTGCTGAGCAGCTGAGGTGTGTCCGCGATCGCATGCACCGGCAAGGACTCTGATGCAACGATTAACGCGCCGCTTGCCAGGATACGAGCAATATTGCGCAGCTGCCAATGCGATAGAAGCTACTGAAAACGGTGCACTTTGTAGAGAGTACTTGCATGAAGATTACCAACCCCATGTTGGGACATCCTGAGTGTAAGGCTTACGATAACTTTAATTTACCCGGATCTAAACGTTTTTTGCCCATGTTTTAGAAGGCTGTAACCTTAACCCTAACCCTCACCCCCGCCACCACCTCAGCTAACGGGACAACAACCTCAGCAATTCAACAGACCGAACTACAGCCAGCTTTTCTTACGTAGCCGGCATATTAGCGGACACGCCCAATGCGTCAGGCGTGCTCCCTGCGCCGATGATGCTTCTGCATGTTGCTTCGGCGAGCGCGACGAGTCAGTTGGCCAAAGACGATACTTACGATACTCATAAAATCTTACATTCTGTTATCGTGTATCTGAAACTTTAACGGAGCAGGCCTGACGATGAGTACGAACATCGGATTGGGAAGGGTGCCTATCGGAATATAGTTTGATTGCCAGATTGGACATGTATTTTGCGTTATTCACCCGAGTAGCTAGCAGTGGAGTCCCACAACTCCGCTAGCCACTTGCTTGCAGCCAATACGTGGATCCCCTGCCCTTTCTGCTCCGCAGCAGCTCCTACTGATGCTCGAGGACATTCCAAATAACATACATCATCTGCAAGGTGCTAGCCTGCGATTTAATACTCTGTCTACCTTATCACGTCGTCCATTGGCAGCCACGTCACCACACCCAGTTAACACCCGCTGAAGGCCACCTTGCGCTCCCTAAAGCATATGATTGTACTTTACGTCAAGTCGTAATGGTCTGCAATGATCAATTTGCATGTAAAATGCATGCAGGCTACGTTTTAACATTTGGTCACCCCCGCCATTGGCTGCACCCCCATGGCTCAAGAGATAACTTTCTTACTCATTTCTGCACGGATGAGGCCGCCGATTTGTGCGATGAGCTAGTAATGGCCCGAATAGAGTGCAGCCAGCCCCAGCGGTTTGCCGGGTGGCTGGCCCCCAACACGCGACGTGTTCTGGAGCGTCGCAGACACATTTAGCGACGGCTATAGGCAGCCTGGACCCAGAGCGGCGTGAATGGCGCATCCTGACTGGACATGCCAACTTTTCAGGTTAGCACGCATCAGTGCTGCAACGTCCTAGCTCGAATCGAGACCCACTCCCAAGCTCACCTGCTGCTTCCCGGCCTGCTTCCTTGCCCCCCGCTCCAAAGTGTCACCTTTTGTCATCAAACGGCGCCTCTGCAGGTCGATGGTATTGTGGGTTGGGAGCGTGACCGCGATTGCGGATTGTCGCTGAAAACAGGTTCAGTCCACATGTTGCAGCCATTTTTAGGTTGCACAAGAGTTCCTGATTACTGGTGCTTGTGGCTTCTGAGCAACCACGAACGGCAAGAATTAGTGAAAAACATGCAGACACTGAGCTGTGAGAAGTGTTTGCCGTTGTGCAGGCCTGTAAACGCCATGGTTACCAAGAAAAGGGGGGTGATGGCTAGATGTGCCGGTGCGCAAAAAGCGAGGGAGGTTATGGCACAGCGCAGGGCTGCTGAGGCTGAAGCCAAGGCCCAGGCTGGTGCTGCTGAGGCTGAGACCCAGGCACAGGCTGATGCTGGTGCTTATGAGGCTGATGAGGCTGGTGCTGATGAGGCTGGTGCTTATGAGGCTGATGCTGGTGCTTATGAGGCTGAGGCCCAGGCACAGGCTGATGCTCGTGCTTATGAGGCACAGTTGCACCAGCTGCAGCCTGAACTGCAGCAGAGGGAGCAACAAGCTACTGACACCCAACGCTTGCAACATCTACAGCAATAGCTGCAGGACCTGCAGCAGGATGAACTTCAACGTAAGGAGCAGCAGGTGGCTGAGCAGCAACAGCAGCTGCAGCAGCAGCAGGCAGACATGCACCTGAGGGAGCAGCAGTTGGCTGAGCAGCAACACCAGCTGCAGCAGCAGCAGGCAGACATGCAGCAGAGGGAGCAGCAGGTGGCTCAGCAGCAGCAACAGGTGCAGCAGCAGCAGGCGGACCTGCAGCTGAGGGAGCAGCAGGTGGCTCAGCAACACCACCAGGTGCAGCAGCAACAGGCGGACCTGCAGCTCAGGGAGCAGCAGGTGGCTACCCAGAAGCACCAGGTGCAGCAGCAACAGGCGGACCTGCAGCTGAGGGAGCAGCAGGTGGCTCAGCAACACCACCAGGTGCAGTTGCAGCAGCAGCTTGACAGGCTGCAGCAACAGCTCGAGGCACAAAGTGGGGCTGAATTGCAACGCCAGGTGCAGCAGCAGCTGGCTGCACAGCAACACCTGTTGCAGCAGCAGCAGGCAGACCTGCTACTAAAGCAGCAGCAGGTGGAGAAGCAGCCGCAAGAGGCGGCAGTCCAGCAGGCTGTCAGCACCCACCACCCCCTCCCAGACCATTCTACATGCTCTCCCCAGGTCCCTGGGTCCCTCAGGTCACCCCTCTTCATGCGGCCACGCCAGGACACAACACTAGCGCCCATGCCAAGGTACGCAGTTCCATGCATGCCCTCCCAAGCAAGCACAACCACACCTTTCATACACCACACCACACCACACCACACCACACCACACCACACCACACCACACCACACCGCACCGCACCACACCACACCACACCACACCACACCACACCACACCACACCACACCACACCACACCACACCACACCACACCACACCACACCACACCACACCACACCACACCACACCACACCACACCACACCACACCACACCACACCACACCACACCACACCACACCACACCACACCACACCACACCACACCACACCACACCACACCACACCACACCACACCACTGTTACGTGATGATGTAATGCTGAGGCAATATTCGTAACGCCCCTATGAGAAGTGTGACGTGGTGCGGTGATCTGAGGCCGGGTTCGATTCCCGGGCAGACTTCCTGACAACGCCCAGTCTGTCATGGAGAACTCTGTCACCGTCACCGGACGTCTCGTAACAGTTGGTTTCCGACCGATGTTTCTGAGTCCGACTGGATCTATTTGCCACGTATCTGCCTGAGGATGAGCGGCAGAGGACGTTCTGGTTGGCGTGTGTAAACGCGGTTGAGTCGGAGCTGGCTGTAGTGCGCCAGTGGTGGAATTGTCGCAAAGCGACGGCTGTGTGTGGGCTCTGAGCTGAGCGACGAGGCTAGAGAGCCTGGAAACCTATGGCTAGTGAGCCTTTGTGCAGTACAACCAGTCGGCGGAGGTTGATTCTGCGAGAGCGGTGATGGAGGTGACAGTAGTCGTGATGGCCCAGTCGGCTGCGAAGAAGTTGCGTGACCCAGGAGCGCGAGAGGCCTAGTGGTTCCGGAAACAGTGGACGCTAGTGCAAGCCAAAATGTTACAATTGTCGTTTGCGCCGACTTGGCTTGGGAGAAGCGATTCTGTGCTTATGTTTGAAGCCAGATTGGCTATGGCTATGGGTGCACCACCGCACGCTGCTGAGGTACAGTCTGGAAGGCTGCAGCTACCTTTCCTGTTTGAGGGCCGGCAAGGTAACAAGCCGTGCAGAGTCATGCTTGACACAGGTGCCAGTGGCACCATCATCAGCCAGGAGCGGTTGGAAAGACATGAAGGCAACGTTAACCCTGCTGCACTACAAAGGAAGATCATGATGGAACCTCTGAGAGTGCTGACCGCAACAAATCAGCCTGTGGTGATTACTGAACGTCGTTGTGGCCTGCTGGAGGTGCAAAAAAGCAAGACGAATTGCAATGCAGTGGTCATGCGGTGTCGAGTGGATGCACGAGCATTGCTGAAGGTTAAGCACAGAGTGTGCACGCTGTTTGAGGCACTCGGAGAGTCGGGGAAGCCTGTAAACTTGTTCGCACTGCAACCAAAGCACCTGCCTGGGTTTGCGACTGTGGCTGCTATGAAAGAGCAATGGGAAAGCGCAGCCGAAATTAAGCTGCTCAGTCCGGGTCAAGCCGTGCGACAACTGCGGAAAGGTTGCAGCAGCTGGCTGATGCTAGTGAAGCCTGGCGATGCTGGCGACCAGCAGGGCTGGCACCAGGGCAGCTTGGCAGCCGTAGTAGCTGGATGCAGTGAGCAGAACACGAAGGCTGAGCAGGACCCCGAGCTGGTGCCGCAAGCTGTGCTAGAGGGGTTGCTATCTGAGTATGCTGATGTGTTTGGGGACATGCCACCGGGTTTGCCCCCTGACAGGCCAGTGGGGCACACAATCAGGACACCACCCGGGTCTGAAGCTCCCTACAAACGTATGTACAAGCTAAGCCCCAGAGAGGAGGCTGAAGTGAAGAAGCAGGTGGCTGAGCTGCTGGCCAAAGGGTTGATTGAGCCAAGCAGCAGCCCATACGGGGCACCAATCTTGTTTGTGCAAAAGAAAGATGGGAGCCTGAGAATGTGTATTGATTACCGTGCTCTCAACAAGTTAACAGTGAGGGACAGGTACCCCCTGCCCAGGATTGATGACCTATTTGACAAGCTGGCTGGCAAGAGGGTGTTTAGCTCCCTAGACCTGCAGTCTGGGTACCACCAGATCAGGATTACAGAGGAGGATGTGCCCAAGACTGCCTTCTTGACGCCAATGGGCCAGTTCCAGTTCAAGGTGCTCTGTTTTGGGCTGACCAACGCCCCTGCTACGTTCCAACGGATGATGAATAACGTATTCAAGCCTTTGATCAATGAGTGTGTGCTGGTGTACATTGATGACATTCTGGTGATGAGCAACACCCCTGAGGAGCATGTGCAGCACCTGAGGCAAGTCCTGCAGCTCATGCGAGAAAACAAGTTCTACGCCAAACTGGCAAGGTGCGAGTTCAACAAAACGCAGCTGGCGTTCCTGGGCCACATCGTGGGCAGCAATGGCATTGCTGTCGACCCTGCGAAAGTGCAAGTCGTAAAAGAATGGCCGACGCCGCGCAACTTAAAAGACCTGCAGGCCTTCCTGGGGCTGGCAAACTACTTCAGGCGGTTCATACCCAACTTCAGCTCTCTGGCTGCGCCGTTGACGAATCTGACCAGCAAGCAAGTGGCTGCTGCGTATGACTGGGAACACTTTGGGGGTAGCGAGCTAGAAGCATTCGATGGCCTGAAAGAGGCACTGTGCTCTGCTCCTGTGCTGGCTCTGCCTGATTTCAGCAAGCCTTTTGTAGTGTGCACTGATGCGTCGCTGGTAGGCACCGGTGGGGTGCTGATGCAATATGGCAGGCCAATTGCTTACACAAGTAAAAAGATGTCCCCAGCTGAGACGCGCTATGCCACTGGAGAGCAGGAGCTGCTGGGTATAATCAGAGCAGTCAGAGAGTGGAGGTGCTATTTGGATGGAGCGGTTGATGTTACAATCCTGACTGATCACAATCCCCTCATCTACCTGCAAACACAGCCCAACTTGTCGAGGCGGCAGGTCAGATGGAAGAGGATGGAAGAGCTATCACGCTACAAGTATGAGATCAAATACATACCCGGTGCAACTAATGTGGCTGACCCTATCAGCCGTAACCCCGCTCTGGCCAAGGAGGTGGCGCTTACATGCTCATCATCACCACACAATGCTGACTCTGAAGACGCCATGACTGTGATCATGACGCTAAGCTCCCGGGCTGAAGGGCTGATCTACGCCATCACTACACGCCGCACTGCTGCCCGGCTGCGAGAGAGTGCTGAGCTGGGGCAGGTGGCTGCCCGGGAGGCTGCCCAAAGAGCAGGCCAATTGGCCCCACCTGATGATTTGGCTGCTGCCCATACGCCTGGCCAGGCAAGAATGACAAGTGCACATCAAAAGGGGGCGCAGCCAGGTGGGGGGGAAGCCCTGCGGCAGCAACAACAAACAACAGAGTCACAAAACAAATCAAACAAACAAGGTGGTGACGAGCAGTCCACAACTGAGTCGGGTCTCTTAACCCTAATGCAGGCAATCAAACAAGCCTATGCGGCTGACACACGCTTTGCTGATGAGGCCTTCACATCGCAGCTGTACCAGCATGAGGGGCTGTGGCTGACTGAGTGGGGCAGAGTGGTGGTTCCTGATGACGCTGCGCTGCGGAATACACCATGCATGACACCAGGACCGCTGGTCACCTGGGTATGACGAAGACCCTTGAGCAGGTGACGCGCTGGTTTACATGGCCTGGTGTGTCAGAGAATGTGAAGAGCTATGTGCGCAGCTGCCACTCGTGCCAAGTGAACAAGTCAAGTGCCAAGAAGCCTGCTGGCCTGCTGCAGCCGCTGCCCATACCTGAGAGACCGTGGGACAGCGTGTCAATGGACCTCATAGTGAAGCTACCTGCAAGTGGGCCCAACAAATATGACTCAATATTAGTGTTTGTGGACAGACTAACAAAGATGGTGCACCTGGTGAAAACCTGGGAGAGCATGACTGCCACACAGTATGCAAAGCTGTTCCTTGAGAATGTCTTCCGGCTGCATGGGATGCCGAGGAGTGTGGTCAGTGACAGAGGACCCCAGTTCCACAACAAGTTCTGGGCTGAGGTGACCAAGCTGCTCCAGGTCCAGGTGAACCTATCCAGCGCCTACCACCCTGAAACAGATGGCCAAACAGAGCGTGTTAACCGGGTGATCGAAGAAATGCTAAGGCACTTCATCAGGCCTGACCAGCGGGACTGGGCGGAGTACTTACCTCTGGTGGAGTTCGCCATCAACAATGCCTGGCAGGAGTCGGTCCGCAGCACGCCCTTCTACCTGAATTATGGCTATCATCCGCGGCTGGCTGAGCTGCTCGACCTGCCGCAGAAGGTGCCGCAGGCGCATGATTTTGTGAAAGGCATGAAGAGAGCGGTTGAGCAGGCGAGGCAGTGCCTAGCGCGGGCGCAGAAGCGCATGAAGTCATACCAGGATAACAAACGGCGTGATGCACTTTATCTGCCTGGTGACATGGTGCTGCTGAGCACACAGAACATGAGGGGTAAGGCTAACCAGCCTGGAGTCCGTAAGCTTAAGCCTCGCTATGTGGGCCCATTCAATGTGCAGTACATGGTGGGCAAGGCAGCTGTGAAGCTGTGGCTGCCAGATGAGTGGTCTCGACTCCACAACGTGTTTCATGTGTCCTTGGTGAAGCCCTATCGCACAGATGCTTCAGAGGCAGTGCCTGGGCTGGCTGGACCACCTCCTGTGCAGTGGCTAGATGGAGAGCCCCAATACACAGTAGAGAAGGTGGTGGGCCACAGGCTAGAGCCCAGCAAAGGCAAGCGCAAGGGCAAGAGTAAGAAGAGACGGCTTGAGTTCCTGGTCAAGTGGCAAGGACACGGTGACGAGCATAACACATGGGAGTTGAGCACACAGCTGGTGGGCTGCCAAGAGCTGATGGCCAGGTACATGGCAGAGCACAACCTGGGTGCCGAGGCTGAGGAGGCGGCTGGTGGCGAGGCTGAAGCTCAGGATGATGTTGAGGCTAAGGCCCAGGCCTGATGGTAGTGGCATGGTTGGAACTCAGACACCAAGCGCTAGTGTGGGCGCGAGTGACGGCACAATGTGCCTGAGCGGGGCAACACCACGGTGGTCAGCTGAGGACAGCTGAGCCAGGTGGGGGGGAATGTTACGTGATGATGTAATGCTGAGGCAATATTCGTAACGCCCCTATGAGAAGTGTGACGTGGTGCGGTGATCTGAGGCCGGGTTCGATTCCCGGGCAGACTTCCTGACAACGCCCAGTCTGTCATGGAGAACTCTGTCACCGTCACCGGACGTCTCGTAACAACCACACCACACCACACCACACCACACTACACCACACCACACCACACCACACCACACCACACCACACCACACCACACCACACCACACCACACCACACCACACCACACCACACCACACCACACCACACCACACCACACTACACCACACCACACCACACCACACCACACCACACCACACCTACCACAAACCTGTGTGGGATGCTTGTGTGCATGTGCAGGCTCCATAGTGTGGCCCATGCATTGCGCATTCCAGGGCTGCCCTACTCAGAGGTGGTGGGTGCCCATCAAAGCCTGCTGCTGGCAACCGCTCCCCCTCCCCCTCAGCCCAGGCCAGCGCAGCAAGCTCAATCCAACCCAAAACAGCCACCGCCCTCCAGCCCTTCTTACCTGCCACCACCACCCCTGCATGGGGGCACAGCCAGTGGGTTGGCTGTGAGGGCCTGGGGGAGGTCATTGACGGAGTACTTCAGCGCATGGGGCTAGGCAAGCAGGTGTATGCAGTATGCCAGAGGCTGATGTGGAGCGCATGCATGATAAGGTGGAGGGGTGCAGGGCAATGCACCGCATGGTGTTCACACCTGACAGGGAGCAGCCTCAATGGGCCATGGCTGCTTGTGCATGCAGCACGTGCATGAGTGTGCCATGCCTGCCATGCATGAAGCCTGACACCACTACCCCACTTGAGCCCATGCCCATGTTTCAAGACACTGTGAAGGAGGTGTATGATGACGAAGAGTGTTATGCATTGTTGATGTGGTTCCATCCCGATTTGTTGCATGATGAGGTGTGCTTTGGCAAACTGACCAACACACACTGTGCACGATATTGCCAGCACATGGGGTTGGATAGGCCAAAGGAACGTCGGAAACTGCGTCGTTTAGTGGTGAGGGACCTAAGGAGTGAGCAGCTGGAGTTTGAATATGAGGTGAACCGTTTATATGGCTGATTTGGCTGGTTATGTAAGGTGCATGGGGGTCTACTTTGGAGCATCACAAACGGCCCAAACATGAACACAACGCGTTTATGTCCTGATTACACGATAGAAGCCCACACAAGGAGCCGCACAGAACTGGCAGTTCACATCCTGCCGCCCCGGTTGGACAGTGAGAACGGCCGGAAAAGTGCCCTTTTCATGCAAATTTGTCGCACGCTTGTTGTCGCACATTGTTGTGCAGGGACAGCCCGGAAGCCACACCAGCACTATCAAGCACATGATCAGCACTAGCACCAGCACTAGAACACATGTCGGGGGGGTCCTGCGCCCGACAAGAAATTCAAAATTTTGAAAAGCCGAGCCGCTGAGCGAGATAGCTATTCGCCGATCACAGCCCCACTAAGCAGGCCAATTCCGGCACAATGCGACCAGAATTCTCAACACCCCCGCCCGCCCCGGCACAGGTGCACATCAGCCCGAGCAGCCCGCTAGCCTCGCGCTCGTGAGCTGCACAGCCCTGCGCAAGAATCGCTGAAAAACTCTTAAAGATCAGTCGGATAGTTATCAGGGGTGCAGCCAATGGCGGGGGTGACCATTTGGCTTGCGGGATGTGGCCTGGGACATGTGGGTTGTGACACGTGGCGCAGCTGGCCCACAGTGAATGAAGTGATGTTTGCACAGCAGGCCGCTCAGTTGGTGCTGCTCATCAGGGTCGCTAGGTTCATGCAGTGTGGCTGCAGTCATGCACACCAGTGGTGTACAGCAGTACACGTCAGGGTAGCTACGCCCAATCAAGGTGTGGGCCCAGCCCGCGTTGCTTGCATGCCACCCTTGGGCTGCCTTGTTGCAGCCACATCAACAAAGATGTCGGCTGGATTCAAAGCATCCCTGAGCTCAAGCAGAAGCATAGAGACATAGGGCCTGCGGGGCTGGGTTCAAGGCAGGGTGGTCTGTTGACCCAACCCATACCCCTGCTGCCCGCAAGTGCAAGCAGCTGCTGATGAAACCATTCCCTCGAACCCCTTGAGCCCAGCTAGCTGAGGCCCAACGTGTGTGGCTGGCTGCTGGCCAACCACATATTTGCTGCCAAAGGTTGCGTAACCCTAACCCAACACCTGCCAGCCCACCCAGTCAACAGTGGCCGTGACTACTGCTGCTGTGTGGTCGCTGCGTGTGCAGGGCAACTGCATTGCACTATAGATTATGATGCTGTCACCTGCCATGGGGAGCCAGGCCTCAATTTTGCTGACACAGCACCCGCTGGATGCCAGTGCATGGAGCAGCACACCCTCCAGCTGATGTCCCTGCTGTCATTGGAGGTCCCCGCAGCAGCTGCAACAGTGCTATGGGCCACCAGCTGGGCAGTTGCATTATGGGCAGCTGCAGCCAGGCTCACATGCAGCTGCTGCAGGCTGTCCGACGATAGCTGGGCAGCAGCATCTTGGGCAACTGCACCTTGGCTGACCGGCGATAACTGCAACTTGGCCAAGCTGTGCAGACAGCCAGCCAGCCGTGCATCAAGCACTGCAGTGTTTAAAAATACTCTAGAGATGAACCCGGGACATGCGGCCTGCCTCTTGGGGGGGTGGGGGGTCGCTCCTCATTGATGGCCTGCGGATGGGCAGGGTGACGGGAGCAGTGGCAGGGTGACAAGCGAAGGGGCAGGGTGGGGCGGGCATGGGCAGGGTGAGGCGGGCAGGGGCAGGGTAAGGCGGGCAGGGGCAGCTAGGCTAGCAGGATCTCAGTGAATGCAGGGTGAACATGGTGATGTACTCCACACCCCATATCTGGTGTTGGTCGGCCACTCAAATGGCATGAGCAGCCACATATGTTCTGTTGCTGGTGAAGTGAGGTTGGGGATGAGGTCAGGCTAGGTAAGCTGAGGTGAGGTAAGGTGAGGTCCGGCTGGGTGAAGGCCTGGGCTCACCTGCATCCAGTGCATGTCGCTGCCATGGCCACCCACAGGCGGGTCCTCATCAATGGCCCCGGTGCTGTCTGGGGTGCGAGGCGTGGAGGGCGGCAGCGGGTGGATGAGCTTAGGCACCATGACTAGATCCCGGCCAAGAACAAGGATGGCACCGGCATTACCTGTAGGTGGACAGCGGGCATGGGAGCAGGTGGCAAGCAGCAGCAGGTGGCAAGCAGCAGCAGGTGGGCAGCAGCGGCGGTAATGACCAGTCTTCTGCGTGCGGACACTCGTCAGGTCAGCAGCTAAGGCATCATCAACTCTCTGTCTCAGCCTAAGCTGCTACAGCTGTGCTGCAGCCAGTACTGGCAGTAGGTCAGGGCCAGAGGCAGGGCTGCATCTTCACCTGTCAACCACAAGATTAAAAATATATGTCAAGCTAAATAGAATAAACCTGCTCGACACCCCCTTGAACACTGATCATTCCCACCAGTGCTTAAGCTCCATGAAGATCACCTTGCCCTAGTGCTAATCACCATCATAATCATGACATGCCATCAGCCGACATCTGGACTAATCAGAAAACACCAGCGTTTGTATAGCACATGAAACCACACACTATATAGTGCCAAACCCTTCCCTGGCGCTCCATGCGAACGGCAGTTGTGTGTATGTGTGTATGCCTCCCCCTTGCAGCTGCCTGGTGCTCACCTGCTGTGCCGCAGTAGTTGGTGGCGGAGAACAGGGTGATGAGGTGGCCCTGGGCAAAGCGCTCAAAGCCATCCATGACACACTCATGGGCGCGCACAATCATCTGCAACCCGTTGTTCTGTAGGGCAGGGCAGGCCAGGGCAGGGCAGGACGGGCACAGTCGGGTTGTGTCAGGGCGGTTGGGCTCTAGGAAAGCAAGCCAGGTCAGTGCTACCTGGGGAAGAGGAAAGGTCAAGGCAGACTGGAAAAGAAGAGCTGGTAAGGCATGCCAGCTGAATACATCGTTTTTGCGAGTGGCAAGCAAAACCAGCTTTGTTGGCTAAACCCCAGCGTGCAGCACTGTAGGGGCTGGGAGGCAGGCTGCACATGCACTTGCTGTACATGCAGGCTTAGAAGGCCACGTCATAGAATTGCTGTCACAAGTGGGCCAGGCTGCAAACTGACTGATCTCCTGGTGGTGGTGGTGGTGGTGGTAGTGGTGGTGGTGGTAGTGGTGGTGGTGACTAAAGAAATGATGACTGCCAGGCTGTAGTCCACAAACTATTCAGCATTGCCAACACCAGGGTCTGCAGTGTGTGCAGGGATGATCTGCCCCTGATCTGCCCCTGCCCTGCCTGCCGCTGACCCGCCCAGGAGGAGCTCCCCTGACCCAGCCAGCTCCCACCTTGCAAAAGTCCTTGACTCGGTCTGGGCCAAAGGTAACCAGGCCAGGACCTCTGGGGGATGGCTGCACGCCCTGCACCCCGTCATTAGTGGTTGGGTCACTCCACAAGAGGTCCATGAGGACGGGTCCACCGTCCTCCATGGTCACTGGCCGTGGGATGCTGGCGATTTGCTCTATCTATAACCACATGCACACAGCCACATGCACCACCTGCCACTCAAACCACTGTCCCGTCACCGTACCAGTACCGCTGGGCTGGTGCTGACCTCAGGCACGGCGTAACAGCATTCAGCATTTAGCCATCAATTGCATGAGCATAAGGTGATGCATGATACTTTGTAGCTGATCAGGGCTTGCTCCTCATCCCTCATCCCGCACTGACCTTGTGGATGGAGCGGCCAATGCCCCCATGCATGCACAGGATCTTGCCCTCAATGGAGGCGGCCAGGGGCAGGTAGTTGAAGAGCTCGTTGATGCGGCGCCACACGTACACACCCTGGTCGTCGCCCAACCGCTCCATGCATTCCAGGCGGAACCCAAACAGGGCGTTGATGTCATGAGCCTGCAAAGAGCAGCAGCAGGAGCAGCAGCGGGGGAGGTAGCATCAGATGGCGGTGGCAGCAGCAGCGGAGTAATAGCAGCAGAACTGTACAATAGTGGTTTGCTTTCAAGGCATGGCATCATGCTGCTGTGCCTATGCAGTAGCTTGTGGTGAGGTGCAGCAGCCCATCATGCTGCTGCCTACTGGGAAGTGAAGGCTCAGAGCAAGGTCCAGCAGGTCTGCTCCACCGCCAGGGCCCAGCCCAAGTGCATATGCATTGATGGTTCAGGACGGTGAAGCAGAGACCCTGCCATCAAGGCAGCACCTGCACTTCCACCTGCCAGACTTGCCAACTGGCCCTTTGTTTGAGTAAATCATGAACCTAGCAGGGGCTATGCAGATCCATGTGTGTCACTGCTTTCGCTGACACCTCCCCCTCCCACCAACCCTGACCATGCCACGACCGTCTACTTGCATAGTCCATTCAGGGAAGTGTTGTGTACCTCATGCTTGCCTCCAATGAGGCATTTGCACCCTGCCCCTCCAACCAGCCCTGACCATGCCACGACCACTCAAGGCTGCCAGTGCCCCTAAGCAACATCTGGTGTATACCTCATGGTTGCCTCTGATGAGGTGCACGCTGCGAGGGTGCTCGATCTTGAGGGCCAGCAACAGGCAGATGGTCTCTAGACTGTGGCTTCCCCGGTCCACATAGTCCCCTGTGGGCACAGGGGCAGCACCCAGCAGCTGAGCCAGGCCAGGGCCACTGCAGGGCAGCCTGCAACCACCACAACCACCACATCTTGCTAGCACAACATGTCGCAGCTTATAACCTACCCCACCTGCTACGAGCTACACAATACATACGCATGACAGTGATGAGGAGCCCACCCAGCTGGAGCTATGTTGGGCAGCGGCAGCAGCAGCAGCAGCAACACCACGGTCACCATTGATCCACACATGCCCCACAAGTGGGTAGCCAGGCAGGGTAGGCTGACAGGCGGCCATGGAGGCACCTGAATGGAGGGTGGTGTGCACCTGACCTTGAGCCGCTTGGCCCAGGCGTCAGTGCAGGCTGCTGGCCCAGCAGGCCATGAGCTGCAGCAAGTCAGCCTAGTCACTGGCTATAGAACAAATTGCCGGAAGTGTGGCTGTGCCGCACAGAATGCAGCAGCAGCGAACAAAAACGTAGATAGTGGCATCGCAGGCTGCAGCCCCTGCCAGCTCACCCAAGAAGAGGTAGTCGATGTAGGTGATGTCGCCTGCTGTGGAGGGCGTGCCATATTCCTCAAACAGCCGCATCAGGTCCCCAAACTGGCCATGCAAGTCGCCGAAGATCTTGATGGGGGCTGCAGGCACCCAACACCACCCACACACATCAGTCACACATCAGTAACTCAAGAGGTTTGGACTGCAGACCTGCAGCTCTCCGCCTCACAGTCTGCCACCAGCCAGGTGGAGTGCTCTACCGCAGCATCGTGCAGCTTTTCAAACGTGGCGCCAGCCACGTCAGCCTCAAACTGGGTCTGTGTGAGGGAACTGCAGACCTTCGAGTACCCGGGCACGCCGGGCACGCAGCACCGCTTGCACGAGGCCATGCTGCTGAAGGAGTCAGCAGAGTACTATGTCCCTCCCAAGGGCTTCATCACCTTAACGCCTCAACCACATCCACTAACCCACACCCACACCCACACCCTCACCCTCACCCTCACCCTCACCCTCACCCACTAACCCTCACTCCCACAGCCCCTGGGGACACTGTGGTCAAGGCCAGGCCTAACCCCCCACACCCCAACAGAGCAGACCTCCTGACTGATGACAATGTCCAGGAGTGGCTGCTGCTGCTGCTGCCCCCGCCGCCGCCGCTGCTACTGCTACCCCACCACCTACAGACCTGTCACAAAGGTGTGCAGGAGGTGGGGCCCAGTGGCTGTGGTCAGAGTGTCATGCCTGAAGCTCATGGAAGCTACGGAGTCGCTCAATGGGTGTTGGCAGCAGTGGTGAGGTGAAACCTGGGGTACAAGGCAGGGCCCGACAGGGCAGCCAGGGCCCAACGGCGGCTCACTCACCATGCAGTTCCAAGACGGTGCGTTCCTCTCTGAAGATCAGCGTGCAAGCATCACAGAGCTCACAAATGTCCTGCACACATCACACAGGTCACACGTGCCCTCTAGACTTTTTGTAGCCACGAGGCCACACTTGGAGCAAAACATTCCTTTACGTTATGGAGTAATACATCAATGTAAGACAATCCAGGTAGCAGCAGACTGGCTGGCTCCTTGTACTCCAGGCACTTGGCCCCTGACCCTGCTTCCCTGCCTGGCCCAGCGGCAACCTGCAGCGCACTCACTGCCGCTGACAAGAAGAATCGTCTGTCCTCCGGAGCCTTCCAGGTGCGAGGCCTCAGCAACTCATTGATGACTCGTTTGTGGATGCCTTGCTGCAGTCCGGCAAAGGCAGGGTAGAGCACTATCCAGCTTGCCAGGCAGGCGAGCACCAGAACACTGCTGATTGTCATAGTGCAGTCAAAGGCACAT
Organism: Haematococcus lacustris; assembly: GCA_030144725.1. Lineage (NCBI taxonomy): Eukaryota > Viridiplantae > Chlorophyta > Chlorophyceae > Chlamydomonadales > Haematococcaceae > Haematococcus > Haematococcus lacustris. The sequence goes on from JASKMD010000013.1 coordinate 2,558,429, forward strand.
AGCCAACCTGGGGTTCGTGGCTGAACATGTGCAGCCCATGCAGGCATGGGCACTCCATGCGACTCCAATGCTCATGCGACAACATGAGACAACCATGATGCCTACAGAGGCCGTATCATGAGGCAACACTGTGATCACCCTGCTGCCATGATAAGTAGACACTGCACCGCAGCAAGCACCACACCAGGCACCACACCAGGCTTCCTTGCAAGCTCCACATTAGGCGGCACCACAACACCCTGCCATACATCAGGTGCGCCGCCAGCCCTACTCACCGGTGCAGACAAGCTGCGTGTGAAGAGGGGTGACTTGTCCGCTGTCTTCTCATACACGCCCACCCTCCTGCCCTCGTTGTCCAGCTGGTCTATGGACAGCTGCCTGACCATGCCCCGCAGGCTGTTCTCCTGGTGCACCACCACTGCCCGGTGCCACAGTCGCACATCCGGGGTCATGAGGTTCTGACTGGGGAGGTAGGGCTTGCTGAGTGTCACGTCCGGGCTGTCTGCCCGATTGGGTGACTCGCTGAGGCGCTGCGATGCAGCCGCCGCTGTCATGTCCGGTGCCCCGGTGCTGCCGCTGTCCTCCCCGGGCCTCAGTTCCTCCATGGACACCCGGCCTAGGCTCAAGGCAGCAGCGGCCTCCTCACTGGCTGCCTTGGCCAGCATCGCAGCCGCTGCGTTGCCGTGCATTGCTCCCATCCACTGCACAGCGCAGCGCAGGCTGGCATCTGGGTCAGCACCCCACCACAGCTGACAAGGGACTGACTGGGGCGTATGGCACCCAGCAGAGGCTGGCATCTGCGGTAGCACCCCGCCATGACTGCCAACTAACCACAGATGTCAGCACCCCAACACCAGTGACTGGCAGCTGGGGCATGCTGTGCAGGCTGGCCGGGTATCGGCACCGCACCAGGGCTGACTGGGGCCTAGGATGGGTTGCACCCAGGGGGCCCAGCCATGCACAGCACAAGTCACACCAGGGGCTCCCAATGGTCACACACAACCACACATGGGGTCACAAATCCACGCATGGCTGGCAGGCCAGGTGGTGCCTGCTGTGATGAACGCTGGGAGCCTGTCATGGCCTGGGCTGTTGGGGTGCATGCTCCATGGGGTCAGGAGGTGAGGGTGCACCCTAGGGCCTAACCCTAACCCTGTCACGACAATGCGGTGCAAGCTGTCTGCTGTGCTGCTGTTGGAGGTAGCACTGTGCTGAAGCTGCACCCTGCTGCCGCCACTGTCGGTCCCAGCTGCAGCTGTGAGGCTTGCTTGGCCACAGCATGGCGCCAGCGTGTCTGGGCCAGCGGGGCTGCAGGGGTTGCGACAACGCTCAGCGGCAGGGCGACCCTCCTGCAGTCAGCTGAGAGTGGGGGCGGAGCCGCACCTGAACCCAGGCTGCAGCCCGCGGGTCAAAGATGGACAGCTCAGCACCATTTGAATCGTCAGCCACCTGCAGCCATGTGCCCAGCGCAGCACTCCTCACTGCAGCTGGTAGTCAGGCAAATGGCGTGCAGCATATATGCTGCAGCCATCAAACCAGCCCTTGCTGCTCGCCAGCTGCTTGCTACTGACGAGATCAGCTGTGGCAGCAGCCAACATAGACAGGGTTTGAGTGCAGGACACAGGCAGCATGGTGAGCAGGTGAGGAGTATGGCTCATCACGTGTTACTGTGCCTGGAGCCCAGCTGTGCTTCCCTGCCGCCCTCGCTCCCCACACGCTGCCAGCTGCTCCTTCCAGCACTAGCCAGAGCAGCCCTGGCTTCGGCTCCACTGCATCGCCTGGCCACTGAGGACATACCAGCTGACCTGAGTGCCAGGCTGACTGGCGGTGCTGTGAGCTGCTGTGCTGTGCTGCATCGTGCCCCACCAGCAAGTCATCCAGCAGCTGGCTCCCTTTCAGGCCGCCATAGATGAACACAAAGGGGCCGACTGAGGACACCGCGTGCCGGCAGCGCCTGGTGAAGTCCTCGCCTGCGGGGCTGGCTACAACCGGGGAGACCCACTGCCCGGCATTCGTATCTAACACCACGGTGGCTGTGGCTTCATCCACCTGCAAGCAGCAGGTGGGAGCATGGGAACCTGTGGATCCACTGTTCTCAAGGTTGACTATTTGCAGTGTTTGGTCTGCTGGTCATGGTCTGATGATGTACACAATGATGGTGTGGTGACCACGCTGCCCTGGCGACACCACCATCGCACCATGCGTCCTCCTCCCACAGCCCCTCCAGATATGTGCAATCTGTTGCCAACAAATATGGCTCCATGCTGATATCTGCCGGTTGGCATTGCGCCTGGCGCTGCATGCCACTCCCATCTGCCATCACGGTGCCGCGCAAACCCATAGGCGTCGCCCATGGGGGTGCCGCCAGCATCGCGCCCGCCACACAGCAAGAGCAGACCGTCGCCTCGAGCGGCTGCTGTCGCATACATCCTGAAACAGGCAGCAACAGGCGCTCTCGTCACGTGGCCCCGAGCCAGCAATCCGAGCCAGATACGCACCTGGGCGACGGCATCTCGCCCGCGTCGACGATTTTCCGCCATTGGTACGGCTTCTCCGAAGTGTCGAGGGCCCAGGCGTCGCCCAATGTGGACTTGCCGTCGTTGCCGCCCATCGCCACAAGGAACCGGTTGGCTACAAGACTCAGCGTGTGGGCGTAGCGTGCACTAGGCCCCGCTCCTTGGACAAGGACCCTGCTCTCAATGCAATGAGGTAGCAGGACAGCAATTGTTGAGCTAATTGGGGGGCACCAGCCCTATGGGTGACGGCACGTGACATGTGCCTTTTGTACATACCTGTGCCACCTGGGCCTCTCTGGGTCTGTGAAGTCCAGGACATGTAGGTCTTCTGTTGCCAGGCCAGCAGGCCCAATACCACCCTGTAGCAACATGCCATTGATTGTCAAACTATAGCAAGTTTTACCTGGGTACTTGGCCAGCTGGGTTACCTGGATGACGACCATGTTGCCGACTGCTGCTGCTGCGTGAGCTGCACGCGGGCTGGGTGGCTCCCCCAGCGGAGTGATCTTGTCCCATTTCCCATTCCGCACGTCGAATATGTGCACGTCGTTTGTAGCTCCAGCCAGACGGATACCTGTGTGAGGGTTGCGAAATGACCCTAACTGGCGCGAGTGTGTTTGTCGCAAGTCATAGCCCATAACCCAAACACGGACCCGACGCTGCAGCTGGCCCTGGTGATGGCGGTGTTTCAGCGCCCTTAGCCGACGAGCCCGATCCCTCAAGCGCAGTAGCCCCGCCTGCAAGCCACAGGTGAAGATGTTCGTCCATTTCAAACGCTGCTTGGCTGGGTCGCGGAGCACAATCTATAGCTTCTCCAGCATCGTACCGAAAAGGACCAGCCGTGCCTTTGAGAGGTCTCCTTCGGGCCCAGCAATCGCTGTTAGTGTGTGCCCACATCGTGGTCCAGGCGCTACTCCGTTGCTGGGGAAGGGTCTGGGCTTTGGAACGGGTAAAGGCCGACTTGGCTCGCTGTCCATCGCTGTACAGTTCCTAGACGATGCTCACGAAGCGCATAGCAGTTAAACACGTCAGCCCTACAAGGACATTTCGAGGACTTCGAAAAACTTGTAATATGTTTCCATTTCGTCAGCAGTAGCCAGGTTCTTCGGCTGCCATTTGCCAACTAATGCTTCAGGGTCAACAATATCCATGAGCTACGCCGCTCTACCTTCTGTGACTGCACCACGCCCTTGTGATCACGCTCCACACCCTGACTGGCAAGTGATGAAGGGTACACTTGTACTCCACTACTCGACGTACCACAGAGATGCATGTTCAGCAGCTACTCATCCCTGATGCATGTTTAGGCTTTGGATCAACAGCGCTACATATATCAATGATATGATATCATACATAATATGATGACAGTAGCGTCTGCCTCAAAGCGTGACAGTATGGCAGTATGGCTTATAGTTAGGGTTGGCCAGATCCGTATGTGGCGGCTAGAAAGACGGTACATACATACGTATTTACTGTATTCGTAGTTCCGTAGGGTCTTCCGTAGGGGCAGGGTCATCATTTTGCGAAAGTGAGTATGTAGTTTGGTGCACAACAACTATAGAAACGCCCGCTAGGGGTAAGCATGTTCAGAATCTCAACCAATAGCAGTGTCGTGACACATCTATATGCCAGCCAGCCATGCATGCCGTTAGCAATGTGCTCCTACTCTGTGCGCCAAGCATGTGTCCAAACCCCTCGTGTGGCAGCCGTGGGTGCAGTTGTGTAGTCAGCCATGGGCTCCTACTAGACCAATCATGTGTGCCACGTGTGCAATGTGCTCCTACTCTGCCAACCATGTGTGCATGGTTTAATTCCCTCGTGCCAGCCTCCTTTACAACATCACCACCTCCTCCTCCTCCACCTCCAGGCATGCTTGTGACAGCACCACCTCCTTATCCACCCCCTTCATTCCTCCATTGCTGTTCCCCCAGATGTATGCGATCTTCTTCGCACTCTCCAGAGGGTCTTGGAGAAGATCTGGTACGGGACGGGAGGGGTTGCTAGGCGGCCTGGGCCGGGTCGGGCTGGGCTGGGCTGGGCGGGGCGGGGCGGGGCGGGGCGGGGCGGGGCGGGGCGGGGCGGGGCGGGGCGGGGCGGGGCGGGGCGGGGCGGGGCGGGGCGGGGCGGGGCGGGGCGGGGCGGGGCGGGGCGGGGCGGGGCGGGGCGGGGCGGGGCGGGGCGGGGCGGGGCGGGGCGGGGCGGGGCGGGGCGGGGCGGGGCGGGGCGGGGCGGGGCGGGGCGGGGCGGGGCGGGGCGGGGCGGGGCGGGGCGGGGCGGGGCGGGGCGGGGCGGGGCGGGGCGGGGCGGGGCGGGGCGGGGCGGGGCGGGGCGGGGCGGGGCGGGGCGGGGCGGGGCGGGGCGGGGCGGGGCGGGGCGGGGCGGGGCGGGGCGGGGCGGGGCGGGGCGGGGCGGGGCGGGGCGGGGCGGGGCGGGGCGGGGCGGGGCGGGGCGGGGCGGGGCGGGGCGGGGCGGGGCGGGGCGGGGCGGGGCGGGGCGGGGCGGGGCGGGGCGGGGCGGGGCGGGGCGGGGCGGGGCGGGGCGGGGCGGGGCGGGGCGGGGCGGGGCGGGGCGGGGCGGGGCGGGGCGGGGCGGGGCGGGGCGGGGCGGGGCGGGGCGGGGCGGGGCGGGGCGGGGCGGGGCGGGGCGGGGCGGGGCGGGGCGGGGCGGGGCGGGGCGGGGCGGGGCGGGGCGGGGCGGGGCGGGGCGGGGCGGGGCGGGGCGGGGCGGGGCGGGGCGGGGCGGGGCGGGGCGGGGCGGGGCGGGGCGGGGCGGGGCGGGGCGGGGCGGGGCGGGGCGGGGCGGGGCGGGGCGGGGCGGGGCGGGGCGGGGCGGGGCGGGGCGGGGCGGGGCGGGGCGGGGCGGGGCGGGGCGGGGCGGGGCGGGGCGGGGCGGGGCGGGGCGGGGCGGGGCGGGGCGGGGCGGGGCGGGGCGGGGCGGGGCGGGGCGGGGCGGGGCGGGGCGGGGCGGGGCGGGGCGGGGCGGGGCGGGGCGGGGCGGGGCGGGGCGGGGCGGGGCGGGGCGGGGCGGGGCGGGGCGGGGCGGGGCGGGGCGGGGCGGGGCGGGGCGGGGCGGGGCGGGGCGGGGCGGGGCGGGGCGGGGCGGGGCGGGGCGGGGCGGGGCGGGGCGGGGCGGGGCGGGGCGGGGCGGGGCGGGGCGGGGCGGGGCGGGGCGGGGCGGGGCGGGGCGGGGCGGGGCGGGGCGGGGCGGGCGGGGCCCTCGTATGCATCTGGGCTGGCTGGGCCCTCGTATGCGACTGGCGCAGCACAGGCTCAAGCTTATTCCAGAAGCTGGCGCTGCCATTCATGGCTGTGAGCTCGGCTAGCAGTTCTATCATCCAACGCAATGAATGCCATCGGGTATCGCAGCGACTTATATATAACCCGCGGTTACGGCCACACCGGCAGTAACGGTGACTTGTGCGTCCTGCGTCCTTCGCAATCTCGCGATTTTGCCGTCGCGTGTACGGTTTTAGCGTGAAAATTACGGTCAAACCTACGGCTGCCTACGGCTGCCTACGGATACACGTTGGTCGGGGTACGCTACGTATATACTGTATATACGTACCTACGTATATACGCCGCTACGGTTCTGGCCAACCCTACTTATAGTCGACACTTGTGAGGTGAGGCCCAATAAAACCAATGAGGCCAAGTGCACCAACAATTGCAAACCCTGCCAAGCAGCCTGATGGCAGACGGCTCACACGGAGTAGGCCAACTCCGTCTTCTACCTTGTCACGAGCCAAGAGATCCGTGTGCAAAGAGTTCAAGGAGACAACTAATTCAGCGCAAACAAAACATGTGCTTACATAGTCCCGAACCGCTGCTCAGCTGCCTGGCACCAAGACAAGAGCTTGCTGGCAGTTGCTGCGCTCCTCCTCAACCTCAACCATGAGTGCATGGGCGTCTAATACCACATGGAGACGTATGCAAAGCTAGTACTCAAATGCCTCCACAGCTGCCTTGTACCAGGACAAGAGCTTGTTAAGCTCAAAATCAAGCTCGCCCATGAGTGCATGGGCGTCGGGATGCACATGGAGAATCCGCTGCAACTTGGACTCCACTCCATTCAGCTTGTCCACGTCCTCCTTCATCGTCTTCATGTCGTCGATATGATGGTCTCGGTACATGCTGGCCAGCAAGGCACAGAAGACTGCCACGGAGGCGATGAGATACAGCCACGCTTGAACAGCTGAGAAGAATACCACACACACGAGAAAGGCATAGAGTACCACCACCACTCTAATCCTTGACGCGTAGAGGTATGCATGAAGTAGTCGGTCCAGCCCGAAAGTGGGAACCTGCAAACGGTCAACCCTATTGCAAGGTCTCGCACACGAGCCATCCACAGGCCGTGCAAAGCATGTGTCCGCACAGGTTACATCGATGCGGACTGCAAGATGGCGCATGCATTATTCAGCTGCCAGCTGCTATGAAGCACTTTCCTCACCTTTGAAAGGCTTAAGATACATCTTGAACCAAGCAACCTTTTCACGGATCTCTTCCAAGAGTTGAGTAGTTGCTTGCTCTGCAACACATCATATCAGAAAGGGCACATGTTGAAGCACCAATGATTGCAGTAGGCCAAGACATGGTGCATCAGGCAGTGGCTGCGGTCGGTAGCAAGCATCTCACCCTAGCAGCCACGCTGAGGTGAGTGCAGAAGGCAACCAGTGCCATGATCTCTCAGATTAGGAAGGACAAGCGGGAGACTAGCACCGGTGGTGCAACAGCAGAGAAGCTATCCACATCTCAGCCAGCAATGGAATGGAAGAGGGCCAAAAGCGACGGCGGGGATGGAGTGCACAAGGCAAGTGCCAGGGTGCAGTGGGTGGCAGCCAACACTTCAACCCAAACTGAAGGGAAGGGTGCAGCGGAGTCAGGAAGCTTTGCCACCAAGGGTGCGGGACCCGCACCAGCACCTGCCACCCAGCGGGTCTAGAGGGCAGAGGCTGCACCAGTGACCGCAACTGCTCCAGCCCTCCCTCCCTCCGTCAGCCGACCTGTGCCTGCTATGAGTTATGGGGGACTGCTCAGCCTCTTTGAACACCTCTGCCAGGGTCTCAGCGCGTGGATGACAGGCAATGGCACGGCCTCCTACCAGTTGCCACACAGCACAGCCCAGGTGCAGCAGGACAGTCCGGGCAGCAGGCGGCCGCAGTGCACTGGCCACACAGCACAGCCGGATGTTGAGGGCCCGCATCACCACAAGGGCACAGCCACCGTCCCCTGCTGGCGCTTGCTACCCATTGTGGCCGTTCAGGTTGGACAGGCTGGCAGCGTGCCCGTGGGGTGTGTGCACCATGTTATTTTGCGTTTGACGACTTGCGTGTTCCTAGCTCGACCTCAAAATACATGGCTCAGGTCAAAAAGTAAGCACGAGGCATGGTGAGGCCATTCGTGTGTACAACGCCGTGCCTGTGGGCACTGTGGTTAGTGCACAGGACCTCAAGCCACATGACACAGGCCCCAGTGCAGGTGTGGCATGGTGAGGCATGGTGTGACATGGTGTGACTACATCAAGAGATCATGACGACATGCGAAATGTGTGCAACGCAGACGGGCACATGCCTTGTTATGATAATGACACATGCTACATTTCATGTATATATAATGTATGAAATACTTTTGTTACATACATGCTAAGCATCTGATATATATTAATATATGAATCTATAACATAACTCACTTGGACATGTGTGGCTCAGGCGACAGTGCCATTCACAAGCCTCAATCACTACCCCAGCCATGGAGTCGATGCCAGGGAAGACTGGTGTTCACACCTGTGTGGTTGGTTGTTTCTTTTGGCCAGGCTAGAAGCCTTATAAGCATGTAGCTGTCAGTTATAATGGGGTGCCCAGTGGTCTAGGGGAAAAGTGCCACCGGTGTGGGGTTAGTGGTCATCAAGGGTGCCGCCGAGAATGCTTCAATTTGATTGCAGCGGAGCAAACTCACCCACAGTCGCAATTTTCATGCTCGCATTGCTCTGATGAATGGCCTGATGTGCAATGGTTGGCAGCAACGATTGGCTGTGTAAGCTGGTGTGGAGCATTTTCTTGGCCTCCTCCCCGGCCTCGTCAGGGCTGCACGTCGCCGCATGCACATTTGCCCACCTGCTCGTAGCGCATCATGCTGCTTGCTCACGCTCTCCATCGCAGCGCTCATGTGTGGGAGGTGCGGCCTTCATGCCTAGTCCCAGCCCGCAAGGCCAAATACTCTGTGATCTACCCGTCGCGCAGGTGGTTTGTCGGTGGAATATGGTTTCAGGATCACGCTCCGGTCCGAATCACCGGGTTAACTATTATGAGTTGCTGCTATATGAGCTGTTCTCCAGGCAATGTAGGAACCTGACCTGGTGTTGTTTGTGCCTGGGCTTTCCAGGAGGGGCTGTCGCCTTTGGGTAACGACCGAGAGTACTGGGCCTCACTTGGCATGTGCCGAGCCCCGCTCTAGTGTCCAAGGTATCAGGCGGGCGGGAATCGCTTCCGACAGACCTCGCTCTGCGCCCTGTGCTCCCTGGCGCGCATAGTCCCCGTTAGACTGCGGCGGCGGGGATGGCACGGCTCGGGACTCGCACTGCACCGCGACGCAGTCCGCGCCTCTTGCATGGTTTTGTTTCAAATCGATGCATGTATGTTTAGTGGGTTCCGGCACCAAGAGGCTGAGGAGAAGGCAGCGATGGGCAGCGATGGCCAAGCGATGAAAAGCCTGCTGCAGTCCCTTCGACAGGCCCTGAAAGCTGCCACGGAGGCTTGTAACACGCAGGCGGGCAGCAGCCAGCACAAAATCAGCGACCCCAAATGCCTGCAGCTACGACATGTGCTGCTTGCCCTCCTCGACGCTTGCGCGGAGCCGGGACAGGGTGGGTCTGCGTTCCACATGCTCTGTTCCTTGCGCTGCCACATCCCGAGCCTCACCGCGCTTGCATCGAACTGAAGCATACGCTCAATCGCAGCGAGAGGTCGGGACATTACCACCATCCTCACCGTCAGCGCATTCACGCTGGACAAGCTGCCTGGCGTGTTCAGCGAGGGTGCCGAGGCTGCCGTGGTGCACGGCCTGCTGCGCCTGGCCCTGGCGAACGCGGAGCAGCACAGGTGGCTCACTGCAGCCTTGAAGCCTCCCCCCCGGCCCCCCCGGCCCCCCCGCCCCTGCCCCCTGGCCCCACCAGCAGATGAGGAGGACAGTGAGGCTGGAAATGGCACAGCACGCTAGCTAGCAGCAGGGGGGCGGGTGGAGGGGGGCGGGTGGAGGGGGGAGGGGGGAGGGGGGAGGGGGGAGGGGGGAGGGGGGAGGGGGGAGGGGGGAGGGGGGGGCCCCCTCTGCCTCACCCCCACCTCCAAGAGTGTACCTTGACACCCCCCTTCCCCTCAAAAGATGCTGCGCAGCCAGAGTCAGAGGCCCAGACAGCAGTGATTGTCAGTGGCCAGCACCAGGCAGTCTCAAGCGGCAGCGGCAGGTCGGCGGGGTTGAGGGGCATGCACCTGGCAGCAGCAGCAGCAGCGGCAGGAGGCAGGCGGGGTTGAGGGGCATGCACCTGGCAGCAGCAGCAGGCAGCAAGTTGCGGGCGGTTTGGTTATGTGTTGTAATGGGCTCCAGGGGGAACAGCCGGGTGTGATGTGGTGTGCTGTGGTGTGACCCTATGCAGGGCGCTGATGAGCCAGGTGGTGGGTCTGGTGCTGCGAGTGCCGGTCAGCAGCCGGGCCCTGGAGCAGCAGCTGTGGTGCGCGGTGTACCAGGGGGCAGGGGAGCTGCTGACAGGTGCCTCACCCCTCACCCCTCACCCCTCACCCCTCACCCCTCACCCCTCACCCCTCACCCCTCACCCCTCACCTTCCACCATTTTCCTAACCCCCCCCCCCTGCCCTCTCCCCCCCTTGCCCTCTTACACCCCTGCCCTCTTACACCCCTGCCTGGCTTCAGACGCCCGGCAAGAGCTGGTGACGCTGTCCTGGCCTGAAAGCTCCAGCAGCAGCCCCCAGGCCCCAAGGGGGGGCCAGGTGCCAGCCTTCGAGGCGCTCAGTGAGCTGCACCGCCAGCAGCAGCGGCAGGCAGGGGAGGCAGCTGGGGGGGAGGGGAGGGTGGCCACGCAGGTTCCCCTTCACTCTGTGCCAGCTTGCTTGGTGAGTAATACTGTAGGGGCGGGGGGTGACCCCCGTGTCAGGGGAAGCTGCAGGGGAGGGGGTCGTGGGTGATGGTATGGCTAGCGGGGGTGGTTGGTCCCAGATGGGAGAGGAGGAAAGGATAGGTGTGGATGCTTCCACTGCTGGTTTTTTACTACTCTAATGCGCGGTGGCAGGAGCAGCAGCAGCAGCAGCAGCAGCAGCAGTTCAGCTAGACACAGCTGCCAGCCTGCCCCAGCGCCAGCCCCAGCCCACTGCCCCAGGCACATGCACGCACGCTGAGGAGGGGCTGGGCTGAGTGGGGAGGGGGGTGTAGGAGTGGGAGGGGGAGGGGGGTGGGCGGTGGTGGTGGTGGGGGGGGAGTTTTGCAACCTAGGTGGTTGGCAGTCAGGTGCCACCAGCCCCTGGTGAGCCCCCCCATGCTGCTGCTGATGCAGGCAGTGGCGGGGCTGTGCAGCCAGCTGGTGCGTGGCCTGCTGCTGGCTCAGCCGCTGCTGCTGGGCCCCTGCACCCCCCCCAGCCTGGCCCAGGCACTGGAGCACTGCACCGCCTGCGCTGACCCCCTGCTGCAGGTCCGCAGCGCCACTGGGCCTGCCTGGATGCCCTGGATGGCCTCAGCAGTGGCTCGGGCTGGACCCTCCCTCCCTCCGGCCCGCCCACCCCCTGCTAGCTCCACAGGGCTACAGCTCAACCCCATCCAATAGACCACCCACCTGTCCCCTCAACCCCCCCTGCCCTGCCCCCTCCCCCCCCACACACCTGCCTCTCAGCTTGTGGCCCTGCCTCCACACCTAGCCCCTGGCTGCCCTGCCTGGGGCCCTGCCTGCCTGCTGCCCTCCCCCTCTGGCTGCAGGCCGAATGCTTTGAGGCTCTGGCTGTGGTGCAAGCTGTAGCAGGGCCGCCCGCAGCCTCCCCCCTGACTGGCCTCAGCCTCAGCACCTGGATGTTGCAGGTTGGCAGGGGGAGGGCTGAACAACCGGCAGCAGCAGGTGGAGGGGGCATGAGGGGGGGAGTAAAGGGGGGGGTAGGAGGAGGGGGGGGGGAGCATAGATCCATATCCAGGCCCATACACAGCCTCCCCCTCCCCCTCCCCCTCCCCCAGCCACCCCCCTGCCACCCCACCCTTCTGCCCGCAGGCCTCCCTGCAGGGTCTGCTGTGTGTCCCCGCCCCAGCCTCCCTGCCCTGGCACCTGGGGCTGGAAGCGCTGCTGACTGCGTGCATCCAGGCACAGGCTGGGGCAGGGGGGGGGGGGGCTGGCGGGGGCGAAGGCGGGGAGGAGCAGTGGGGAGGGGAGGTGGGCCTGCTGCTGCTGGCAGGACCGCGCCTTGCCCAGCTGCTGACTGCGGCAGCTCTGAGGCCTGAGGCACCGCTGGGGGTGTCCGCCTGCTGCTGCAGGTCAGGGGGGGTTACTGGGACTAAGGGGGTGGGGGTGGAGGGCAGGTCAGGAGGGGAGGTGTAGGGGGGAGTGGAGGTCCCTAGGGGTGGGAGGGGCCTGCATTGCAGAAGGGGGGGCAGGAGGCCAGGGCTGGCTGGCTGTGACTACTGCTGCTGCTGCTGCTGCTGCTGCTGCTGCAGGGTGCTGTCACTGCTGATGTCCCACTGCCCCCCCAGCATCCCCCAGGCCATACCCCTGATGCACCTGACCGTGCGGGCCACCTGCCGCCCCCCCCACCCCAGGCCCTCCCGCCCCCCTGACCGCAGCTGCGCCTGGGGCTGCAGGGCAAGGGGGGGGTGCAGGGGCTGCAAGGGTGGCCTGGGGGGCGGCAGGGGGGGCTGGCCAGGCGGAGTCAGGCTGCCTCCAGCGCGCCCTGCTGCCCTGCATGGGGGCGCTGGCTGCATGGCTGCATGGCCAGCCCCTGGCCCTGGCCTGCCTGGCTGCCCAAGCTGTGATGTATGACATGGATATGGACGGCCCTCTGGAGGGAGGGGGCAGCTGCAGGGCAGGGCAGGCCGGGGCGGTCAGGCCGGGGGGTGGGGGGAGGGGCTGGGTGGCTGGGCTGGTCTGCGACCTCCAGGCAGCAGCAGTGGTGTGGGCTGGCGGGGGGGGAGGGGCGGGGGGGGTAGGCGGGGGGGCGGGGGCGGGTCAGCCTGCTGCTGTGGCTGACATTTCAGCAGCAGCTGAGGGAGGGGGAGGGGGAGGGGAGGTGGTGCTTGTGGGGGAGCGGACAGCAGCAGCAGCAGCAGCAGCGCTGGCAGCTGATGCCGATGTGGCTCCAGCTCGCAAGCGGCGGCGTGTCAAGATGAAGCAAACACAGATTGCCTGTGAGTGAGTCAGTGAGTGAGTGAGTGAGTCCCCTGTGTTGTGAGGGGTACCTGGTGTGCGGTTGTGCTGGTTTGGTGGTTGTGGTGGTTGTGGGTTGGTGGCGGTTGTGGTGGTGGCAGTAACCGCCAGGGTGTGTCCTGCAGGCTCTGTCTAGGGCCGGCCAGTTTAGGTCACACTGTTCCAAATGCTGGGTCACACTTGCAGTCACTCAAGAAGTGGGAGGCCCGGCAGACCCAGGTGGAGGAGCTCAGGACCAGCCGGCTGCTGGGGGGGAGAAAGCAGCAGCAGCAGCAGCAGCAGCAGGGGGGCGGGCAGCGGAGGCTGCATTGAGGACCTCTGTGCTGCAGCTGCTGCGTCAGGGTGGGCAGCGCCTGCTGACCTGCCAGCCTGAGGGGGCGGCAGTGGGGCACGCCCTGCTGCATGCCCTGATCAGCCTGCAGGCGCCGGCCGCCTTGACCCCTGCCTGGCCCTGGGCAGGGGCGGGGGCAGGGGCAGGGGCAGGGGCTGGGGGGGAGGCCCAGGGGCAGGGCCAGGAGGACCAGGAGGGGCAGGGGGGGTGGGAGGGGGTAGGTGGAGGCAAGGGGGGACAGGCGCCTGCTGCGGCGGCGGCGGCGGCGGGCATGCGGGCGATGGTGTTGGTGATGACGCAGCTGGGGCCAGTAGGGGAGGGCCCAGCCCCCTGTGAGCTGCAGGCCCTGCTGCTGCTGGCTGCTGACACCTGGCTGGCCCTGCGCCCCCCCGCCCCCCCGCCCCCCACCACTGCCCCACAGGGGGGTGACACCGCAGCCAGGGTGTTGCGGGACCCAACCGACACCAACCTAACCACCTCCCAAACCAACTTACCCGACAGTGCTGTTGAAGAGGAGGATGAGGTGCAAGGGGCTCAGGTGGAGCTGGCAGCCTGCTGTGTGCTGCTGCTGCTGCGGGGGGTGTCCCTGCATGGACCTACCTACCTCTCACTGCCGCTGGGGGGCCTGGCTGCTGGGGCAGCCCCCCCTCACCTCCCCCCCCACCCCTCCTCCCCCCCACCCCGCCACCCCACAGCCACGGCTGCCACCCGCTTACCTGGTGGTGTCACCCCAGCAGGCGGGGGAGAGGGAGGGGGGGGGGAGGGGGAGGAGGGGGGTGCCGGGGTATTCCCCCTAGGGGGCTGCTGGGGGGGCCTGCTGCGGCACCTGCTGCTGCATTGCGGGCAAGTGGCAGCAGCAGCAGCAGCAGGGGCTTGGCAGTGGGGGGGCGGGGGAGGGGGCGGCAGCCTAACCCGTCCTCCCCCCCCTCCCCCCACAGCAGCTGTAGGGGAGTGGGCGGGGTGGGTGGCGCACCGAGTAGAGAAGACGTGGAGCAGCAGGGGGGAGGGGGAGGGGGGGGCTGGGAGGGGGGGGGTGGGGGGAGGGGGGGCGGAGGGGGATGCCCAGGGGTTGAGGGGCAGGCAGCAGGCAGTGGACGGGGTGGCTGGGCGGGCGGCCCTAGTGGCTGCAGTCCAGGCAGGGTCAGGGCTGCTGGCTGCACTGCTGCAGGCGGGCAGCGGGGGGGCCTGTGTCCCAGGCCAGGCCCTGGCCCCCTACCCCCCTACCCCCTACCCCCCGGCCCCTGTGGGTGGAGCAGCAGAGGGGAGAGCGGGGGAGGCTAGGCTGACTTGGCCTGACCCTTGGCCCCCAAACTGTTCCATGTTTGCGGCGCTGGCCCCTCTCCTGCCTGGGCCCCCTGACATCCTGCCGGGGGGGCCTGCTGCTGCTGCTGCTGCCCCTGGTGGCTCTGCTGCTGCTTCTGGGGGGCCCTTGCAGCAGGGTGGTGAGCTGGGTGGGGGGATGAGAGCGCTGCTGGTGGCTGAGGTGGCGGCTGGCCTGGCTGCAGCGGCACTGGAGGGAGCCACGCCTGGTCAGCTGACCCATGCTGGGTGAGCAAGGGGGGGGAGGGGGAGGGGGAGGGGGAGGGGGAGGGGGAGGGGGAGGGGGAGGGGGAGGGGGAGGGGGAGGGGGAGGGGGAGGGGGAGGGGGAGGGGGAGGGGGAGGGGGAGGGGGAGGGGGAGGGGGAGGGGGAGGCTGTGTCATGCTGTCATGAGCATTGTGCTCCCTACCTGACTCCGACCCCTCTCCTTGCCCCTCCTGCCTGCCCCTGACCCTGCCACGCCCTGCTCTTGCCCCCCCCCCCTGCCCCCCTGCACCACTGTTGCCTGCAGCACCACACGCGGTGTGCGCAGCGCCCTGCAGCTGCTCAGCAGTGCGCAGCAGCTGCCCTGCTGGGGCCAACCTGCGCAGCGCCTGGCAGCCGCCCACTGCCTGCACCTACTCACCCGCACCTGCCAGGCCACGGCCCCGCAGCACCTGGCAGCCATGCTAGCCCAGGCCATTGCCTGCTGCTGTGAATGGTCAACACCTGCACTGCAGCCGCTGTCTGCGCTGGTCCCAACCACCTCAACCGCTGCCCACACCCTTGTCACACCTGCGTGGGTCGCAACCTCTTCAACTGCTGGGCAGGGGCAGGCTGGGGTGGGGGTGGGGGTGGAGGGGGACCTGGCCATGGGGCCTGCTGCTGGTGCAACTGTCAACCAACCAACTGCCAGGCGGTTGAGTTCTGGGGGGGCGGACACTACTCCGGGGGCTGGTCCCAAGGCTGGGTCAGCAGGGGGAAGCAGCAGCAGGAGGGGGTCTGGCCGGCCCCCCACACCCGCCACCATGGTGGTGCCCCACCTCAGCAGCCCGGGGGGGGAGCCAGCAGCAGCGGCAGCAGCAGCAGCAGCAGCAGGGGGAGGGGGGGTCTGCCCCTGGCCCCCCCTGGCAGGCCCCTTTGGCCTGCTGCTCATGGAGGTGGTGGGACTGGGGGGGGCAGCCATGAGCCCTGGCAGCACCCTGGACGCTAAGGGGGGGGTGACCAGGCTGGCTCCCCCCACCCCTGCCCAGGCGGTGGGGGCCCAGGCCCAGGTTGTAGGGGTGCAGGCACTGGGGGCGTACCTGCAGGCTGCACCGGCCGCAGTGCTGGAGGGGGGTCAGCTGCTGCTGCAGCGGCTGATGAAGCTGCTGGTGGCTGACAACGGATGTGTGAGGCAGGTGTGAGGAAGAGGTGGGGGGGCGGGGGGGAAGCAGGCGGGGGAGGCGAGGAAGGGGGGGAGGAAGGGGGGGAGCAAGGCGAGGAAGGCGTGGGAGAAGGGAAGGGTGTGAGGGAAGCAGTTGGGAAGCAATGGGAAGATCAATGTAGGAGAACATAGGAATGCAGGAGTGGGAGGGGGGAGGGAGGCATGGGGGGAGGGGCAGGAGGGGACAAGGGGTCAGGCCGCACCAGTTTCTTCCTGCTGCGATGTCCCCACCCTTCTCTGATGCTGGCGAGGCTGCCGTGTAAGGCTGCTGCCGCTTGCTCCTATCACACCTGCTGCCATTGCTGCCGTTGCCATCCTCCCAGCCATAGCAGCCCCTGCTGTTTCACTCTTTCTCTCACTCATGCATCGCCACAGGCCACAGGCCAGCTTCTGCACACCTACCTGCGCCTCCCCGTCCTCTTTGAGGCGTTTGGGGCGGGGGCTGCCAGCGTGCCCCACCACTTGGCAGTGGAGCAGCTGGGCGGAAGCTGGCTGCCTAATGCATCCGCGGCCCCTGCTCTGAGCACCACCCCTGAGGGCGGCATCATGGCAGCTGGCCATGGTGAGGGGGAGGCCTGGGTCCCCTGGGAGATGTGACTAGGGTTTAGAGTGAGGGTTTAGGGCTGAGGGGTTGTGAGGGGTGTAAGCGGCTGGGGTTCTGACCCAGGCTGTGAGTGTGGTTGCTGGTGGGGCCTGTGTGAGGCTGAAGCCATGAAGCATGCGTTTGTGTGTCATGGGGAAAGTGTGTGGAGGGGAGGTGTGATTTGTGGGTGAAGGCCAGGGTCAGGGTCAGGAAACCAATGTCAGCGTGAGGGTTACATATGCAACTATGCTTACATGCTTGGGTATTATGCAAGGAAATAGTTAAGAAAGTAAAGCTGTGTGAGCGCTGGCTGCAGGCGGTGCGGAGGGCGGGCAGGAGGTGGCGGAGCGTAAGGCTTGGGAGGAGGCGGTGAAGAGCTGCGAATCCAAGCTTGTCCAGGAGCTGCGCACGCTCATGGAGCCGCAGGGCGCGGGGTCGGGGGCGGACCAGGTGTGTGAAGCGGGGCACAGGCGCGGACGCGGCATCAGACGCCTGCCGTTGTCCCATCCGACGCCGAGGTTGTTTGCCGTTGTCGGTTGGTATCATAAACTGTGCGCAGAGGTCCGCGCAGCAGCCCATGTCCCCAACCGCCAGCTTCAACCCCGGGTCTGAGGCGAGGGCGTCAGTGCTACACGTCGCTGCCAGCCTGGTCGGCCGGCTCCGTAACAGCTTCGTGTCCTTGGTCCCTCTGCTGATGGTGGTCGGCAGCCTGGGCCGCGACGAGTTGGAGATGCGCGCAACCGCGTCCCAGGCGCTGGGCGACATCGCTGCCCGGGCCGGCACGACCCCCGCCGCCCTATTACTCCACTCGCCCAGCACCAAAGGCGTACTCGACTACGTTGGGCGCCACATCGCGGACTCGCCGCGGCTCCTGCCAGAGCTTTCCCGGCTACTTCAAATGGACGACAGCGCTTTGGCGAGGGCCATCGTGCCGCACGTGATCGGCTGGCTGTGCCTGCACCGCAAAGCTGACGCACTCGCGACGCTGGCCGAGCTGCTAGGCACCACGAGCCAAGCCTTGTTCGCGAACTACGCGGACCATGCGATCGCCTACGCGTTTTGGGTTGGGAATCAGCGTATTGGAGACTTTGTGGAGTTCGTGGACGCGCTGATGGCGCCGCAGGACGACGATTTCATATCAGTTACGAAAGTTACCGCGAAAGACGTGGCACAGCAGGTGGGCATGGACCGCCTGACCGGTCAGCGCAATCTTGCATCTGGCCGCGCTTGCATACCCGGAAACCCGATGCAGCGCTTGCATGCGCGACCAGGGGCGAACTTGGTGGGGCGCCTCTAAACACGGGTGGCCGTTTGAAATTGGCAAGACATAGGATGTGGACAAGGATGACTTGCCAACCTCACTCCCCCCTCACTCCCATCTCAATCTCCTCTCACTCCCACCTCACTCTAATGAATTTGGCTGGGTTGCAGGTCATCTGGCAGGCGGGGCTGCCGCTACATTGGGACGGCACCTATGACCCTCCCTCAGACATCGTTGCCTGCAGCCATGACTACCTGGACGAGCTGGCCAAGATCATGGGCCTCACTGGTGCGCCCCCACCACCCTGCCCCGCCCTCACCCCTGACCATGCTAATGTGACCCACCTGACCCACCTGCCCTGTGCCCCTCCCGCCCTCCATCACCTGCCCTGACACCCCTGACGCCCCTGACCCCCCCCACCCTGCTGCCCCCCTGCCACCTGCCCTGGCCCCTGACACCCCAGGCCCCACCCGGGCGGCTGAGCTGTTGAGTGGCCACCCGGTGGCAAACCTGCTGAAGGACTTTGGCGACAGCTTCAAGGGTGCCCCTCCCCCACCCCCTCCCCCTCCCCCTGCCGCCACCTTCACCTCCCACCCCACGGCAGGCGGGCCCCCCCAGCATTCAGGCCCAGGCGCTCCCAGCCCAGCAACTTCCCACCCCCACCCCTGCCCACCCCACCCTGCTGCTGCGGGGGGGAGTGGGGGAGGGGGTGGGGCTCATGCCAGTTCCCTGCCTGGTACCGCCCCTCCTGGCAGCGCTGTTGCCCATTCAGAGGGGTGGGGGCGCGGAAGGGGTGTGGGGGCAGAGCGGCGCAGCAGTCTGCTGCACGACAGCATCGAGGCCAAACAGCTGCACAGCCTGCGGGCGCTGTGCTGCTGCGTGTTGCTGCTGGGCCGCTTCCTCAGCGACTGGGTGTCACACATCATGGCGGTGCTCACGGCGGCGCTGAGGGACGTGCGCAGCCCCGCGGTCAAGCTGCAGGCCCTCACGGCCTGGCGGGTGTTTGTGGGGGCGCTGGCCGAGGCGGCTCCGACACTGATGGGGCGCATTGTGGTGCAGGTGGGTGGGGAGGGCGCAGGGGAGGGGTGGGACTCGAAGGGGTGGAAGGTGAGAGTTGAGAGTCGGTGTTGTCTAGGTCGGTAGGGAGGAGGGATGTGAAGGGGTGGGAGGGGGGGTGGGAGCAGGGGAGGGGTGAGAGCAGGGATGTGGGGGCCAGGTGAGTGAGGAGACAAGGTGGCTGGCTGAGTGTACGTCAGGGCGGCTATGGCCAGCTTCCCTCCCCCTGCTTGAGATCTCCCCCTCCCCTCCTCCTTTCTAAAAACTCTTGCCCTCGCCACCCCACTCTTCCTGCCCACCCCTGCCGCTGCGGCCTGCCCAGGTCGCTGTCGTGCTGCTGCCTGCCCTGGAGGAAGGGGGGGCGGGTCAGGGCCTGGCGGTGGCCATACTGGAGGACCTGGTGCTAACGCACCGCAGTCACACGGCGGCGGCCCTGGCGCGCATGCCCCCCCTGCCCAGCCTGCCCGGCCTGGAGCGCCTGCATGGGGTGCTGGGCCGCGAGCAGGGCAGCGGGCAGCAGGGCAAGCACCTCAAGTTGCTCATCTCTGCGCTCGAGCATGAGAGCCTGGCCGTCAGGTGGGGGGTCAGGGCGGGGGCGGGGGCAGGGGCGGAGGAGGCAATGGGGGTTGGGGAGGGGGGCAAAGGGGCAGGGGCATCCGAAGAGCTGTGACCCTGACCCTGGCCCTGGCCCTAACCCTGGCTCTGGCCCTGACCCTGGCCCTGGCCTTGGCCCTGACCCTGACCCTGACCCTGACCCTGACCCTGACCCTGACCCTGACCCTGACCTTGACCCTGACCCTGACCCTGACCCTGACCCTGGCCCTGGCAGGCACTCAGGCCTAGGGGAGCTGCGAGGTTTCCTGACCAAGCAACGCAAGTGGGTGGGCAACCTCCTGTCCGCAGCCCTGGGCATGGACACGGCTGCATGGAACGGGCCCGGCGCAGAGGGGGGTGGGTGGCCAGCAGCAGCAGGCAGCCCTTCCTCGCCATCCGCCCTTGGCCATCCGGCACTGCCGACTGCCTGTCCTGCGGTTGTTGCTGGTAGCGACATCAAGGCTTGGTGGCCTGCCTGCCTGTAACCGCTGCTGTGGGTGTAGCTGAGGGGAGAAGGGGGAGGGGTATATGGAGGGGCGTGGAGGGGTTGCTGTGGTTGCTGTGGTGGTTGTGGTGGTTGGGACAGTACCAAAAGCTGTTGTCACTAAATGACATACAGGGTGCCTTCCATACATATGCCCTGCTGGCTGTCTTCCCCTTCCCACTGCCTGGTTGTCACGCCTATCTGATGCAGCTTGCTTCCTCCCTATGGCGTGTTCCCTTCATCACACCCTAATGCGTCAACACCCTAATACCCCAACACCCTACTGCCCTAACGCCCCAACACCCTACAGCACCCTAAGGTCCCTACAGGGCTGACACCCTAACACCCTACTGCCCAAACGCCCTGGCACCCTGGCTGCAGGGGTGGCGGGCGCTAGCCGGGGGCCTGGCAGCGGAGCCAGCCGCGTGCGGCCTGACGCTGCTGAGCTGCTGGGCTCCCTCATGGCCTCCTTGCTGCGCTGCTGCGAGAACGCCATGCGCACTCACCTGGGTATGAGCCTGAGGGACAGGTGAGCGTAAAGGTGGGAGGCGGGGGTGGAGGGCTGAGGAAAGAAGGGGAGGGGAGGGGAGGGGAGGGGGCAGATGTACTTAGATGTCAGCAACCACACTTGTAAGTCACTTGAGTGTCGGTCGCTTGGGTGCGACCACGCTGCAGCTTTGTCGCGGCGTACTGCCGCGGGTGAAGTGTGCCTCACACTTTCCGTGTCGTTTGGTGTGGTGGCAGGTGCGGTGAGTGCTTGGGGGCGCTGGGCGCCATTGAACCCGCGCGTCTCACCGTGACGCTGCAGCCACCGCTGCCGCTGGTGGATGGCGGAATAGATGGCCAAGGCGTGGCCCGCATGGCCGTCACACGCCACTTGGTGCGCATCCTCACCACCACCAGCGACCTCGGCACGCTCGAGTTCGTCTCGTACGCAATACAGGTGAGGGACAGGGTCAGGGCCAGGGCGTCCATGAGGTGCAGCTCCAGCACTACACCTCATTCCCGCTTCACCTCGTTTGCCACTTTCTAGTCCCTGACTCCCAGCCCTGGTCCACTTGTACTGCTGACTCCTCGCCCGCTCTTGACTATCGCTGGCCTGGTCGCCGCGCAGGCCATCCTGCAGCACTATAGCCAGTTTCCCACCTCTGGTTCCCGCCCGCCCAAGTCCGCTTCTCGGCCGTCCTTGTCGGAGGCAACGGGGCTGGGCGACGCGAGCGGTGTGAGGGGGCTGTACTCACACTTGCCCCAAGAGACTCGTGCCATTGTGCGCCCCTTTCTCTACAGCAAATACATTGTGCAGGACAACACCGCGTTGAATGCCGCTGCATCTGCCACCGCTGCCGCCACCGCTTCGGCTTCCGCGGGAACAGAGAGCGTCATGGGCGTTGCAGCGCTAGTGCGAGAGGACAGCGACGCCAGCGCGCAAATCGCTGACGATGCTGCGGCGCCGCGCGGGCCGGGTATCGCGGGCCGCGCGAACTCCTCAGTCGGATCCGCGCTGACAGCGGGCAAGGGGCGCAGCGATGCGGGCACCGGGGCATTGCAGCAGATGTCGTCAGCAGGATCCGGACTCACCGCCGGGTTGGGTCCAGCCGGGACCGGGCCGGTACTGTTCGGGAGCCGGCAGTTCTCATGCCGCAGGTGGCTTGAGCTGTGGCTGCGGGGAATGATTAAGGCCAGCACAGGACCTTGCCAGCCTGCCTTCAACGCCCTGGCCACCTGCCTGAAGTTCGACCTGCCACTCATGCTGTATGCCTTGCCTCAGGTAAGCCGGCAGTGAGCAGCCGCAGGGCGTGAGCTTCGCCTGGCAAGGCCTGCCCCACCCCACCCATATCACCGCTCGTGTCACTCTTCTCCTCTTGCCCTCGCCCCCATGGCTGCCTGTCCCCCCGCATGCCCTGCCGCTGCTTGTGCCCCTAGTGCAACCCACGGTGTCGCTGCCCCTGCCCCTGCCCCTGCCCCTGCCCCTGCCCCCTGCCCCTGCCCCTGCCCCTGCCCCTGCCCCTGCCCCTGCCCCTGCCCCCTGCCCCTGCCCCTTGCCCCTGCCCCTGCCCCTGCCCCCTGCCCCTGCCCCTGCCCCTGCCCCTTGCCCCTGCCCCTGCCCCTGCCCCTGCCCCTGCCCCTGCCCCTGCCCCTGCCCCTGCCCCTGCCCCTGCCCCTGCCCCTGCCCCTGCCCCTGCCCCTGCCCCTGCCCCTGCCCCTGCCCCTGCCCCTGCCCCTGCCCCCTGCCTGTGTCCTGCTGCCGCTGCTGCTGCAGGTGGTGTTTAACGTGGGTGGTACTGGGCAGCCCTGCCAGCAGTGGCCTCCATCAGGGCGGAGATAGCCGCGCTGCTGTCAGCCGCCAGCCAGTCTGTTGGGGGGGGAGCAGCAGCAGGCGGGGGTAGGGGAGGTGCGGGCCAGGGGGGCCCCATGGACCCAGGCGGGGGGGCGCCTGGGGCGTCCACTGGGAGCAGCAGGGTGCCCCGGCAGCCACCGCATGGGCAGCACAGCGCTCCTTGGACGTCAGGGGGGGAGGTGGAGGGGGGCCAGGGGGCCCGGGCGGTGGCGCCTGTACCAGAGCTGGAGCTGTACCTGCAGGTAAGGGGTTAGGGGGTTGACCTGATGGGGGGTGGGCAGGGGTTGGAGGGAGGGAGGACGAGCAGCAGCAGCAGCACCACCACCATCACCACCACCACCACCACCACCACCACCACCACCCTTGCTTATGCCGGCATCTGGGGCCGCTGCCGCTTTGCCCAGGTGCTATTCACGCTGCTGGACGTGCTCTCGCGCTATCTCCGCGATTGGGCTATCGGTGAGCATACCGATACCATCGGGCCATCGCGTGACCTTTCAGCAATATGCATTGTGAAAGGGCATATATTGGATAATTCGTTCGGTCGTCATTCGCCCCTTATGGCTCCTTTGGTGGCCTTCGGTGGTCCTTCAGCCCGGTCAGCCAAAATGAGTCAAACTCTCATAACCGCGCGTTGACCAGCATCGCGGCGCGGCTGTCCGTGTCGTAGGCAACGCCAGTCGTCCTGACAGCGCGACCAACAGCGGCGCAAGTGGTGCCGGGGCGGGGACAAGCCCGGTGGCCAAAGTGGCGGCATTTTTGGACGGCATTCCCAAGCAGCAGCTGGCGCAAGCGGCGCTGCGTTGCGGGGCGCACGCGCGTGCCCTGCAGTACTACGAGACGTGGGTCCGGAGCGTTCAAGGTGGCGGGCTGAACCCTGCGGCCTGCAACAGCAACATCCAGTACACCAGCAGCCAGGTGACTCACAAGGAGGGGGCAGACAGGAAGGGAAGGGGCAAGAGGGAGGGAGAGGGGAGAGGGGAGAGGGGAGAGGGGAGAGGGGAGAGGGGAGAGGGGAGAGGGGAGAGGGGAGAGGGGAGAGGGGAGAGGGGAGAGGGGAGAGGGGGAGTCATAGAGTACAGAGCGCAACAACAAGGTGACATGGAGGATGGCATTCACGTAGCTGCGGTGCCCCCCCCACATGCTGCAAGACACCCCCTGCCCTGCCCTTGCCCTACCCCTGCCCCCTTGCCCCTTGCCCCTGCCCCCCTCCCGACTGCCCAGGTGTCGTTCCTGCTGGAGGTGTAACGGCCAGCTGGAGGAGCCAGACGGGATCGCTGGCCTGGTGCAGCTGCGGCCCGGCGGCCTCACTCCCGCTGACCAGGTCACACCCCCCCCATCCCCCCCACCCCCCCACCACCCCCTCACATCTGGTGCTGCTGACCAGGTCACCCCCCCCCCCCCCCTCCCCCCCCACCTTCCCTGCGGCTGCTGTCCAGGCCTGCTCCCACCTCCCTCCTGCGACCCCACCTGGCCTGCTGCTGCCGCATCCTGCTCCAGTGCCTTCCTGCCTACTGCCCTACTGACCAGCTTCCACCCAGCTATCCACCCAGCTTCC
>JASKMD010000013.1:2582777-2598929 GCA_030144725.1 Haematococcus lacustris
CCTGGCGGGTGTGGGGGCGAGGGAGCTTTTTTTTTTTTCATGGAGGAGCATTACAAGAGAGTGAGAGTGACTAAAGAAAAGAAGAAAAGAGAAGACTACATCAAACAAGGTTTCAACATACACGATCCCCAAGCACCCCATCCAAACACAGCGGTCCACACACCCCAAGGAAAGGTTCACACACCCCAAGCAAAAGTCCACACAACCCAAGCAACCCCCTACCTAGGACAACGTCAAGACACTCCCCACACCAACGCCCTCCACCCTAGCTCTACACACCTCCTTAGACCCTCCCCACAAAACTACCCACACGAGCCTAAGCCCCGCCCCTCGACCTGAAACTTAGAAACCCTACCCCCAACACTCCCACCAAGACCATCTGAGCCCTCGGTCCCCTGACATCCAGTCAACCGCCCGAAGCCTAGCCCACCCCACCCACGGAACGCACTAAGCCCCCACCAGCAACCCTGCAGCTCAGGCTGGCTTGACGGGGCAGGGGACGGGCCACTGCAAGGAGAGGCGAACCACTAGCTCTCCCCCCCCCTGCGCCCTGCCCTCCCCCTGCCTAGCCCTCCCTGCTGCCCTCTCCTCCTCCACTCCTCCTGCACCAACCCTCCCCTCTGCCCCCTCCTGCCCTCCCCTCCGCTCCCTCCTAGGCTGCTTGGCAAACCAGGGCCCCGACGCCTCGGGCCACAGCTGGTCGAAATGGGCAGCGTCCAGCTCCGGGTCCTTTCCCTTGAACCAGGTGGAGGGCACAGCGCCGCAAAGGCCCACGCGGATGTCCCTCCCCACCCGATGCCAGTCACGCTTGACGGCCGTGGTGAGGGTGGAGATGACCTCCTCCACTACCCGACTCGCCACCTGCTGTGGCCGCAGGGCTGTAGCGGCTCCTGAGCTGCGGAGGCGCCACACTGCGCCCAGGTAGGCAACGCGCAGCCGCAGCCACAGCAGGCTGTCAGGGGGCTGGAAGGGGGGGGCCTCGCCACGGGTGGGGCGACCACTGAGGAGCAGCATGGCGTCGCCTGAGGGGGGGCGGGTGCCTGTGAGGCGGCCGTACATGTCCAGCACCCACTCCCGGGCTGGGACCACGGCGGGGCAGGTCAGGAAGGCGTGGGTGAGAGTCTCCAGGTGCCCCGGCTGGCAGAAGCGGCAGGCGGACGAACCCGGGGCAGCCGCCCCCTTGAGGATGTGACCCCACAAGGCACCGACCATGAGGCTGGCGTGAAGCACCCGCCAGGCCACGATGACGTGCTCCCGACGGAGGGTGGGGTCTAGCAGCTCCCTCCACACCTTCGCACACGGCTGGCCCGCCTGAACACCCACAGCCAGCTGGTCCACGGTGTCGGCCCGGGGAGCGGGCTGAGCAACTGGCTGCCTGCCCCCACGCCGCTGCTGGGCCTCCAGCTGCCGCTCAGCCTGCTGGGCCGCCCTCATCTGCGGCGAGGGTCGCTAGTGCGCCCTGGCGGAGGTGTCAAGCCAGCGAGGCGGTTGGCTGCCCTGCACCTCCTCGGGGAGCCGCTCCTCCACATCCCTGCCCTGCTGCTCCCGCTCCCCCGCTGCCCCCTGGCCTACCACCTGCTGCGCGCTGGCCTCCCACTTGAGCTCCAGCTCCTCCAGGGCTCCATCAGCCACCGCTGCCACCTCCGGTTCGCCCGCTGCCCGAGGGGGGCGCACACCCCACAGCGCATGCCACAGGCCCCCACTGGGTGGGTAGAGGGGGTCGGCACTGACGCGCTGGAGCTGGTGGAGGCGCACCCTGGCATGCTTGACAGAGAAGTCCAGCAGGGTGGTGGTGCCCATGCCCCACACCCTGAGGGTCCAGCTGCAGGTGAGCCCAGGGGCGCAAGAGCCACTCCTCCTTAGGACAGGTGCCAGTCCCCTCCTCAGCAAGGTCGGCAGCCTGCCCGCCCGCCCCGCCCCCTGCTCCCCTACGCCCTCCACCTCCTACACGCCCTCGCCCCTGCCCCCGCCCTGACCCCTTGCCCGCCCCCCTCCCCTGCCCACCCCCCTGGCTCCTCCTTGCTCCTGCCCCTGAGCCTGTTCCTGCGCCACGTGACCCTGGGCGGGTAGAGGGCGGAGGTGGGGGCTCGCTCCTCCGGAGTCAGCCTGTAGCTGGGCGTGTTGAGCGAGGCCACCGCTGCTGGCTCCCATGGCGCCCCCTCCTCCGCCCAGAATGCCCCTAGGGGCCCCTGCCCTGTGGGTTCGAGTGGGTAGAGGCGGCCGTTGGGGCCCACCCAGTGGTAGGGCAGCAGCATGGGGGTGCGCCGCATCACAAACCCCACCCCTGGCCCAACCCTAGGCACTGCCAAACCGGCTGTGGAGGCTGCAGGCGGTCCACCATGCCCTGCCAGGGCTCGGGGAGGCAAGCCCTGACCAGGTCAGCAGTCCAGCGGGGCTCCCACTCCAGCTGGGGGCTATGCAGGGCCTCCCTCACGTGGCGGACGTGGGTCCAACCCTGCTTAGCTGCTGCCTCCCTAGCTGCTGGGTTCATGCGGACTTGCGCGTTGTACCACAGCGGTTCCGCCAGCACCGAGAACTAGGACTGGCTAGCAGAGGGCACCGCACGCAATGGCTTGAGCTCAGCCAGGGCCGCCACGTGAGCTTGCAGCCGCGGGCTAATGCCTCGCGAGGGGGGGGCGGTGGGGTCGGTGATGACCCACGTGCTGAGGCCGTGGGAGGGGTCTGCCAGCAGGCTGTGGTCAGAGGCTGCCAGGGAGAGGAGGCCCTACACCACGAGGCTGCGAGTCAGCTGGGGCTGCCTAGGGATGGGCACAGGGCCAGGTGGGCCCGCATCAAGCAGGGCCTGGCCATACGTGCCCAGCACTTCCTGCATGCCCAGCGCCGCGCGCAGCGTGATCTGCAGCAGCGCAGGGAGAAGGCGGGGGCAGTGGCCAGGGCTCATCTCGTGCGGCAGCTGGTGCGGGTGGAGCGAGAGGGGGAGGCTGAGGTGCAGGCGGCGCAGCACCTAGGAGAGGCCGCAGCCCTGGCGGGTGTGGGGGCGAGGGAGCTTTTTTTTTTTTCATGGAGGAGCATTACAAGAGAGAGAGTAAGACTAAGGAAAAGAAGAAAAGAGAAGACTACATCAAACAAGGTTCCCCCATACACGATCCCCAAGCACCCCATCCAAAAACACAGCGGCCCACACACCCCAAGGAAAAGTTCACACACCCCAAGCAAAGGTCCACACAACCCAAGCACCCCCCTAACTAGGACAACGTCAAGACACTCCCCCACACCAACGCCCTCCACCCTAGCTCTACATACCTCCCCAGACCCTCCCCACAAAACTACCCACACGAGCCTAAGCCCCGCCCCTCGACCTGAAACCTAGACCCCTACCCCCAACGCTCAAACCAAGACCACCTAAGCCCCCGGTCCCCTGACACCCAGACAACCCCCCGAAGCCTAGCCCCCACCAGCAACCCTGCGGCTCAGGCTGGCTCGACGGGGAAGGGGACGGGCCACTGCAAGGAGAGGCGAACCACTAGCTCTCCCCCCCCTTGCGCCCTGCCCTCCCCCTGCCTAGGCCTCCCTGCTGCCCTCTCCTCCTCCACTCCTCCTGCCCCAACCCTCCCCTCTGCCCCCTCCTGCTCTCCCCTCCGCTCCCTCCTGGGCTGCTTGGCAAACCAGCCCCCCGACGCCTCGGGCCACAGCTGGTCGAAGTGGGCAGCGTCCAGCTCCGGGTCCTTTCCCTTGAACCAGGTGGAGGGCACAGCGCCGCAAAGGCCCACGCGGATGTCCCTCCCCACCCGATGCCAGTCACGCTTGACGGCCGTGGTGAGGGTGGAGATGACCTCCTCCACTACCCGACTCGCCACCTGCTGTGGCCGCAGGGCTGTAGCGGCTCCTGAGCTGCGGAGGCGCCACACTGCGCCCAGGTAGGCAACGCGCAGCCGCAGCCACAGCAGGCTGTCAGGGGGCTGGAAGGGGGGGGCCTCGCCACGGGTGGGGCGACCACTGAGGAGCAGCATGGCGTCGCCTGAGGGGGGGCGGGTGCCTGTGAGGCGGCCGTACATGTCCAGCACCCACTCCCGGGCTGGGACCACGGCGGGGCAGGTCAGGAAGGCGTGGGTGAGAGTCTCCAGGTGCCCCGGCTGGCAGAAGCGGCAGGCGGACGAACCCGGGGCAGCCGCCCCCTTGAGGATGTGACCCCACAAGGCACCGACCATGAGGCTGGCGTGAAGCACCCGCCAGGCCACGATGACGTGCTCCCGACGGAGGGTGGGGTCTAGCAGCTCCTTCCACACCTTCGCACACGGCTGGCCCGCCTGAACACCCACAGCCAGCTGGTCCACGGTGTCGGCCCGGGGAGCGGGCTGAGCAACTGGCTGCCTGCCCCCACGCCGCTGCTGGGCCTCCAGCTGCCGCTCAGCCTGCTGGGCCGCCCTCATCTGCGGCGAGGGTCGCTAGTGCGCCCTGGCGGAGGTGTCAAGCCAGCGAGGCGGTTGGCTGCCCTGCACCTCCTCGGGGAGCCGCTCCTCCACATCCCTGCCCTGCTGCTCCCGCTCCCCCGCTGCCCCCTGGCCTACCACCTGCTGCGCGCTGGCCTCCCACTTGAGCTCCAGCTCCTCCAGGGCTCCATCAGCCACCGCTGCCACCTCCGGTTCGCCCGCTGCCCGAGGGGGGCGCACACCCCACAGCGCATGCCACAGGCCCCCACTGGGTGGGTAGAGGGGGTCGGCACTGACGCGCTGGAGCTGGTGGAGGCGCACCCTGGCATGCTTGACAGAGAAGTCCAGCAGGGTGGTGGTGCCCATGCCCCACACCCTGAGGGTCCAGCTGCAGGTGAGCCCAGGGGCGCAAGAGCCACTCCTCCTTAGGACAGGTGCCAGTCCCCTCCTCAGCAAGGTCGGCAGCCTGCCCGCCCGCCCCGCCCCCTGCTCCCCTACGCCCTCCACCTCCTACACGCCCTCGCCCCTGCCCCCGCCCTGACCCCTTGCCCGCCCCCCTCCCCTGCCCACCCCCCTGGCTCCTCCTTGCTCCTGCCCCTGAGCCTGTTCCTGCGCCACGTGACCCTGGGCGGGTAGAGGGCGGAGGTGGGGGCTCGCTCCTCCGGAGTCAGCCTGTAGCTGGGCGTGTTGAGCGAGGCCACCGCTGCTGGCTCCCATGGCGCCCCCTCCTCCGCCCAGAATGCCCCTAGGGGCCCCTGCCCTGTGGGTTCGAGTGGGTAGAGGCGGCCGTTGGGGCCCACCCAGTGGTAGGGCAGCAGCATGGGGGTGCGCCGCATCACAAACCCCACCCCTGGCCCAACCCTAGGCACTGCCAAACCGGCTGTGGAGGCTGCAGGCGGTCCACCATGCCCTGCCAGGGCTCGGGGAGGCAAGCCCTGACCAGGTCAGCAGTCCAGCGGGGCTCCCACTCCAGCTGGGGGCTATGCAGGGCCTCCCTCACGTGGCGGACGTGGGTCCAACCCTGCTTAGCTGCTGCCTCCCTAGCTGCTGGGTTCATGCGGACTTGCGCGTTGTACCACAGCGGTTCCGCCAGCACCGAGAACTAGGACTGGCTAGCAGAGGGCACCGCACGCAATGGCTTGAGCTCAGCCAGGGCCGCCACGTGAGCTTGCAGCCGCGGGCTAATGCCTCGCGAGGGGGGGGCGGTGGGGTCGGTGATGACCCACGTGCTGAGGCCGTGGGAGGGGTCTGCCAGCAGGCTGTGGTCAGAGGCTGCCAGGGAGAGGAGGCCCTACACCACGAGGCTGCGAGTCAGCTGGGGCTGCCTAGGGATGGGCACAGGGCCAGGTGGGCCCGCATCAAGCAGGGCCTGGCCATACGTGCCCAGCACTTCCTGCATGCCCAGCGCCGCGCGCAGCGTGATCTGCAGCAGCGCAGGGAGAAGGCGGGGGCAGTGGCCAGGGCTCATCTCGTGCGGCAGCTGGTGCGGGTGGAGCGAGAGGGGGAGGCTGAGGTGCAGGCGGCGCAGCACCTAGGAGAGGCCGCAGCCCTGGCGGGTGTGGGGGCGAGGGAGCTTTTTTTTTTTTTTCATGGAGGAGCATTACAAGAGAGAGAGTAAGACTAAGGAAAAGAAGAAAAGAGAAGACTACATCAAACAAGGTTCCCCCATACACGATCCCCAAGCACCCCATCCAAAAACACAGCGGCCCACACACCCCAAGGAAAAGTTCACACACCCCAAGCAAAGGTCCACACAACCCAAGCACCCCCCTAACTAGGACAACGTCAAGACACTCCCCCACACCAACGCCCTCCACCCTAGCTCTACATACCTCCCCAGACCCTCCCCACAAAACTACCCACACGAGCCTAAGCCCCGCCCCTCGACCTGAAACCTAGACCCCTACCCCCAACGCTCAAACCAAGACCACCTAAGCCCCCGGTCCCCTGACACCCAGACAACCCCCCGAAGCCTAGCCCCCACCAGCAACCCTGCGGCTCAGGCTGGCTCGACGGGGAAGGGGACGGGCCACTGCAAGGAGAGGCGAACCACTAGCTCTCCCCCCCCTTGCGCCCTGCCCTCCCCCTGCCTAGGCCTCCCTGCTGCCCTCTCCTCCTCCACTCCTCCTGCCCCAACCCTCCCCTCTGCCCCCTCCTGCTCTCCCCTCCGCTCCCTCCTGGGCTGCTTGGCAAACCAGCCCCCCGACGCCTCGGGCCACAGCTGGTCGAAGTGGGCAGCGTCCAGCTCCGGGTCCTTTCCCTTGAACCAGGTGGAGGGCACAGCGCCGCAAAGGCCCACGCGGATGTCCCTCCCCACCCGATGCCAGTCACGCTTGACGGCCGTGGTGAGGGTGGAGATGACCTCCTCCACTACCCGACTCGCCACCTGCTGTGGCCGCAGGGCTGTAGCGGCTCCTGAGCTGCGGAGGCGCCACACTGCGCCCAGGTAGGCAACGCGCAGCCGCAGCCACAGCAGGCTGTCAGGGGGCTGGAAGGGGGGGGCCTCGCCACGGGTGGGGCGACCACTGAGGAGCAGCATGGCGTCGCCTGAGGGGGGGCGGGTGCCTAGTGAGGCGGCCGTACATGTCCAGCACCCACTCCCGGGCTGGGACCACGGCGGGGCAGGTCAGGAAGGCGTGGGTGAGAGTCTCCAGGTGCCCCGGCTGGCAGAAGCGGCAGGCGGACGAACCCGGGGCAGCCGCCCCCTTGAGGATGTGACCCCACAAGGCACCGACCATGAGGCTGGCGTGAAGCACCCGCCAGGCCACGATGACGTGCTCCCGACGGAGGGTGGGGTCTAGCAGCTCCTTCCACACCTTCGCACACGGCTGGCCCGCCTGAACACCCACAGCCAGCAGGTCCACGGTGTCGGCCCGGGGAGCGGGCTGAGCAACTGGCTGCCTGCCCCCACGCCGCTGCTGGGCCTCCAGCTGCCGCTCAGCCTGCTGGGCCGCCCTCATCCTGCGGCGAGGGTCGCTAGTGCGCCCTGGCGGAGGTGTCAAGCCAGCGAGGCGGTTGGCTGCCCTGCACCTCCTCGGGGAGCCGCTCCTCCACATCCCTGCCCTGCTGCTCCCGCTCCCCCGCTGCCCCCTGGCCTACCACCTGCTGCGCGCTGGCCTCCCACTTGAGCTCCAGCTCCCTCCAGGGCTCCATCAGCCACCGCTGCCACCTCCGGTTCGCCCGCTGCCCGAGGGGGGCGCACACCCCACAGCGCATGGCCACAGGCCCCCACCTGGGTGGGTAGAGGGGGTCGGCACTGACGCGCTGGAGCTGGTGGAGGCGCACCCTGGCATGCTTGACCGAGAAGTCCAGGAGGGTGGTGGTGCCCATGCCCCACACCCTGAGGGTCCAGCTGCAGGTGAGCCCAGGGGCGCAAGAGCCACTCCTCCTTAGGCCAGGTGCCAGGCCCCTCGTCAGCAAGGTCGGCAGCCTGCCCTCCCGCCCCGCCTCCTGCTCCCCTACGCCCTCCACCTCCTCCACGCCCTCGCCCCCTGCCCCCGCCCCGCCCCCTTGCCCGCCCCCCTCCCCTGCCCACCGCCCTGGCTCCTCCTTGCTCCTGCCCCTGAGCCTGCTCCTGCGCCACGTGACGCTGGGCGGGTAGAGGGCGGAGGTGGGTGGCTCGCTCCTCCGGAGTCAGCCTGTAGCTGGGCGTGTTGAGTCGAGGCCACCGCAGCTGGCTCCCAGGTCGCCCCCTCCCTCCGCTGTGGCTGTGGGTCAGAGGCTGCCAGGGACGAACCCGGGGCGACCAGAGCTGGGCCAGCATCTTCGCCAGCATGGCCGTGCTGGTGACCCCCAGGTCGGGAAGCCCCACCCCTCCTTCCCCCCGGGGCATCACGCAGATGGCCTTGCTAGGGTAGAGGCGGCTGCTGTTGGGGCTGCGCTCCTGGGGCAGGTCTGAGGCTGCCACAAAGCGGTTGACAGCCGCGGCCATGGCTTGCGTCAGAGGAGCGGAGGGCTGCACAAAAGCCATTTGGTAGATGGACTTGGAGGCCAGGCACTGCTGTGCCACCTGCACCCGCCCCAGGAGGTTGAGGCCTTGGGGCCGCCAAGGGAGGGAGGCTGCCATCATGGCCGCCGCCGCCCCACCGAAGGCGGCCTCGCTGGTGGCAGCGTAGGAGGCCGCCCCAAGAGGGACCCCCAGGTGGCGCACGGGCACCCCCGCTCGGACAGCTGGGATGACCACCTCCGGCTCCTGCTCCCCACCCTGCTCCTGCCCGCCCGGCTGCTGCCCTTGCCCGCCACCTTCCCCCAGCCCACCCCCTAGCCCCTGCTCGCCCACCTGCCCCTGCCCGCCCCCTTCCCCCCCGTCACCCCCCCTTCCTCCCCTCCCCGCCCCCTCGGGGCCTGAGCCCTCCTGGTTGCCCGGCCCAGGCTCTGGCTGGGCGCACGGCAGGGCTGAGCTCTTGCTCACGCTCAGCGCAGGGCCCCCAGCGGCGCGGAACAGGCCCAGGGCCTCCACAACCACCTTCCCGTCTCTGACCCGATCGAGCACCACGATGGTGAGGTCGTCCGCATACTCCTTGGAGGGGAGCGCGGGGGTCAGGGCGGCCCTGTGCATGGCCAGAGGGCTGGAGGGGATGGTGGGGGTGCTGATGCGGCCTGCCAGCTGGAGCGAGCTGAGGTAGCTGACCAGCGGCTGAAGCACGATGCACCAGTAGAGCGGGGAGGCCCCGCTGCCCTGCAGCAGCCCCGACGCAAGGGGGAAGCTGTCGGTGAGGTGGCCGTTGACCAGCACCTGGCTCGTGGCCCCCCGGTGCAGCAGCTGAGCCCAGCGCACATGCCCCTCCCGGCAGAACCCCATGGCCTCCATCGTGTCCTGGAGCAAGCCCCAGGACACGTTGTCATAGGCACCCGCCAGGTCCAGCAACAACAGCCAGGCTGGGCTGCCCCGCTGCTGCAGGTACTCCAGCAGGCCTAGGTGGAACTGCACGCTGTCGCTGATGTCCCTGCCCAGGATGAAGGCGGACTGAGAGGGGGACACCAGCAGGTCCAAGGGCAGCTGCAGCCGGTCCTCCACTGCCCTGGCCACCAGGCGCACGTCGCAGTTGAGGAGCGTGATGGGGCGGTAGCCGGCCACCTGGTCCCTCGGCTTGCCAGCCTTGGGCACGAGGGTGATGATGCCTGTCAGGAACTCAGCCAGGGGGGCAGGGTCAGCGGTGTCTGCCAGGGCCTCTCGCAACATGGCCCGCAGCGGCCGCCCCAGCTCCACCCACAGCCGGTCATAGACCTCCATGGGCAGTCCATCTAACCCCGGGGCCTTGCTGTGCGCGCAGCCCTGCAGAGCCCGGCCCAGCTCCTCCTCTGAAAGCATAGGGATGCCATCGGGGCCCTCGGCAGCCCTGGCCTGGGTGGGGGTGAGGTGGGAGGTGAGGCTGCCCAGCAGCGTGGCGCGCGCAGCTGTGTCCACCGGCTTGGCTGCGTAGACACCGGTGGGCTCGGCAGCTGAGTAGTGCTGCTGGAAAGCCCTGCACGCTGCCTTCACCCCGGCCGGCGTGGTAAGGTCTGCTGGCTGACCTGGCTGGCCGGGGAGCTGGAGAGAGGAGATGAGGGTGGGGGTGTGCGCGGGCTGGTCGCGATGGTAGAAGTAGAAGGAGGAGCGGTCGCCGTAGTACTGGTCGAGGACTGCGCTGGCCAGCAGGGATTGCTGGGCCCCCTGCTCCCTCGCCCCCACACCCGCCAGGGCTGCGGCCTCTCCCAGGTGCTGCGCCGCCTGCACCTCAGCCTCCCCCTCTCGCTCCACCCGCACCAGCTGCCGCACGAGGTGAGCCCTGGCCACTGCTGCCGCCTTCTCCCTGCGCTGCTGCAGGTCACGCTGCGCGCGGCGCTGGGCCCGCAGGAAGTGCTGGGCACGCATGGCCAGGCCCTGCTTGATGCGGGCCCACCTGGCCCTGTGCCCATCCCTAGGCAGCCCCAGCTGACTCGCAGCCTCGTGGTGATGTGCCTCCGCCTGTAGGAAGTCCTTGAGGCAGTCCAGCAGGTCAGGGTTGTCGAGGTGGGCGGGGTGCAGCTGCCAGGGAGCGGGGACGGTGAGAGGCAGGTCGGGGGGGCACACTGCCACTGACACGGGCCGGTGGTCGGTGGGCACTGGCAGCACCCCTTGGATGGCGCTGTCCATCTGCCACTGCACCAGCTCCTCCGAGATGTACCACCGGTCGAGGCGCGCACCCGTCTGCCAACGCTCGCTGAAGTGGGTGAGGTCTCTCTTGGAGGGGTGCAGATGGCGCCACGGGTCCACCAGACCCCGCTCACCCACCAGCTGCCGCAGCTGCTCCGCCCCCTGGCCCCGGCTGCCCACCCAGGCCTCCCCATGCTGCGAGCCCTGCGGGATGCCCACTCTGTCCACGGGGGCTAAGATGCAGTTGAAGTCGCCCCCCATGAGGAGGAGGCGGCGGTCGGCGGCTGGCGGGAGGCAAGCGGGGAGGCACTCTGCGTAGAACGCTGGCCGCTCTGCCTGCTGCGCCGGGGCGTACACGCACACTAGGGACACCGGCCTGCCTGCGAGCTCCCCGTCTACCCGCAGCACCCGCCCCTGGGCCCCCTCTGCCTGCAGCTGCACCTGGGTGCACCCCCGGAGGATGGTGGAGGGCTTGACCAACACCAGACAGCCTTGGGAGCTGCCGGTGCCAGGGGTGTAAAACCACTGCCCCCGCCAGGCGGGCTTGGCCCCCGAGTGGGCTTCTGCCCACTGCCACACGCTCTCCGCCCTATGGCACTCTTGGAGGAACACCACTTGCGCCGGGCTGTCAGCGGCCCAGTCAAGCAGGGCCTGCAGTTTGTGCGGCTGGGCAAGGCCCTGCACGTTGAGGGTGACTGCCAAGAATCTGGCGGCCACACCTGGGCGCTGCATGGCTAGTCCTGGCTTGCCCCCGCGCGGGCTACGCGTGTGTAGAGGAGGGTGGGTGGGCTGGGAAGGGGAGGCGGACCGGGCAAAGGGGGTGGGCCGGGGATAGGGGCTGGAGTGGCCTCAATGCAGGCCAACTTGGCCCCCGGGCGGCGCAGGCGGACCCGAGGCTCACGGGAATAGATGGCCAGCGGGGGCCGCAGGGGCAGAGGACCGAGCTGCTCGACCTCCTCCCCAGGCTGAGCTGCCTGCTCGGGCTGCTGCCGCTTAGGCACCCTCAACCTCCCCTCCCGGGGCCCTGCTGACTCAACTACAGGGCTATCACAGGAGGCCCCCAGCGAGCTGGCCAGGCTAGCAGAGGGGCTGAGCAACCCGTAGCGGCGCACGTGTGGGGACCCATGGCCAAGCTGCGCAGCACGCTGCCTGCCAGCTTGCTGGTGCCCTGCACGCCGTGCCTCCCACTCCTCAGAGCTGGAACCGGAAGAGGGAATGCCATACCGGCGCCGGCTAGGCCCCCCTCTGGCTGGCTGGGTAGCTGGCTGCGTGTTGCCTCGCCTCGACCTACACTGAGCCACCCGCTGCCGCTCCTCCCGCCTAGCCCTCCTGTCATCCGGGGAGGGGCGCGGAGGTGCCCTCGCGGCGGTGTCAAGCCAGCGGGGAGGCTGACTACCCTGCAGCTCACCGGGCCCAACCCGCACCGTGCCGAGCCGGGTGCCCAGCCCGGTGGAGGGACCAAGCTCCTGGGCTGGGAGATGGGCAACTGCGCCAGGCCCCGTGACCTCCGTGCGGCAAGAGGCGGTGGGGGCCGCTGCCTCGGCGTCCATGGGGTCAAGGGAGGGAGAGCTGGCGGAAGGTTCCCCACCCACCCACTGCCCGGCTGCGGCTAGGCCCCTAGCTGTGGCATCTCTCAGCTTACGGGCAGCGAGCTTGCCCTTGGAGGCCAGCACCGCGCCCTTCAAGAGGGCCTTGCCCAGCAACCCCAAGTGCCCCGGGGAGCGCGGAGAGGCTGATGGGGGAATACCGGCAAGGGAGCCAGTGGCAACAGACCCCTCAAGAGGCACGGGATGGACAGCGGGAGGAATAACAAGGGGGGGAGGGGCGGCCCAAGGGGGGTTCAGGGGGGCAGAGAGCTGCTGGGGGGAAAGAGGGATGTGGGGGAGATGCACCCCTCGGGGTGGGACAGAGCAAGGCGCATACGCTCGGGACACAAAAGCCCCCTGGGCGCTGGGCTGGAAGGTGGTGGGCGTTGGAAAGAGGGTAGAGAGCACGGGTCGGGTGAGGCGTGGGCGATCCAAAACCATCGGAGAAGGCACGTCCCCAGCCCTAGCCCCAGCCCCAGCCCCAGCCCCAGCCCCAGCCCCAGCCCCAGCCCCAGCCCCAGCCCCAGCCCCAGCCCCAGCCCCAGCCCCAGCCCCAGCCCCAGCCCCAGCCCCAGCCCCAGCCCCAGCCCCAGCCCCAGCCCCAGCCCCAGCCCCAGCCCCAGCCCCAGCCCCAGCCCCAGCCCCAGCCCCAGCCCCAGCCCCAGCCCCAGCCCCAGCCCCAGCCCCAGCCCCAGCCCCAGCCCCAGCCCCAGCCCCAGCCCCAGCCCCAACCCCAGCCCCAGCCCCAGCCCCAGCCCCAGCCCCAGCCCCAGCCCCAGCCCCAGCCCCAGCCCGCTGCTGCTGCTGGTGCCGCTGCTGCTGCTGCTGCTGTTGCCGGTGCTGTTGCCGCTGCTGCTGCTGCTGTTGCTGTTGCTGCTGCGCTACAGGCACCAACCACGCCCCCTCTGTGCCAGCAGTGCCACCCCCTGCTGAGGTGCGCTGGTGAGGTGTGACGGCAGCCTGGGGCTGACTAGCTGTGATAGCCCTGCCGTCCAGCGACTGTGCCCCTCCGCAGTCGGGCCTAGAGGCCTCGTCTTGGGTAGAAGCGGGTGAGGCTGAGGGGGAGGGGAGGAGAGCTGATAGCAGCTCCGGCTGAGGGACAAGGGTGCTCCTACCGGCTCGGAGGGCCCTGCTAGCGGCGGAGAACACGACGGCTAGAGCCTTGCCCCCCACATCCCCCGACTTACCTCCGGTGGAGTTGGTCATGTCCATGCGGGGAAGAAGGGACCTCCTGCCTCGTGTAGGAGCTGCTGCACCGCCAAGCTGGCAAGGCCGGCTCGCGGGCCCCTGACCAGTGGAGGGGGCGGCTGGGCTGCTCGGCGACAGACCCTGCGCCTCCTTTTCCCCCGGCTGCGCTGACTCACCCCTTGAGCACACCCGGGCAGCCCAGGACGGGCCCAGCCACAGAGTCCCCCCAGAAAGCTCTGCTGTAGCTGGTCCCCAAGAGCTATCGAACCGGGAAGGCCTTCCACGGGGCGGAGCAGACGGGTGGATCCCGAGACCCTTGAGCCCTGGCCCTCTAGCCCCTGACTCATCCCCTGCCCCCGCTACAGCCTCTTTCCCCGCCGCTCCCACCCCAGGGCTGTGCTGCTGCTGCTGCTGCTGGGCCACCTGGGCGCCCTGCGCCAACCGGGCCCCCTCATCCCCAGCTGTGCCACCCCCATCTGAGGTGCGCTGGAGGGGGGCGGCAGCAGCTGAGGCAGGGTCAGGGTCCCGGGAGGTAGGGCTGTGCTGCTGCCGCTGCTGGGCCACCTGGGCGCCCTGCGCCACCCGGGCCCCCTCATCCCCAGCTGTGCCACCCCCATCTGAGGTGCGCTGGAGGGGGGCGGCAGCAGCTGAGGCAGGGTCAGGGTCCCGGGAGGTAGGGCTGTGCTGCTGCCGCTGCTGGGCCACCTGGGCGCCCTGCGCCACCCGGGCCCCCTCATCCCCAGCCGTGCCACCCCCAACTGAGGTGCGCTGGAGGGGGGCGGCAGCAGCTGAGGCAGGGTCAGGGTCCCGGGAGGTGGGGCTGTGCTGCTGCCGCTGCTGGGCCACCTGGGCGCCCTGCGCCACCCGGGCCCCCTCATCCCCAGCTGTGCCACCCCCATCTGAGGTGCGCTGGAGGGGGTCGGCAGCAGCTGAGGGAGGGTGAGGGAGGGTGAGGGTGGGTGAGGGAGGGTGAGGGAGGGTGAGGGAGGGAGGGAGGGAGGGTGAGGGTGAGGGAGGGGGAGGGGGGGGAGGTTGAGCAAGGGTGTCACCTGGTGGTTGGGTATGGGGCTGGGCAGGGGGTGGAGGGGGAGATAGAGCAGGTGGGTCACCTGGTGGCTGGGCAGGGGTAGGTGGGGGGGGTTGAGCAGGGGGAGGTGGGGGAGGTTGAGCAGGGGGGGGCGGGGGAGGATGAACGGGGGGTCCACCAGGAGGCTGGGCTGGTGGCTGGGCAGGGGGTTGGGGAGGAGGATAGGCAGGGGGAGGCGGGGGAGGTGGAGCAGGGGGGTCACCTGGTGGCTGGGCAGGGGCCTGAGCAGGGGGGGGTCCTTGGTCGAGCAGAGGCTGTGTGTCCCCCCACAGCTGCAGGATCTGCAGCTTGCCCCAGCCAGTAGGAGTGGCATACACCTCAGGCAGCAGGGCTAGCTTTGGGTCCCCTAGAGGGGGCACCACGACAGCCTCCACTATGGCCCCGTTACCTCCAGGCGACCCCCAGAAACTGCTTGTGCGGGAATGGGCACCCAGCCGCTCGCTGAGCACGACTGCTGTGTGCAGGTCCAGGGCCTCCGGCAAGCCCGCTGTTGGGGCCGGGCTGACCTTGTACCCCACTGCCTTGAGCACCCCCTCTACCAGACCCTCCCTAGACGCCAGGGGGTAGTGGTGGTGGAAGACCAGCTTGACTGCACCTGGGGGGGGGCCATGGTCCATGGGCTCCACGGGCACACGCACGTTCCGGCCAAAGAGAGGCATCTCCAACCACGGCTGGGAGATGAACTGGGAGTCCAAGGCCCTTCCCTCCATGCTGGCTGCATCATGCACGACCACCAAGCTGTAGAGGGGGTGGCCTGCAGTGTGGAGGGTGGAGAGGGAGGCAACAGCACTGCCATGCCGCTGTTTGTGAGCCAGCAGGGCTGTGCTGCAAGTCTCTGCGAGAGCCCAGGCATCTTCATAAGGGGCAGGCAGCAGGGGGTTAAGCTGTTGGAGCCGCAGCAGCTCCTTGCTGGCGACGCGCCCGATTGGCATGAGCCATGCCATGGGCCCGCCGACCAGGGGCTCAAAAAGGGGAGGGCATGGGTCCCGGGACAAGAGAGGGGCCCGGGACCACGCAAAGTGCCGAAAAACAGGCACAAGCTGCTGCGATCTGCAGCTGGCCTCCATGACGCGATAAGCCGAAGCAACCTGGAGGGCCACAGGCGCAGGCAACACGCGAGCTTGAGACGGGCACAAACTAAGGGTCAAGCGCACTGGTTGAGCACTTAACTCAGCCTTCCCCCATTGACCCGGGGGCTAGGCTTGGTGCTCAGGTACGCCGGCTCGCACTGAATTCAGTGGAGCAAACCCCGGCGGTGGGCCTCCGACCGTTGTCGTCTACTTGGCAGTGGCGCGACAGGCGCCGGCAGAAGGCGAGGTACGCGGGGGGGAGGTGTAAGCGGGGGAGAAGGAGAAGAGGGTGGGGGAAGGGCAGCTGGGCGGAAGCTGCAGCGGTTAAGGCGGTTGCCTCAGGAAACCGAAATCGCTGTAGGCTCCCGCGACCTGCTGGCTGTGGTTCGCACAAGAAGCGACAGCAGCTGCACACAGCGATAGCAGGAAAGGACCTGCGGCTGGAAAGGCTGCTGGAGGCGGTTGGAGCGGTAACACCTGCGGCAGCTGCGAGGTAGCGGCGGCTGGGATGAGGCGCTCAGGTGGCGGCGCCTGAGAGAAAAGGCTGCGGCTGGCGCAACCTGACAGACGTTATGAAGCGGAAAGCCGAAAAGAGCAAAAGCGCTGCTGGCGGTCGCTGGCAGCTGGCGGCTGGTGGCGGCTGGCTGCGGCTGGCTGCGGCTGAGAGCAGACAGACCACACCACCTTAACGCAGCTCCTGCTCCTTGCTGTTAGA
>JASKMD010000013.1:2599429-2648270 GCA_030144725.1 Haematococcus lacustris
CTACCATCGCGACCAGCCCGCGCACACCCCCACCCTCATCTAGCTAGGGTGGAGGGCGTTGGTGTGGGGGAGTGTCTTGACGTTGTCCTAGGGAGGGGGTTGCTTGGGTTGTGTGGACTTTTGCTTGGGGTGTGTGAACCTTTCCTTGGGGTGTGTGGACCGCTGTGTTTGGATGGGGTGCTTGGGAATCGTGTATGGGGAAACCTTGTTTGAAGTAGTCTTCTCTTTTCTTCTTTTCTCTAATCTCACTCTCTCTTGTAATGCTCTTCCATCAAAAAAAAAAAAGAGAAGTCCAGCAGGGTGGTGGTTTTTTTTTTTTTTCATGGAGGAGCATTACAAGAGAGAGAGTGAGACTAAAGAAAAGAAGAAAAGAGAAGACTACATCAAACAAGATTCCCGCATACACGATCCCCAAGCACCCCAGCCAAAAACACAGCGGTCCACACACCCCAAGGAAAGGTTCACACACCCCAAGCAAAGGTCCACACAACCCAAGCAACCCCCTCCCTAGGACGTCAAGACTCTCCCCCACACCAACGCCCTCCACCCTAGCTCACCTCCCCAGACCCTCCCCATACCCTCCCCACAAAACTACCCACACGAGCAAAAGTTCCGCCCCTCGACCTGAAACCGAGAACCCTACCCCCAACGCTCAAACCAAGACCACCTAAGCCCCCGGTCCCCTGACACCCAGACATCCCCCCGGAGCCTAGCCCACCCCACCCACCGAACGCCCTAAGCCCCCACCAGCAACCCTGAAGCTCAGGCTGGCTCGACGGGGAAGGGGACGGGCCACTGCAAGGAGAGGCGAACCACTAGCTCTCTCCCCCCCTGCGCCCTGCCCTCCCCATGCCTAGGCCTCCCTGCTGCCCTCTCCTCCTCCACTCCTCCTGCACCAACCCTCCCCTCTGCCCCCTCCTGCCCTCCCCTCCGCTCCCTCCTAGGCTGCTTGGCAAACCAGGCCCCCGACGCCTCGGGCCACAGCTGGTCGAAGTGGTCAGCGTCCAACTCCGGGTCCTTTCCCTTGAACCAGGTGGAGGGCACAGCGCCGCAGAGGCCCACGCGGATGTCCCTCCCCACCCGATGCCAGTCACGCTTGACGGCCGTGGTGAGGGTTGAGATGACCTCCTCCACGACCCGCCTCGCCACCTGCTGTGGCTGCAGGGCTGTAGCGGCTCCTGAGCTGCGGAGGCGCCACACTGCGCCCAGGTAGGCAATGCGCAGCCGCAGCCACAGCAGGCTGTCAGGGGGCTG
This sequence comes from Haematococcus lacustris, assembly GCA_030144725.1. Lineage (NCBI taxonomy): Eukaryota > Viridiplantae > Chlorophyta > Chlorophyceae > Chlamydomonadales > Haematococcaceae > Haematococcus > Haematococcus lacustris. Next base: position 2,600,684 of record JASKMD010000013.1, read on the forward strand.
GAAGGGGGGGGCCTCGCCGCGGGTGGGGCGCCCACTGAGGAGCAGCATGGCGTCGCCTGAGGGGGGGCGGGTGCCTGTGAGGCGGCCGTACACGTCCAGCACCCACTCCCAGGCTAGGACCACGGCGGGGCAGGTCAGGAAGGCGTGGGTGAGGGTCTCCAGGTGCCCCTGCTGGCAGAAGCGGCAGGCGGACGAGCCCGGGGCAGCCGCCCCCTTGAGGATGTGACCCCACAAGGCCCCGACCATGAGGCTGGCGTGAAGCAGCCGCCAGGCCACGATGACGTGCTCCCGACGGAGGGTGGGGTCTAGCAGCTCCTTCCACACCTTCGCACACGGCTGGCCCGCATGAACACCCACAGCCAGCTGGTCCGCGGTGTCGGCCCGGGGGGCGGGCTGAGCAACTGGCTGCCTGCCCCCACGCCGCTGCTGGGCCTCCAGCTGCCGCTCAGCCTGCTGGGCCGCCCTCATCTGCGGCGAGGGTCGCTGGTGCGCCCTGGCGGAGGTGTCAAGCCAGCGAGGCGGTTGGCTGCCCTGCACCTCCTCGGGGAGCCGCTCCTCCACATCCCAGCCCTGCTGCTCCCGCTCCCCCGCTGCCCCCTGGCCTGCCACCTGCTGCACGCTGGCCTCCCACTTGAGCTCCAGCTCCCTGAGGGCCCCATCAGCCACCGCTGCCACCTCCGGTTCGCCCGCTGCCCGGGGGGGGCGCACACCCCACAGCGCTGGCCACAGGCCCCCACTGGGTGGGTAGAGGGGGTCGGCACTGACGCGCTGGAGCTGGTGGAGGCGCACCCTGGCATGCTTGACAGAGAAGTCCAGCAGGGTGGTGGTGCCCACGCCCCACACCTGAGGGTCCAGCTGCAGGTGAGCCCAGGGGCCCAAGAGCCACTCCTCCTTAGGCCAGGTGCCAGGCCCCTCGTCAGCTGGGTCGGCAGCATGCCCTCCCGCCCCGCCCCCTGCTCCCCTACGCCCTCCACCTCCTCCACGCCCTCGCCCCCTGCCCCCGCCCCGCCCCCTTGCCCGCCCCCCTCCCCTGCCAACCCCCCGGGCCCCGCCTAGTTCCTGCCCTTGAGCCTGCTCCTGCGCCACGTGATGCTGGGCGGGTAGAGGGCGGAGGTGGGTGGCTCGCTCCTCCGGAGTCAGCCTGTAGCTGGGCTTGTTGAGCCGGGCCACCGCAGCTGGCTCCCAGGCCGCCCCTCCCTCCGCCCAGAAAGCCCCTAGGGGCCCCTGCCCTGTGGGGTCCAGTGGGTAGAGGCGGCCGTTGGGGCCCACCCAGTGGGAGGGCTGGAGCAGGGGGGTGCGCCGCATCACAAACCCCACCCCTGGCCCAACCCTCAGGCACTCCCACTCCGGCTGAGGAGGCTGCAGGCGGTCCACCATGCCCTGCCAGGGCTCGGGGAGGCAAGCCCTGACCAGGTCGGCAGCCCATCGGGCCTCCCCCTCCAGCTGGGGGCTATGCAGGGCCTCCCTCACGTGGCGGACGTGGGTCCAACCCTGCTCAGCTGCTGCCTCCCTGGCTGCTGGGTTCATGCGGACTTGCGCGTTGTACCACAGCGGCTCTGCCAGCACCGAGAAGAAGGACTGGCTAGCGGGGGGCACCGCACGGAACAGCTTGAGCTCAGCCAGGGCCGCCACGTGAGCTTGCAGCCGCGGGCTGACGCCTCGCGAGGGGGGGGCGGTGGGGTCGGTGATGACCCACGTGCTGAGGCCGTGGGAGGGGTCTGCCAGCAGGCTGTGGGTCAGAGGCTGCCAGGGACGAACCCGGGGCGACCAGAGCTGGGCCAGCATCTTCGCCAGCATGGCCGTGCTGGTGACCCCCAGGTCGGGAAGCCCCACCCCTCCCTCCCCCCGGGGCATCACGCAGATGGCCTTGCTAGGGTTGAGGCGGCTGCTGTTGGGGCTGCGCTCCTGGGGCAGGTCTGAGGCTGCCACAAAGCGGTTGACAGCCGTGGCCATGGCTTGCGTCAGGGGAGCGGAGGGTTGCACGAAGGCCATTTGGTAGATGGACTTGGAGGCCAGGCACTGCTGTGCCACCTGCACCCGCCCCAGGAGGTTGAGGCCTTGGGGCCGCCAAGGGAGGGAGGCTGCCATCATGGCCGCCGCCGCCCCACCGAAGGCGGCCTCGCTGGTGGCAGCGTAGGAGGCCGCCCCAAGAGGGACCCCCAGGTGGCGCACGGGCACCCCCGCTCGGACAGCTGGGATGACCACCTCCGGCTCCTGCTCCCCACCCTGCTCCTGCCCGCCCTGCTGCTGCCCTTGCCCGCCACCTTCCCCCAGCCCACCCCCTAGCCCCTGCTCGCCCACCTGCCCCTGCCCGCCCCCTTCCCCCCCGTCACCCCCCCTTCCTTTCCTCCCCGCCCCCTCGGGGCCCGAGCCCCCCTGGTTACCCAGCCCGGGCTCTGGCTGGGCACACGGTAGGGCTGAGCTCTTGCTCACGCTCAGCGCAGGGCCCCCAGCGGCGCGGAACAGGCCCAGGGCCTCCACAACCACCTTCCCGTCTCTGGCCCGATCGAGCACCACGATGGTTTTTTTTTTTGATGGAAGAGCATTACAAGAGAGAGTGAGATTGGAGAAAAGAAGAAAAGAGAAGACTACTTCAAGCAAGGTTTCCCCATACACGATACCCAAGCACCCCATCCAAACACAGCGGTCCACACACCCCAAGGAAAGGTTCACACACCCCAAGCAAAAGTCCACACAACCCAAGCAACCCCCTCCCTAGGACAACGTCAAGACACTCCCCCACACCAACGCCCTCCACCCTAGCTCACCTCCCCATACCCTCCCCATACCCTCCCCACAAAACTACCCACACGAGCCTAAGTTCCGCCCCTCGACCTGAAACCGAGAACCCTACCCACAACGCTCAAACCAAGACCACCTAAGCCCCCGGTCCCCTGACACCCAGACAACCCCCCGAAGCCTAGCCCACCCCACCCACCGAACGCCCTAAGCCCCCACCAGCAACCCTGAAGCTCAGGCTGGCTCGACGGGGAAGGGGACGGGCCACTGCAAGGAGAGGCGAACCACTAGCTCTCCCCCCCCCTGCGCCCTGCCCTCCCCATGCCTAGGCCTCCCAGCTGCCCTCTCCTCCTCCACTCCTCCTGCCCCAACCCTCCCCTCTGCCCCCTCCTGCCCTCCCCTCCGCTCCCTCCTGGGCTGCTTGGCAAACCAGCCCCCCGACGCCTCGGGCCACAGCTGGTCGAAGTGGGCAGCGTCCAGCTCCGGGTCCTTTCCCTTGAACCAGGTGGAGGGCACAGCGCCGCAGAGGCCCACGCGGATGTCCCTCCCCACCCGATGCCAGTCCCGCTTGACGGCCGTGGTGAGGGTGGAGATGACCTCCTCCACGACCCGCCTCGCCACCTGTTGTGGCTGCAGGGCTGTAGCGGCTCCTGAGCTGCGGAGGCGCCACACTGCGCCCAGGTAGGCAACGCGCAGCCGCAGCCACAGCAGGCTGTCAGGGGGCTGAAAGGGGGGGGCCTCGCCGCGGGTGGGGCGCCCACTGAGGAGCAGCATGGCGTCGCCTGAGGGGGGGCGGGTGCCTGTGAGGCGGCCGTACACGTCCAGCACCCACTCCCAGGCTGGGACCACGGCGGGTCAGGTCAGGAAGGCGTGGGTGAGGGTCTCCAAGTGCCCCGGCTGGCAGAAGCGGCAGGCGGACGAGCCCGGGGCAGCCGTACCCTTGAGGATGTGGCCCCACAAGGCCCCCACCATGAGGCTGGCGTGAAGCACCCGCCAGGCCACGATGACATGCTCCCGACGGAGGGTGGGGTCTAGCAGCTCCTTTCACACCTTCGCACACGGCTGGCCCGCCTGAACACCCACAGCCAGCTGGTCCGCGGTGTCGGCCCGGGGGGCGGGCTGAGCAACTGGCTGCCTGCCCCCACGCCGCTGCTGGGCCTCCAGCTGCCGCTCAGCCTGCTGGGCCGCCCTCATCTGCGGCGAGATTCGCTGGTGCGCCCTGGCGGAGGTGTCAAGCTAGCGAGGCGGTTGGCTGCCCTGCACCTCCTCGGGGAGCCGCTCCTCCACATCCCAGCCCTGCTGCTCCCGCTCCCCCGCTGCCCCCTGGCCTGCCACCTGCTGCACGCTGGCCTCCCACTTGAGCTCCAGCTCCCTCAGGGCCCCATCAGCCACCGCTGCCACCTCCGGTTCGCCCGCTGCCCGGGGGGGGCGCACACCCCACAGCGCTGGCCACAGGCCCCCACCTGGTGGGTAGAGGGGGTCGGCACTGACGCGCTGGAGCTGGTGGAGGCGCACCCTGGCATGCTTGACAGAGAAGTCCAGCAGGGTGGTGGTGCCCATGCCCCACACCTGAGGGTCCAGCTGCAGGTGAGCCCAGGGGCCCAAGAGCCACTCCTCCTTAGGCCAGGTGCCAGGCCCCTCGTCAGCTGGGTCGGCGGCATGCCCTCCCGCCCCGCCCCCTGCTCCCCTACGCCCTCCACCTCCTCCACGCCCTCGCCCCCTGCCCCCGCCCCGCCCCCTTGCCCGCCCCCCTCCCCTGCCAACCCCCCGGGCCCCGCCTAGTTCCTGCCCTTGAGCCTGCTCCTGCGCCACGTGATGCTGGGCGGGTAGAGGGCGGAGGTGGGTGGCTCGCTCCTCCGGAGTCAGCCTGTAGCTGGGCTTGTTGAGCCGGGCCACCGCAGCTGGCTCCCAGGCCGCCCCTCACTCCGCCCAGAAAGCCCCTAGGGGCCCCTGCCCTGTGGGGTCCAGTGGGTAGAGGCGGCCGTTGGGGCCCACCCAGTGGGAGGGCTGGAGCAGGGGGGTGCGCCGCATCACAAACCCCACCCCTGGCCCAACCCTCAGGCACTCCCACTCCGGCTGAGGAGGCTGCAGGCGGTCCACCATGCCCTGCCAGGGCTCGGGAAGGCAAGCCCTGACCAGGTCGGCAGCCCATCGGGCCTCCCCCTCCAGCTGGGGGCTATGCAGGGCCTCCCTCACGTGGCGGACGTGGGTCCAACCCTGCTCAGCTGCTGCCTCCCTTGCTGCTGGGTTCATGCGGACTTGCGCGTTGTACCACAGCGGCTCTGCCAGCACCGAGAACTAGGACTGGCTAGCGGGGGGCACCGCACGGAACAGCTTGAGCTCAGCCAGGGCCGCCACGTGAGCTTGCAGCCGCGGGCTGATGCCTCGCGAGGGTGGGGCGGTGGGGTCGGTGATGACCCACGTGCTGAGGCCGTGGGAGGGGTCTGCCAGCAGGCTGTGGGTCAGAGGCTGCCAGGGACGAACCCGGGGCGACCAGAGCTGGGCCAGCATCTTCGCCAGCATGGCCGTGCTGGTGACCCCCAGGTCGGGAAGCCCCACCCCTCCCTCCCCCCAGGGCATCACGCAGATGGCCTTGCTAGGGTAGAGGCGGCTGCTGTTGGGGCTGCGCTCCTGGGGCAGGTCTGAGGCTGCCACAAAGCGGTTGACAGCCGTGGCCATGGCTTGCGTCAGAGGAGCGGAGGGTTGCACGAAGGCCATTTGGTAGATGGACTTGGAGGCCAGGCACTGCTGTGCCACCTGCACCCGCCCCAGGAGTTTTTTTTTTTTTTTTGATGGAAGAGCATTACAAGAGAGAGTGAGATTAGAGAAAAGAAGAAAAGAGAAGACTACTTCAAACAAGGTTTCCCCATACACGATTCCCAAGCACCCCATCCAAACACAGCGGTCCACACACCCCAAGGAAAGGTTCACACACCCCAAGCAAAAGTCCACACAACCCAAGCAACCCCCTCCCTAGGACAACGTCAAGACACTCCCCCACACCAACGCCCTCCACCCTAGCTCACCTCCCCAGACCCTCCCCATACCCTCCCCACAAAACTACCCACACGAGCAAAAGTTCCGCCCCTCGACCTGAAACCGAGAACCCTACCCCCAACGCTCAAACCAAGACCACCTAAGCCCCCGGTCCCCTGACACCCAGACAACCCCCCGAAGCCTAGCCCACCCCACCCACCGAACGCCCTAAGCCCCCACCAGCAACCCTGAAGCTCAGGCTGGCTCGACGGGGAAGGGGACGGGCCACTGCAAGGAGAGGCGAACCACTAGCTCTCCCCCCCCCTGAGCCCTGCCCTCCCCATGCCTAGGCCTCCCAGCTGCCCTCTCCTCCTCCACTCCTCCTGCCCCAACCCTCCCCTCTGCCCCCTCCTGCCCTCCCCTCCGCTCCCTCCTGGGCTGCTTGGCAAACCAGCCCCCCGACGCCTCGGGCCACAGCTGGTCGAAGTGGGCAGCGTCCAGCTCCGGGTCCTTTCCCTTGAACCAGGTGGAGGGCACAGCGCCGCAGAGGCCCACGCGGATGTCCCTCCCCACCCGATGCCAGTCCCGCTTGACGGCCGTGGTGAGGGTGGAGATGACCTCCTCCACGACCCGCCTCGCCACCTGTTGTGGCTGCAGGGCTGTAGCGGCTCCTGAGCTGCGGAGGCGCCACACTGCGCCCAGGTAGGCAACGCGCAGCCGCAGCCACAGCAGGCTGTCAGGGGGCTGAAAGGGGGGGGCCTCGCCGCGGGTGGGGCGCCCACTGAGGAGCAGCATGGCGTCGCCTGAGGGGGGGCGGGTGCCTGTGAGGCGGCCGTACACGTCCAGCACCCACTCCCAGGCTGGGACCACGGCGGGGCAGGTCAGGAAGGCGTGGGTGAGGGTCTCCAAGTGCCCCGGCTGGCAGAAGCGGCAGGCGGAAGAGCCCGGGGCAGCCGCCCCCTTGAGGATGTGGCCCCCCAAGGCCCCCACCATGAGGCTGGCGTGAAGCACCCGCCAGGCCACGATGACATGCTCCCGACGGAGGGTGGGGTCTAGCAGCTCCTTCCACACCTTCGCACACGGCTGGCCCGCCTGAACACCCACAGCCAGCTGGTCCGCGGTGTCGGCCCGGGGGGCGGGCTGAGCAACTGGCTGCCTGCCCCCACGCCGCTGCTGGGCCTCCAGCTGCCGCTCAGCCTGCTGGGCCGCCCTCATCTGCGGCGAGGGTCGCTGGTGCGCCCTGGCGGAGGTGTCAAGCCAGCGAGGCGGTTGGCTGCCCTGCACCTCCTCGGGGAGCCGCTCCTCCACATCCCAGCCCTGCTGCTCCCGCTCCCCCGCTGCCCCCTGGCCTGCCACCTGCTGCACGCTGGCCTCCCACTTGAGCTCCAGCTCCCTGAGGGCCCCATCAGCCACCGCTGCCACCTCCGGTTCGCCCGCTGCCCGGGGGGGGCGCACACCCCACAGCGCTGGCCACAGGCCCCCACCTGGTGGGTAGAGGGGGTCGGCACTGACGCGCTGGAGCTGGTGGAGGCGCACCCTGGCATGCTTGACAGAGAAGTCCAGCAGGGTGGTGGTGCCCATGCCCCACACCTGAGGGTCCAGCTGCAGGTGAGCCCAGGGGCCCAAGAGCCACTCCTCCTTAGGCCAGGTGCCAGGCCCCTCGTCAGCTGGGTCGGCAGCATGCCCTCCCGCCCCGCCCCCTGCTCCCCTACGCCCTCCACCTCCTCCACGCCCTCGCCCCCTGCCCCCGCCCCGCCCTCTTGCCCGCCCCCCTCCCTTGCCAACCCCCCGGGCCCCGCCTAGTTCCTGCCCTTGAGCCTGCTCCTGCGCCACGTGACGCTGGGCGGGTAGAGGGCGGAGGTGGGTGGCTCGCTCCTCCGGAGTCAGCCTGTAGCTGGGCTTGTTGAGCCGGGCCACCGCAGCTGGCTCCCAGGCCGCCCCTCCCTCCGCCCAGAAAGCCCCTAGGGGCCCCTGCCCTGTGGGGTCCAGTGGGTAGAGGCGGCCGTTGGGGCCCACCCAGTGGGAGGGCTGGAGCAGGGGGGTGCGCCGCATCACAAACCCCACCCCTGGCCCAACCCTCAGGCACTCCCACTCCGGCTGAGGAGGCTGCAGGCGGTCCACCATGCCCTGCCAGGGCTCGGGGAGGCAAGCCCTGACCAGGTCGGCAGCCCATCGGGCCTCCCCCTCCAGCTGGGGGCTATGCAGGGCCTCCCTCACGTGGCGGACGTGGGTCCAACCCTGCTCAGCTGCTGCCTCCTGGCTGCTGGGTTCATGCGGACTTGCGCGTTGTACCACAGCGGCTCTGCCAGCACCGAGAACTAGGACTGGCTAGCGGGGGGCACCGCACGGAACAGCTTGAGCTCAGCCAGGGCCGCCACGTGAGCTTGCAGCCGCGGGCTGATGCCTCGCGAGGGTGGGGCGGTGGGGTCGGTGATGACCCACGTGCTGAGGCCGTGGGAGGGGTCTGCCAGCAGGCTGTGGGTCAGAGGCTGCCAGGGACGAACCCGGGGCGACCAGAGCTGGGCCAGCATCTTCGCCAGCATGGCCGTGCTGGTGACCCCCAGGTCGGGAAGCCCCACCCCTCCCTCCCCCCGGGGCATCACGCAGATGGCCTTGCTAGGGTAGAGGCGGCTGCTGTCGGGGCTGCGCTCCTGGGGCAGGTCTGAGGCTGCCACAAAGCGGTTGACAGCCGTGGCCATGGCTTGCATCAGAGGAGCGGAGGGTTGCACGAAGGCCATTTGGTAGATGGACTTGGAGGCCAGGCACTGCTGTGCCACCTGCACCCGCCCCAGCAGGTTGAGGCCTTGGGGCCGCCAAGGGAGGGAGGCTGCCATCATGGCCGCCGCCGCCCCACCGAAGGCGGCCTCGCTGGTGGCAGCGTAGGAGGCCGCCCCAAGAGGGACCCCCAGGTGGCGCACGGGCACCCCCGCTCGGACAGCTGGGATGACCACCTCCGGCTCCTGCTCCCCACCCTGCTCCTGCCCGCCCTGCTGCTGCCCTTGCCCGCCACCTTCCCCCAGCTCACCCCCTAGCCCCTGCTCGCCCACCTGCCCCTGCCCGCCCCCTTCCCCCCCGCCACCCCCCCTTCCTTCCCTCCCCGCCCCCTCGGGGCCCGAGCCCCCCTGGTTACCCAGCCCGGGCTCTGGCTGGGCACACGGTAGGGCTGAGCTCTTGCTCACGCTCAGCGCAGGGCCCCCAGCGGCGCGGAACAGGCCCAGGGCCTCCACAACCACCTTCCCGTCTCTGACACGATCGAGCACCACGATGGTGAGGTCGTCCGCATACTCCTTGGAGGGGAGCGCGGGGGTCAGGGCGGCCCTGTGCATGGCCAGAGGGCTGGAGGGGATGGTGGGGGTGCTGATGCGGCCTGCCAGCTGGAGCGAGCTGAGGTAGCTGACCAGCGGCTGAAGCACGATGCACCAGTAGAGCGGGGAGGCTCCGCTGCCCTGCAGCAGCCCCGACGCAAGGGGGAAGCTGTCGGTGAGGTGGCCGTTGACCAGCACCTGGCTCGTGGCCCCCCGGTGCAGCAGCTGAGCCCAGCGCACATGCCCCTCCCGGCAGAACCCCATGGCCTCCATCGTGTCCTGGAGCAAGCCCCAGGACACGTTGTCATAGGCCCCCGCCAGGTCCAGCAACAACAGCCAGGCTGGGCTGCCCCGCTGCTACAGGTACTCCAGCATGTAGCGTTCCGATTCTGCACTAAGCGGATCGGCGCTAGTGTCACTGCTGAAGTGTGATACAGGCAGGTTAAGTGGTGGGCTGTACTGCTGCCCACCATTCGGGTTCGATCCCCGGAGGCCGTTCTATGTCTTAGCCTGGTTGCGCTGCAGCAGTCTGACACCTGTAACTGCGGTTAGCGTTGCATGGCGTTCACACACTGAAAAGATTTAAGGCGCGTTCCTTCTGAACGCTACATTGGCTTCCGTGTTCCGATACCTCAGTGACTGGCCGCACCATGACTGACACTACGCCAAATGGCGACACACCAGGCGCTGGCACAGCCGGCGGTCCTGCGGGTTCCCAGGCCATATTGGCCCAGGCCCTATCTGATCCCGAGTTTGCCAGGTCCCTGAGGGCGGCTTTGTTCCCCGACGGTGGTCCTGCTGCAACTCCGTCGCGGAATGGGCAGGGCGATGGCCCAGTCCCTCCAGGCGATGAAGAAGACGAAGAGGAGGAGCAGGATGAGGAAGAAGAGGCTGACGACGTCTCTGAGGGCGAGATTGACCTGTCCTCCGCAGACCAGCTGGCCCAGTCGCTGCTGGACACGCAGGACCAGCTAAAGGAAGCCAAAACCAAGCTGGCCAAGATGGAATCTCGCCAAAAGCTGACAGATCGCACACTGGCTGCGCTGGCTGAAAAGGTGGGTCTATTTCCTTGGTCCCCTCCCTCCATCCAGGACAGGCTGTTTAGCTCCATGCGCACTCCGTCCCCGAGTAGGTCAGGTACACGCCCTGCGTGTATTCCTGGTACCTTTAACTCGATCGGTGGGAGAGGCGGCGCTCTGCACCACCTCTTTCCCCAGGTCAATAGTCAGGCTCCAGCTGCTAAGTCTGTGCCTGGCCCTGATAAGTGGACAGACAATTGCACCAAGTCTCGTCGCAGGGCCTCTGCCTTCTGTGACGACTTAGAAGCACATTGCCAGCGCTTCAACCTGGACATTGCCTCTGTTTTCCCTGCATTCCTGTCCGGGGCTGCGCGTGATGCTTGGTTGCCATCCATCCGTGCTGCTCATTTCGCACAAACCCGCACCGCACCTACCTGGCCTTACCTGCGACTGTCCTTTCTTGAGTATACAGGAGACGACTTGCGTGACGATGGCAGCATTCGCATGTCGTCCCAGCTCCTTCTCAATGAATATGTCACTGCTTTCAGGAACAATCTGCTGACTGCTGGTGTCCAGTGCATGGATGAGAGTTTGCTTGTCTCCCTGTTTATCAAGGGACTGACATCTGAGCTGAAAAAGGCAGTCCTAAGGGATTCTGCTCCTTTTCCTGCCTTCACTCTGGCTCAGGCTATCGATTCTGCCAGGCAGGCTCAGCGTGCTGCTGAGATCCTTGCTGAGGCAGTCGGCACAAAGCGGCATGTTGCTGCTGTGCAGGCTAAGCAGCTGACTGAGGGTCTGGAGCGTGCAAACAACCCTCGTCCTCCTAAGAGCACCCAGAGCGACCCACCTGCCAAAGTCCCAGCCCGTTCCAGGGGCTTCAGGGCTGGCATGGCTGCTGGTCCTGCTGCTGGCTACCGTGTCATTCTGAAGCAGAAGGCTGAGGAGGCTGCTGAGCAGTCTAACATGAAGCCATGCCAGTATTGTCATCATTGCTATGATCCCAGGCACCTTAAGCCTCTGTGTCCTTATAAGGACATGCCAGCTCTGGAAGCCAGGAAGCTATCTGGCTACCCTCGTCCTCCTGCTGATGCAAAGGCTGCAGGGAAGCGTCCTTCTGAGCAGCATGACTCTGAGCCCAAGAAGGGCAGGCTTGCGTCTGCCAATGGAAAGTAGGGTGTTGCCCAGCCAGGACTATGCCACGCCTGTGCTGTGGTACATGCTGATGAACCTGTCTTATGCACCTGTGCTACTGATATGGCTGGGACTAAGCCCCAGCTGATGGTTGTTGATGGTGTTGCTGTGCATGCTATGAGCCAGCCTTTCCCTGATCCAACTGTTGATGGCCATGCGTTCTCTGAGCAGACTGCTGTGACAGCAGCTCAGAACTGTGGGTCCTGTTTCAGTGCTGCTGACCCCTGTGTGGGTCATATTCTCTCGTGTAAGACTGCCCTGTGTTGTCCCCGTGCACCGTCTCAAGTCATCTTGGGGGTCTCTGGTCAAGATGACAAGGTGAGGTTCCAGTTTGCTGGCACCATTGATACTCATGCCTGTCACATGTTAGCTGATAGTGGTGCCGATGCATCACTCATCAGTGCTAGCTTTGTTCAGCTGCATAACATCCCAGTGTTTACTTATCCCATGTCACTCAGGTTTGATGTTGCCAACAACCAGCCTGTGATATGTGAGCATTATGTCAAAGTGCAGCTTGTAACGGCGCGCGTCCGCGTGTCCGTATTCCACACTTTAGCAGAGTGACTGGGGAGGTCACTGGTGGGCTGTACACTGCCCACCATTCGGGTTCAACTCCCGGGGGTCCCGTTCTAAACCCAAGCCCAGTTGCTGTGTGAAGAGTGCGGTAGTAATGCAGTGGCGCTAATTATTACAACGACATGCTGCTCACTCTGTAAGATTAAAGGCAGCGGCTGGCGCCGTGACAGATGGTTTCCGACCGACGTACACACAGCAACATGACGGACAAAGAGCCTCCTGGCAACTCCAACGCCGGGTCTGGTGTTACCACAGCCCCTCCTGTTACAACTCCACTGGAAACAGCGTTCGATATGATGGACAAGCTCATCGAAGCCGCACAGGCTAATCCAGCCATGCGTGAGAAGTTCAAGGCGGTGTTTAACACCCCGTCAGGCGGCTCTATGGCCCCTGAGGACGGCCCTGGTGGCGGCCTTGGCGATGCTCTTGGTGAAGGCATCGAGGAAGGCGAGATGGACGTGCCACCAGGACGCTACACTGGAGGAGATCTGGAATACATTGAGGAGCTGGAGCAACGCCAAGCCCAGCTGGCGGCTGAGAACGAGGCTATGCGGCAGGCGCTCTCCACCATCAACACTCAAGTAAGGCCTCGAGCTCCTACAGGCCCTAGGTCAGATCCAGCGGGTAGGCCTGATGCGTCTGCGTTGCCTGATCGACCTGCGGGAAACAATGGGCAGAAGGAACGAGCTGTCCCTACGGGCCCTCCGGTTTCTGAGCTGCCTATGCCTTTGTCGCTGAGTGCCAGGTCTATACCAGGTCCCGACAAATGGACTGATGCTTGCAGTACTACTCATCGCAGAGCCTCTGCGTTTTGTGACGACTTAGAACGTCACTGTGCTCGCTACAGGCTTGATGTCGCGTCTGCTATGCCTGCTTTTTTGACTGGCACAGCCCGCAACACCTGGTACCCCTCAGTCAAAAACGCATATGCTGCTTTGTATGCTGACGCACCTGACTGGGCTTACCTTCGTTCCGCCTTCTGTGAATACACAGGCGATGACCTTAGGGATGACTGCAATGTGGCTCGTACCAAGCTCATTGACGGGTCTCTTCAGATGACCACTGGCATGCTCTTGGGCAGCTATATCATTGCCTTCAGAAACAACTTGCTGATTGCAGGTTCTGACAGCATGTGCCAGCCTCTGTTGTGCATGGTGTTTACCCGAGGTCTCAGCTCTGCCTTGCAGACAGCTGTTTTGAAGGATCTGGCTCCTTTCAATGCTGCTCGGCAGGCGCAGAGGAACATTGTCATGCTGGCCACCACAACACCATCTAAGGGTGCTGTGTCTAATGGTGTCCATGCTGTGCAAGCTGTGACGGCTATGGGTGGAGGTGCTCGCCCAGGCAGGAGGGGCTGTGGTCCCCCTCCTGGTCCTGCTGGTGGTAGCAAGCGCCCCAGGAAAGTCAACCTGTGGGCCTCTCCTCGCCCTGAGCCTGGCCAGTACTGTTACAAGTGCTACCATCCTGGTCACCTGTCCAACTGGCCCTGCCCGTTCCAGCAGTACACTGCTACTGAAGCCCGCCGCAGATCTGGCTACCAGAACCCACCTAACGGTGCCAAGAAGCCTGGGCAGAAGTCTGACTCTAAGCCTCCCTCTGAGCCAGAGGAGTCTGAGTCTGAGCCTGAGCAGCGTCCCCCACCTGCTCAGCCTAAGGGCCGGCGCTCTCAGTCCGCTCGCATTGCCGTGGGCCGCTGAAGTGTTGCGCAGCCAGACAGCCAGATCTGTGCTGTGTCTGAACCTGAGCAACTGTTGCATGATGCTGCAGTTGTAGGAGCAAGGAGTGTGAGCAAGCCTAAGGCCACACTCGCGCCGATTAAGGCCGGAAGTCGCCTACGTCATTTCTTCCCGGGAGGCATACTGCAGATAGCCCCAGGAAAGGCCGACTCATCGCCGTTGTAATCATTGAAAAACTCCAAGTTGTTGCGATGTTATAACTATTTGAAAAATCGCCCGACCCTGTACAGGGTCCTACCGACCCTGTACAGGGTCCTGGGCCACAGGGTTCTGTCGCACGGCTACAGGGTCCTGCGACATTTGTCTACAGGGTTCTGCCGCACGCCTACCGGGTCCTGCCACACTTTCTCACAGGGTCCTGCCGCACGGCTACAGGGTCCTACGACACTCGTTCACAGGGTCCTGCCGCACGGCTACAGGGTCCTGCGACACAGTTTTACAGGGTCCTGCCGCACGGCTACAGGGTTTTGCGACACGTTCTCACAGGGTTCTGCCGCACGGCTACAGGGTCCTACGACACACGTCTACAGGGTTCTGCCGCACGGCTACAGGGTCATGTGACACAATTTTACAGGGTTCTGCCGCACGGCTACAGGGTTTTGCCACACTTTCTCACAGGGTCCTGCCGCACGGCTACAGGGTCCTACGACACTCGTTCACAGGGTCCTGCCGCACGGCTACAGGGTCCTGCGACACAGTTATACAGGGTCCTGCCGCACGGCTACAGGGTTCTGCGACACGTTCTCACAGGGTTCTGCCGCACGGCTACAGGGTCCTACGACACATTCTCACAGGGTCCTGCCTCACGTCTACAGGGTCCTGCCACAACGTATGCAACGACGCCCGAAACCTCGCAACACCACAACAAACGGCATGTATTGCTGGTGCTAAGCACATGCATTGATGCATCGTGACAACACCACACAACAACACCACACAACATCACTACAACAACAACACAACGACTCATGCCTTGCTCAACACATATGCCATGTGCACAACCGTAAGGACTGGCTGCACCTCATTGCTATGGGCTAACACCTCATCACGGGACGGCTAAGCACTTTGCCTTGCTGTCTATGCCACATGGCACCAAATCAGGCTGGGCTAGGCTAGGCTGGGCTAGCCTGGGGTAGGCTAGGCTTGGGTAGGCTAGGGTAGGCTAGCCTAGGCAAGGCTAGCCTGGGGTAGGCTAGGCTAGGCTAGCCTGGGGTAGGCTAGGCTAGGGTAGGCTAGGGTAGGCTAGCCTAGGCAAGGCTAGCCTGGGGTAGGCTAGGCTAGGGTAGGCTAGGGTAGGCTAGCCTAGGCAAGGCTAGCCTGGGGTAGGCTAGGCTAGGCTAGGCTGGGGTAGGCGAGGCTAGGCTAGGCTGGGGAAGGCTGGGCTAGGCTTGGCTCCAGGTTGCCCACTCCAGGTTGCCCGCTCCAGGCTGCCCGCTCCAGGCTGCCCGCTTCAGGCTGCCCGCTCCAGGCTGCCCGCTCCAGGCTGCCCGCTCCAGGCTGCCCGCTCCAGGCTGCCCGCTCCATGCTGCCCACTCCGGGCTGCCCGCTCCAGGCTGCCCGCTTCATGCTGCTACGCCAAGGGCTGCTGGGTGCCATTGGGTGGGGGAGAGGAGAGAAGAGGGGAGGAGGGGAGGAGGGGAGGAGGGTAGGTAGGTGGCAGACTCGGAAGTGGTGGTGGTGGGCTTGGGCAGGGAAGGGGGAAGGGGGAAGGGGGCAAGGGGCAGCAGTGTGACCATCAGACCTGCGGCAGCAAGAGGCATCCTTGCATTTAGGCTTGGCATTGGGGACCACTCATGTGCAGGGACTGGCCACTTACAGTTATGCTCCATGTCACGACGTTGGGGGAGGGTACGGGGTACGAGGAGGGTACGGTCCTTGCTGGCTCCTTGTTGGTTGCTGCTAGGGAGGTGGTGGTGGAAGTGTGAGGGTAAGGTAGGGGAGGGGCTGCAGTGTAGCGCAGGAGGGGGGAAGCGGAGCGACACGGGTGAGTTTGTGGGTAAGGGGAAGGACAAGGGAAGGGTGTAAACATTAGACCTGCAGCAAACAAGGGGCATGCTAGCCATCAGGCTTGGTACCAAGAGCCACAAATCTGCTTCATGCTGGCCACTCACCGTTTGCTGGGGTGGGGTGGGGTGGGGTGGGGTGGGATGGGGTGGGGTGGGGTGGGGTGGGGTGAGGTGGGGTGGGGTGGGGTGGGGTGGGATAGGGGAGGGGTGGGGTGGGCAAGGGGTGGGCGTGTGACCGTCACACCTGCAAGCAACAAGGGGCGTGCTCACGGTAAGGCTGGGCAATGGGGGCCACTGATGTGCAAGGGGCTGGCCACTCACTGTTATCTCCATGTGCCATTGCTGAATCCTTGCTGCCTCCTTGTTGGCTGCTGCTCCTCCCTCCTGGCTGTGCCTCCTGGCTGTGGGGGGCATGGGCCTCTTGGCCTTGGCCAACCACTTGCCTTGCCCATGCCTCCTGGCTGCCACTCCTGGCTGCCGCTCCTAGCTGCTGCTCCTGGCTGCCGCTCCTGGCTGCTCCTCTTGGCTGCTCCTCTTGGTTGCGCCTCCTGGGGAGTGGTGGGTCTGGCAGGTGGTGCCACCAAGGGTGAGGGTGAGGGTGAGGATGACAGTCACCAAGGGTGAGGAGGGGGTGGAGCGATGGTCGCACGATGAGCGCACAAGGGGGAGCCAAGGGGTTCAGCAT
This sequence comes from Haematococcus lacustris, assembly GCA_030144725.1. Lineage (NCBI taxonomy): Eukaryota > Viridiplantae > Chlorophyta > Chlorophyceae > Chlamydomonadales > Haematococcaceae > Haematococcus > Haematococcus lacustris. Next base: position 2,616,917 of record JASKMD010000013.1, read on the forward strand.
GGCAGTTACACAGTCCTTACCTCCATGTTCCTCCTGGCCTGGGTAAGGGTGAGGGAGAGGAGGAGGAGGGGGGTGTGAGGGAAGGAGGTGAGGGGGAGGAGGTGAGGGGGAGGAGGGAGAAGAGGCATGGGAAAGAAGAGTGGAGTGGAGGGGAGGGGAGAGGGAGGGGAGGGGGCCTGTTGCTCCTTGCTGCCGCTCTGGCTGCTGAGCTGACCATCACACCTGCAGCAAAGAAGGGGCGTGCTAGGATGAGGAGGAGGCCACTGATGAGGAGGAGGCCACTGATGGGGAGGGTTAGGCTGGGTACAAGGGGTCACTTATGTGCGTGGGGCTAACCACTCACTGCTTGCTCCATGCGGTCCCTTGATCATTCCTTAGGGGGAGGGAGAGGGGGAGTGGGGGATCTGGCAGGTGGTGGTGGGCAGTGTGGTAGGGAGGAGGGAGGAGGGAAGAGGGAGGAGGGAAGAGCGAGGAGGGAGGAGGGTACGCTTTAACTCTTGTCCGCCGCCCTGGCTGCCGCTACTTGTTGCCGTTGTGGTTGCTGCTTCTGGCTGATGGAAGGTGCCACTGCGCCTTGGCACCGAACCTGCTCAAGCAACACATGGCACATGACACATGCCACGCTCCAACCTCGCGGTCGCACCTCAGAATCGCATCTATGCATCGCACCTTTGCAAGCTACCTTTGTGCCGTTCGCCCTCAACTCTGTGCTTGATCACAAATACCCTATTCCTTTCGCTGATCGCTAATGGCTGCGAGACCGAGCTGCATGCTGGCCTCTTGGCTGATGACTGATGGCTGCGAAGGCTAGCTGGCCCGCATTTCATGGCCGGCTGTGAGGCTGCGCATTTGGGCGCTGTTGATGTCGCTGCTGCTGAGTTTGGGATGGATGTGTCGCGTGTTGCGTGTTGCTGCATTACTGCGGGCTTTGCGAGGTCGACATGGTTTCCTCTCATGGCGCCTCGCGACCTCATGGCACACCAACGGCATGCTTGGTGGCAGCTAGCGCAGAATCCCAATACCAAGCCCGTCAGTTTTCGCGCTCTTGCATGCAAAACACATGCAGAAAGCGGGGTTGGCGAAACCCTGCACAGCGTCTTTGAATCACTTAGGAGAAATCAACACAAGGAACGAAACCCTGCACAAGGTCGGCGAAACCCTGCACGAGGTCAGGGTTGACTTAGAAAAAGTCCATGCTTTGATCGAAACCCTGCACTAGGTTAGCAACTTGACTTTGCACATGCTACCTACTAGGTTGTGCTTCTATTCTGATGCCTGACAACTCCTCATACTCAGCAATTTTAAAAAGTCACTTCAGTCAGTAAGCACCATCTCCCTTAGCCAAATTCGGGGTGAGGGCCAGGCTGATGGTCCAGTAGCTCCGCAATGACCAAGAATTTCACTTTGGCCCAAGAGAGTCTTCTCTTCCACTAGGTCACAGCAACCTACATGCCAAGTCTCAGACCTCAACTCGCAAGTTTGCCGAGCCAGCCAGCCCCTGTGGGCCAGGACCCTGTGGTGAGGGGCCAGAACCCTGTGGTGTGGTGCCAGGACCCTGTGGTGTGGTGCCAGGACCCTGTGGTATGGTGCCAGGACCCTGTGGGAGTGGTGCCAGGACCCTATGTGCCAGAACCCTGTGGGTGTGCGGCAGAACCCTGTAGCGAAACGTCGCAGGACCCTGTAGGCGTGCGGCAGAACCCTGTAGCGAAACGTCGCAGGACCCTGTAGGCGTGCGGCAGAACCCTGTAGCCAAACGTCGCAGGACCCTGTGGGTGTGCGGCAGAACCCTGTAGCGAAACGTCGCAGGACCCTGTAGGCGTGCGGCAGAACCCTGTAGCGAAACGTCGCAGGACCCTGTAGGCGTGCGGCAGAACCCTGTAGCGAAACGTCGCAGGACCCTGTAGGCGTGCGGCAGAACCCTGTAGCCAAACGTCGCAGGACCCTGTAGGCGTGCGGCAGAACCCTGTAGCGAAACGTCGCAGGACCCTGTAGGCGTGCGGCAGAACCCTGTAGCCAAACGTCGCAGGACCCTGTGGGTGTGCGGCAGAACCCTGTAGCCAAACGTCGCAGGACCCTGTAGGCGTGCGGCAGAACCCTGTAGCCAAACGTCGCAGGACCCTGTAGGCGTGCGGCAGAACCCTGTAGCCAAACGTCGCAGGACCCTGTAGGCGTGCGGCTGAACCCTGTAGCCAAACGTCGCAGGACCCTGTATCCGTGCGGCAGAACCCTGTAGCCAAACGTCGCAGGACCCTGTAGGCGTGCGGCAGGACCCTGTAGCCAAACGTCGCAGGACCCTGTGGGTGTGCGGCAGAACCCTGTAGCCAAACGTCGCAGGACCCTGTAGGCGTGCGGCAGAACCCTGTAGACGTGTGTCGAAGGACCCTGTAGGCGTGCGGCAGGACCCTGTAGCCAATCGTGGCAGGACCCTGTAGGCATGCGGCAGGACCCTGTAGACTAACGTCGCAGGACCCTATGTGCCAGAACCCTGTGGGTGTGCAGAAGGACACAGTAGGCCAGGACCCTGTGGTGCCAGGACCCTGTGATGTGGTGCCCGGACCCTGTGGTGTGGTGCAGGGACCCTGTGGTGTGGTGCCAGGACCCTGTAGGCCAGGACCCTGTGGTGTGGTGCCACAACCCTGTAGGCCAAGACCTGGTGGTATGGTGCCAGCACCCTGTGGTGTGGTGCCAGGACCCTGTGGGCCAGGACCCTGTGGTGAGGTGCCAGGACCCTGTGGTGTGGTGCCAGGACCCTGTGGTGTGGTGCCAGGACCCTTTAAGCCAGGACCCTGTGGTGTGGTGCCAGGACCCTGTGAGCCACAACCCTGTGGTGAGGTACCAGGACCCTGTGGAGAAAGACACACATCGTAGGACCCTGTACAGGGTCCTGGCACACATGGTCGAAAGCATCCAAACGGGGTCAACATGACCAACCACCGGCTATGTAGGAATCCTAACTGGGTTCTATCACATAGGGATGCAAAGAATGATTATAATATCAACACTCATAGGGTACACAGGACCCTGTACAGGGTCCTACGACCATGATGTCGCTAGGAACCTGTACAGGGTCCTGGAACACGGGCCATAGCTCATCACTGGCTGAGACTTTTTGCATGCCACCTACTAGGTTGGGCAGCTGTAACCACCCTCCACAACCTCTCATACTCACATTTCATGAAAAGTGACTTTGGTCACACGGTGCCAACTCCCTTAGCCAAAATCAGGGTCACAGCCCCACACCTGGCCCAGCAACTCGACACCGAGTGAGAATTACACTTTGGCCCAAGAGAGTCTTGTCATCCCCTAGGTCACAGCAGCCCACATACCAAGTTTCAGACCTCAACTCTCAGGTTTTTCAAGCCAGCCAGGCCTTAATTTGCACGAGTGCAACTCAACTCAGGTTCCTTTGTTAGCCTGCCCTGATGTGTCCCAGCCTGCCCTGCCAACAGGACTGCCATGTTCTGTGTTAAGTGATGTGCCATGTAAGACTGCTGTGCCTTCTGAGGCTCGGTACCAACAGGCACATGTACTTGGGATGGTTGGACGTGATGGCAAGGTGAGATTCAGGTTTTCTGGCACCCTGAACCATGATCACAAGCTTTTGCCTTGCTGACGGTGGTGCTGATGACTCGTTCATCCGTCACATGTTTGTGTCTAAGCACAAGCTGCAACTGTATGAGTACCCGGTGGCTCTTCGTTATGAAGTTGCCAATAATTAACCGGTGTATTGCACGCACTATGTCAAGGCACACCTGTCCATCCAGCAATTCAGCTGCTTTTATAACTTGACTGTGATGCCTGAACTAGTGCATGAGTATGACATTCTGCTGGGTGCTGACTGGCTTACTGTGCATGGGGCTCTGGTCGATTACGTCGACAAGTCCCTTACCCTGCGTACCCCTAAGGGCAGGCCTGTGCTACTACCTTCAGCTATCAACAAAGGTGGGTCAGTGAACTGTACAGTTGAGTCTCAATCTACTGTAAACCCTGTAAAAGAAGCTTATGCTATACCCCCTAGTTTCCTTGAGCCTGGCTCAGGTGGTGTTTCTACACCCCTGTCCGCCAAAGAGGCTGCAAGATGGCTCAAGCAAGGTGGTACAGGTGTGGTGGCATTGGTCTCTTATGAGAACTTGCAAGACCCACCTGGCGTACCCCCTGAGCAGGCAGCACAATTGAAGAGCCTCCTTATGGAGTACTCTGATGTGTTTCAGCCTATAACTGGGTTGCCTCCTGCGCGTAACGTGGGGCATTCCATTCCCTTGCAGGAAGGTGCTAAGCCTCCTGCAAGGCCCAGTTATAGGATGAGTAAGCCAGAACAGGATGAGGTTAAGAAACAGGTCACTGACATGCTATCCAAAGGGTTGATTGAGCCTAGCACATCCCCTTATGCAGCGCCCGTTATTTTTGTAAAGAAGAAAACTGGAGAACTACGTATGTGCGTAGACTATCGTCAACTCAATAAACTCACCATTCGTGACCAATACCCTCTACCAAGGATTGATGATCTATTTGATAAACTTTCTGGTATGACCGTGTTCTCTTCCCTGGATCTCCAGGCTGGTTACCATCAGATCAGGATCCCTGATGAAGATATTCCTAAAACTGCGTTTAGGACACCCATAGGCCATTACCAATACAAAGTTCTGTGCTTTGGTCTAACCAATGCACCGGCCACGTTTCAACGTGCCATGAACCAGGCGTTTGCCGAGGTGATTGACAAGTGTGCCCTTGTATACCTTGATGACATTTTAATCATGTCCAAGTCTATCAAGGAACACCTCGTCCACCTTCGTGAAGTATTCGATTTGTTGAGGAAACACAAATACTTTGCTAAACTTTCTAAGTGTGATTTCATGAAAGAGTCTTTACCTTTCCTGGGGCACATCATCTCTAAAGATGGTGTAGCTGTAGACCCCAGTAAGGTGGCTGCAATAAAAGACTGGCCTGTTCCTTCGAACCTGACAGCCTTGCAGTCATTCCTTGGCATGGCCAATTATGTACGTAAATTTGTACATAATTTCAGTGCCATTGCAGCTCCACTCACTAATCTGACTGGACCTGAAGGCAAATCTTTTAACTGGGAGGAGTGGCCTAAACCTCAGTTAGATGCCTTCAACGCTGTAAAGCAGGCAGTCATGCGTGTGCCTATGCTCCGCCTTCCTGATACAACCAAACCTTTCCAAGTCTACTGTGACGCTTCATTACTGGGTGTTGGGGCAGTCTTGATGCAGGATGGTTATCCCCTTGCACTCCTACAAATTAGTCCCTGCGTTTTTCCCTGCGCTTTTGTCAACCTTGTCCAAATGGGCTGTTGGTAGCTTGTAATGTGAGGATTCCATCCCAAAAGAAATCAGGTCAAAAAAATCAAAGGCGGAGGCTGGGCGGCCCGTGGCGTTCACGCAGGGACGGATGCAGGGATGGAGGGGGGGGCGCAGGGACGAGTGCAGGGATGGAAGGCGGAGCGCAGGGATGGACGCAGGGATGACTTGGGGGTGCAGGGACGAATGCAGGGATGGAAGGGGGGACGCAGGGACGGATGCAGGGATGAGCGCAGGGACGAGTGCAGGGATTTCGGGCGCAGGGACGAGTGCAGGGATAAGCGCAGGGACGAGTGCAGGGATTTCGGGCGCAGGGACGAGTGCAGGGATGAGCGCAGGGACGAGTGCAGGGACGAGTGCAGGGACGAGTGCAGGGATTTCGGGCGCAGAGACGAGTGCAGGGACGAGCGCAGGGACGAGTGCAGGGATTTCGGGCGCAGGGACGAGTGCAGGGACGAGCGCAGGGACGAGTGCAGGGACGAGTGCAGGGACGAGTGCAGGGATTTCGGGCGCAGGGACGAGTGCAGGGATGAGCGCAGGGACGAGTGCAGGGATTTCGGGCGCAGGGACGAGTGCAGGGACGAGCGCAGGGACGAGTGCAGGGATTTCGGGCGCAGGGACGATTGCAGGGACGAGCGCAGGGACGAGTGCAGGGACCGACGGAGAGGTTGTAGGAACGTGCATGATGCTTACAGCAGTGTCTAACACGAGCACAAATAACCTTCTCCGTGTTTGCTACATCCAACTACATACATCACATCCATCTACTGCGATCATTTAGGCTGGAGGCTGGCTGCTGCATGTCAGCTGGCTCCTGCCTGTAAGCTGGCTGCCACCAAGCTGCTACGGCCTCGTGGCTGCTGATCCTGGCTTGCACCACTGCTCCATTGCCACACCACTGCCAAGAGGCTGTTGCACCCCTGCACAACAACAACATGCACGCAAGGGGACATGGGCACATGAGCACACACCTTACTGATGAAGGACGCACCCACGACGTTAATCAGGCAGGCAACACAGATGTGGTGGAACGTGACGCTATATAGATGAAGCGCGACTGGTGCTGCGTGACTGCTACCACGAAAACGGCGGCTGCACCGCATTGCGACATCGCACCTGACATAGTGTACGAGTGCAGTCCGGATCCTGCAAGCCTGCGAGCGTGCAAGCCGGCAGACCTGCAAGCCACGAGGCGGCAAGACACATCGCACATCGCTCAATTGCCAGCCGAAGCCACTTACCACCACTAGCGTGCAACGGGCCCTCCTCTGTGGCAGCCACCAGCCAGGCCTTGCCAGTTTCTCGTCGCCTGATCCCGCTTGGGGAAGCAATATGTGTGCTGCCTTGTATCCTAAGGGATGAACGATGCCGCCGTTAGAACTGCTCTACAACACGCAAACTTCGTCACTCGCAAGCTTCGCGATTCACTAACTTTGAAAGTTCACTAACCAAGATAGCGCTTATTCAGACTGTGCTAGGCCTTGTCGGGAACGTACAGCGATGTATTGGCAAAGGCTTGCGTCAAGATTGGCCTTAGTAGGAGGAATGAAGGTGCACCGACAAGGCTCCCAGGTTGCAGATGAACGTCGTGGGTGCGTCCTTCATCAGTAAGGTGTGTGCTCTTGTGCACATGTCCCCTTGTGTGCATGTTGTTGTTGTGCAGGGGTGCAGCAGCCTCTTGGCAGTGGTGTGGCAATGGAGCAGTGGTGCAAGCCAGGATCAGCAGCCACGAGGCCGTAGCAGCTTGGTGGCAGCCAGCTTACATGCAGGAGCCAGCTGACATGCAGCAGCCAGCCTCCAGCCTAAATGATCGCAGTAGATGGATGTGATGTATGTAGTTGGATGTAGCAAACATAGAGAAGGTTATTTATGCTCGTGTTAGGCACTGCTGTAAGCATCATGCACGTTCCTACAATCCCTGCGTCGGTCCCTGCGCTCGTCCCTGCACTCGTCCCTGCGCTCGTCCCTGCACTCGTCCCTGCGCCCGTCATCCCTGCACTCGTCCCTGCGCTCGTCCCTGCACTCGTCCCTGCGCCCGCAATCCCTGCACTCGTCCCTGCGCCCGCAATCCCTGCACTCGTCCCTGCGCTCGTCCCTGCACTCGTCCCTGCGCTCGTCCCTGCACTCGTCCCTGCGCCCGCAATCCCTGCACTCGTCCCTGCGCTCGTCCCTGCACTCGTCCCTGCGCTCGTCCCTGCACTCGTCCCTGCGCCCGCAATCCCTGCACTCGTCCCTGCGCCCGAAATCCCTGCACTCGTCCCTGCGCTCGTCCCTGCACTCGTCCCTGCGCCCGTCATCCCTGCACTCGTCCCTGCGCTCGTCCCTGCACTCGTCCCTGCGCCCGCAATCCCTGCATCCGTCCCTGCACTCGTCCCTGCACTCGTCCCTGCGTCCCCAATCCATCCCTGCGTCCATCCCTGCGCTCCACCTCCATCCCTGCATTCGTCCCTGCACCCCCCCTTCCATCCCTGCACTCGTCCCTGCGCCCCCCCCTCCATCCCTGCATCCGTCCCTGCGTGAACGGCACGGACCGCCCAGCCTTTGCCTTTGATTTTTTTGACCTGATTTCTTTTGGGATGGAATCCTTACATCACAAGCTACCAACTGGCCAAGTTTCAGTCCATTTGGACAAGGTTGACAAAAGCGCAGGGAAAAACGCAGGGACTAATTTGTAGGAGTGTGCTTATTATTCTCGTAAGCTTACAAAGGCTGAAAAGAATTATACCACTGGGGAACAGGAAACACTGGCTATTATTGCTGCGTGTACACAGTGGCGATGCTACCTTGAAGGTGTGCAATTCACACTGTATATTGATCACCGCCCTCTAGAGGCACTACCTACGCAGTCTACACTGTCCCGTAGGCAGAGCCGCTGGTTGGAATTCCTGTCCCGATTTGATTACACCATCAAATACCTACTTGGCAACACTAATCCTGCAGACCCACTGTCACGTATTCCAGTAACTTCAGCGACGGCTAAGACTGATCCTGACAAAATCCTGGTGACGACCAGGCAGCAGAAGCGGAGATTACAGGAGGGGGAGGAAGCCGGTGCGGGTACACCGTTGGGCAGCGGCAGCGGGGGCAGCGAACAGCAGCCTGCCGCTGGATCAGACCCTGACCATGATGCTGACTCTGATGATGCTCTAAAGCCATCAGAGCCTAAGCGGTTAAGGTGGGCTGACCCGGTCTCTAATGACTGTGAGGCACAGCTCCCTGAGTGTCCTGGTCACCCGTCTCAGGTCACAGATTGGCTAATTAGTGCCTATAGCACTTATCCCGCCTTTGCTGAACCTAATGAGGAGTGGGAAATGACCCAGGAGGGACTGTGGCGACATCTTGATAAAGGCACTATTATAGTCCCTAATGATATTCAGCTGCGAGAGCATATTTTGCACGAAATGCATGATGCTAAGTATGCTGGCCATGTTGGCATCACCAAGACCTTGGAGCGTGTGCGCAGGGTGTTCTGGTGGAAAACTATGCGCACTGATGTTAGACACTATGTGGCTAATTGTGATGCATGCCAACGTAACAAAGCTTCTCGCCAGGTTCCTGGTGGGTTGCTAAATCCCTTGTATATACCTGGGTACCGCTGGGAATCTGTCACCATGGATTTGGTGGTTAAGCTTCCAGTCGGTGTGCATGGCTATGACTCAATCTGTGTGGTGGTGGATCGTCTTTCAAAGATGGTTCACCTAATCCCATGCATTGAAGCCATGGATGCTAAAGAGTTTGCTGAACTTTACATTGACCACGTATTTAAATACCATGGCCTATCTAAAGTTACCATCTCTGATCGTGGTGCGACCTTTAACAATCAGTTCTGGATTGAGGTCAGGAAGCTGATAGGCGTAGACGCTGCTTTCAGCACTGCGTATCATCCAGAGTCTAATGGGCAAACCGAGCGTACTAATCAAATTGTGGAAGAAATGCTTAGACATTATATCCTGCCTACCCAGGTTGATTGGCCTAGACATCTGGCTTTTGCCGAGTTTGCCATTAATAATTCCTGGCAGGAGTCCATTCAGTCTACACCATTCCTGGTGAACTATGGACAGTCACCCATTACGCCTATGCTGCATAAGCTGCCCAGGCCGTGCCTCTCGCCCTCCGCTGAGAGCTTTGCCAAGAAGTGGGAGCATGAGGTGAAGCATGCCCAGGAGTGCATGAGGGTGGCTCAGGACCGCCAAGAAAGGTATGAGAACAAGCGTAGCACTCCTACAATTTAGTCCCTGCGTTTGTCCCTGCGTTCTACCGACCTTGTCCGATCGGGCTGAAAATTTGATAGATGACAGTTTTCAGAAAATAAAACATATTTTTCAAGAAAAATGTTTGGAAAAATCCAAAAGCTGTTGCGCTGTGGCCCGTAACCTATCCCTGCACTTATCCCTGCACTCTAGCCACAGGGCCACAGCGCAGCCGCCTTTGATTTTTTCATAAAAAATTTTCTGAAAAAATGTTTTATTTTCTGCAAACTACCATCTATCAAAATTTCAGCCCTATCGGACAAGGTCGGTAGAACGCAGGGACGGACGCAGGAATTAATTTGTAGGAGTGAGGCGTGATGTCACGTTCAGCGTGGGTGACAGTGTCTTGCTGAGCACCAAGAACCTGCGCAATGCACCAAGCAAAGCACGTAAGTTCTTGCCTAGGTATGTGGGGCCTTTCAAGGTCACAGGTAGGCTAGGTGAGTCTGCCTACAGGTTGGAGCTACCTCCCACCATGAGCAGGTTGCACCCCGTGTTTCATGTGTCAATTCTTAAGAAGTACACTGGCAGCCAGGGGTTCCACCCCCCTCCTGTGTTGGAGTGCACTCCTACAATTTAGTCCCTGCGTTTGTCCCTGCGTTCTACCGACCTTGTCCGATCGGGCTGAAAATTTGATAGATGGCAGTTTTCAGAAAATAAAACATATTTTTCAAGAGAAATATTTGGAAAAATCCAAAAGCTGTTGCGCTGTGGCCCGCAACCTATCCCTGCACTCATCCCTGCACTCTAGCCACAGGGCCACAGCGCAGCCGCCTTTGATTTTTTACAAATAATATTTTATCTGAAAAATATGTTTTATATTCTGCAAACTACCATCTATCAAAATTTCAGCCCGATCGGACAAGGTTGGTCAAAACGCAGGGACGGACGCAGGGATTAATTTGTAGGAGTGTGGCTGGAAGATGCTCCTCACTATGAAGTGCATAGCCTGTTGAATCACAGGCAGGTACGGTTCAAGAAGCGCATGGAGTACCTGGTCAAGTGGACTGGCTATGATGACACCTATAACACTTGGGAGCCAGAAGCTAACCTAGCTGGTGCTCCTCAGATCTTGTCTAGGTATAAGGCTGTGCATAACCTGCCTTGATGTTTGTTGTCCTAAGTGACTTATGTCACCTGGCCTGGTTCTATGACCATAGTCTCCATGTGACACCTTATGGTGTTGCATGCTTGTCTGTGGGTGATTGGTACCCTTATGGGTCAGTCTGTTTGTTAGTGGTCTCTATAGACTGCGAGCCTCGGTGCCTCGGGTTATCCCCAAGTACCTTGGCGGAACGGATCTCTTAAGAGGGGGAGGAATGTAACGGCGCGCGTCCGCGTGTCCGTATTCCACACTTTAGCAGAGTGACTGGGGAGGTCACTGGTGGGCTGTACACTGCCCACCATTCGGGTTCAACTCCCGGGGGTCCCGTTCTAAACCCAAGCCCAGTTGTTGTGTGAAGAGTGCGGTAGTAATGCAGTGGCGCTAATTATTACAACGACATGCTGCTCACTCTGTAAGAGTAAAGGCAGCGGCTGGCGCCGTGACACAGCTGCGCATCAACAGCTTCTGCTGCATGTGCCTGTTGAATGTCATGCCTGACCTGGTTCATGCTTATGACGTGCTCCTGGGTGCTGACTGGTTGACTGTGCAGGGAGCCTTGGTCGACTACGTCGACAAGACTCTTACCCTGCGCACTCCCCAAGGTAATAAAACCTTGCACCCACACACAGGTGACCAGAGTGCTGCTGGCCAGTGTGCTGCCACAAGGCCACCTGGATCCACCCACTCACTGCCCCGCCCACCTGCTGCTGTCCTTGCTGTTGTGTCCAAAGCCAATCCAAAGGCTCTTGTGACAGCAAAGCAAGCAGCCAGATGGCTGCGTAAGGGTGGCTCAGCCATGGTAGCTATGGTGTCTCTGGAAGACCTTGCCTTACCAGTAGACGCTGTGTCCCATGTACAGAGGCAGCACCTGCAGGATTTGCTTGATGAATACTCTGATGTATTCCAACCTATCACAGGACTCCCGCCAGAGCGTGCAGTAGGGCACTCCATCCCCTTGCAGCCTGATAGCAAGCCTCCAGCTAGGCCCAGCTATAGGATGTCCAAACCTGAGCAAGATGAACTGCGTAAACAGATCACTGACTTGCTAGCTAAAGGCTTGATAGAGCCTAGCTCATCACCCTATGCTGCACCTGTGCTGTTTGTCTAGAAGAAATCAGGTGAGCTGCGCATGTGTATTGACTACCTCCAGCTAAATAAAATTACAATTAGGGACCAGTATCCTTTGCCACGCATTGATGATCTGTTTGATCAGCTAGCAGGAAAAACTGTGTTCTCCTCCCTCGATCTGCAGGCTGGTTACCACCAGATTCGCATCCCGGCTGAGGATGTCCCTAAAACCGCGTTCAGGACTCCCATGGGGCACTACCAATTCAAGGTACTGTGTTTTGGCCTGACAAATGCTCCTGCCACGTTCCAACGTGTAATGAATGAAGCATTTGCTGAGGTGATCAATGACTGTGCACTCGTGTACCTTGATGACATCCTAGTGATGTCCAAGGACAGTGAGGAGCACCTAGTCCACCTTAGGCGTGTGTTTGACTTACTGCGTAAAAATAAATTTTATGCTAAGCTATCTAAATGTGAATTTATGCAGAGAACATTAAAGTTCCTGGGCCATATTATTAGTGCTCAAGGCATCTCTGTTGACCCGTGTAAAGTTACTGCAATCTCTGAATGGCCAGTACCTACTAGCCTCAAAACCCTGCAGTCTTTCCTGGGCGCTGCTAACTATGTACGTAAATTTGTACATAATTTTAGCACTATTGCTGCACCCCTCACTAACCTGACTGGCCCCAAGAAGGAGTCCTTCCCTTGGAAGGCATGGCCTCAGGCTGAGCCTGATGCATTCAATGCTCTGAAGCAGGCCATTTCTAATGTGCCTATGCTCAAGCTTCCTGATCACAGCAAGCCGTTTCATGTGCACTGCGATGCGTCCCTTGAGGGCATCGGTGCAGTCCTGATGCAGGATGGCTACCCATTGGCGTACTACTCCTGGAAATTAATTCCTGCTGAGATTAATTACACCACGGGCGAACAGGAACTGCTGGCATTGGTATCTGCTTGCCAACAGTGGCGATGCTACCTGGAAGGGGTACCATTCACACTGTACACAGATCACAAGCCGCTCATCTCTCTGCCTACTCAAACTATACTCTCACGCAGGCAGACTAGATGGATGGAATTCCTGGCCCGCTTCTCATATACCATTGAATATCTACCTGGTATATCAAATCCTGCTGACCCATTGTCACGCATTCCAGCAGCCCCATTGCAGACGTGTAAGGGCTCTGGTGCAGATAATGTGCGTAGTATTCTAGTGACGACTAGAAGCCAGCGTCGTTCTCAGGAGGGGGAGGAAACTTGTGCTGAGGCGCAGAAAAACAGTGCTGGTGGTGCCGCTGCGCCACCCACACAGCCACCACCAAGCCATGGTGCTGGTGCTGCCGTCAGGCCACCCACTAAGCGTGTCACTTGGGCTGCTGATATACCAGCAGATGGAGAACCCAGTGCACCCAAACCTGCATGAGTGGTTGGTCAGAGCTTATGCTGCTGATTCCAACTTCACCAAGCGTAGGAAGACAAAGAACTTTTACCTGGATGAACATGGCTTATGGAGACATCAAAAGAGACGTACAGTCATTGTGCCCCGTGACAAACAGCTACGAGAGCATATCCTGCACGAGATGCACGATGCTAAGTATGCTGGCCACGTTGGGATCACTAAGACATTGGAACGTGTCATGCGTGTGTTCTGGTGGAAACACTTACGCACTGATGTGCGTCACTATGTAACAACATGTGATGCATGCCAGAGAAACAAGTCGGTTACAGCTAAGCCATGGGGGTTCCTTCATCCTATGTCTATACCTGGATACCGCTGGGAAGTCATGCATATGGACTTCATAACCAAACTACCGTCCGGATCACATGGATATGATTCCATCTGTGTATTCGTTGACAGGCTCTCCAAGATGGTGCACCTAGTGCCATGCAAGGAAAGCATGGATGCTCCCGAGTTTGCACAACTCTTCATTGATTCGGTATTTGTCCATCATGGGCTACCATCTCAGGTTGTGAGTGATCGGGGCTCCCTATTCGTGAGTAAGTTCTGGCAAGCTGTATGCAAGCTAATGGGCATGAAACATTCTCTCACCTCCAGCTATCACACCCAGTCAAATGGGCAGGTTGAGCGGTACAACAAAGTGTTGGAGGAGATGCTTAGGCATTATATCTCTCCCACTCAACGAGACTGGCCAAAACACCTCTCGTTTGCCGAGTTCGCAATTAATAACTCATGGCAAGAAAGCATTAAGTCTCCACCTTTTCTGATCAACTATGGACAATCCCCAGTGACACCGGTGACCCATGAGTTACCTCGGTTGCCACCTCCCATGGCCCAGTTCTTCTCTGATGGCTGGGAGAAAGGTGTTCAAGAGGCCAGAAGATGTATGAAACTGGCACAGAGTCGGCAGTCCAATGACGCTAATCCACACAGGAAATCCTCGGACAGTATGTTCCAAGTGGGTGACCGTGTGCTGCTTAGTACCATGAACCTGCGTAACATGGTGGGCAAAGCCAGAAAGCTGCTGCCACGGTATGTGGGGCCTTTCAGGATTGAAGCTCATGTGGGTAGAGACGTTGTGAAGCTGACTCTGCCACCAGCCATGTCCAGGATTCATCCTGTCTTCCATGTGTCATCGCTAAGACCCTATGAGGGCAACTTTGGTCGTCTACCCCCCACTGAGCTGGGCTGGTTGGATGATTCCCCACAGTATGAAGTAGAGCGCATTGTGAATCACCGGCATGTGCGTGCAGGTAAAGCAAAGGAGTACCTCGTCAAGTGGAAGGGCTATGAAGACTCTGACAACACCTGGGAACCAGCCAGCAATCTAGCAAATGCCCCTGACTGCGTGAACTTGTATAAAGCTCAGAATGGCTTGCTGTGATTTAAATGTGGGACATGGGCTCCATGTGGTCGTGCTGGTTGCTTTGCTGCATGCTATGTGCCTTGGTGTGCTATGGGTCCAGTTGCTCATGTGAGCCTGGCTTGTCTTGTTCCCAGCGTCCACTGGCTCTGTGAGTCTGGGCTGAAGGGTCCATGGTGACCATAACCTCCAGTGAGCGACCTGCGTCCGGATGGGCAGGAGTTCCAAACTAGCGGTCATGTACTGCGAGTCCATGCCATGATGGCCTATGGGCGGAACGGCCATCCCTTAGGAGGGGGAGGAATGTAGCGTTCCGATTCTGCACTAAGCGGATCGGCGCTAGTGTCACTGCTGAAGTGTGATACAGGCAGGTTAAGTGGTGGGCTGTACTGCTGCCCACCATTCGGGTTCGATCCCCGGAGGCCGTTCTATGTCTTAGCCTGGTTGCGCTGCAGCAGTCTGACACCTGTAACTGCGGTTAGCGTTGCATGGCGTTCACACACTGAAAATATTTAAGGCGCGTTCTTTCTGAACGCTACACAGCAGGCCCAGGTGGAACTGCACGCTGTCGCTGATGTCCCTGCCCAGGATGAAGGCGGACTGAGAGGGGGACACCAGCAGGTCCAAGGGCAGCTGCAGCCGGTCCTCCACTGCCCTGGCCACCAGGCGCACGTCGCAGTTGAGGAGCGTGATGGGGCGGTAGCCTGCCACCTGGTCCCTCGGCTTGCCAGCCTCGGGCACGAGGGTGATGATGCCTGTCAGGAACTCAGCCAGGGGGGCAGGGTCAGCGGTGTCTGCCAAGGCCTCTCGCAACATGGCCCGCAGCGGCCGCCCCAGCTCCACCCACAGCCGGTCATAGACCTCCATGGGCAGTCCATCTAGCCCCGGGGCCTTGCTGTGCGCGCAGCCCTGCAGAGCCCGGCCCAGCTCCTCCTCTGAAAGCATAGGGATGCCATCAGGGCCCTCGGCAGCCCTGGCCTGGGTGGGGGTGAGGTGGGAGGTGAGGCTGCCCAGCAGCGTGGCGCGCGCAGCTGTGTCCACCGGCTTGGCTGCGTAGACTCCGGTGGGCTCTGCGGCTGAGTAGTGCTGCTGGAAAGCCCTGCACGCTGCCTTCACCCCGGCCGGAGTGGTGAGGTCTGCTGGCTGACCTGGCTGGCCGGGGAGCTGGAGAGAGGAGATGAGGGTGGGGGTGTGCGCGGGCTGGTCGCGATGGTAGAAGTAGAAGGAGGAGCGGTCGCCGTAGTACTGGTCGAGGACGGCGCTGGCCAACAGGGATTGCTGGGCCCCCTGCTCCCTCGCCCCCACACCCGCCAGGGCTGCGGCCTCTCCCAGGTGCTGCGCTGCCTGCACCTCAGCCTCCCCCTCTCGCTCCACCCGCACCAGCTGCCGCACGAGGTGAGCCCTGGCCACTGCTGCCGCCTTCTCCCTGCGCTGCTGCAGGTCACGCTGCGCGCGGCGCTGGGCCCGCAGGAAGTGCTGGGCACGCATGGCCAGGCCCTGCTTGATGCGGGCCCACCTGGCCCTGTGCCCATCCCTAGGCAGCCCCAGCTGACTCGCAGCCTCGTGGTGATGTGCCTCCGCCTGTAGGAAGTCCTTGAGGCAGTCCAGCAGGTCAGGGTTGTCGAGGTGGGCGGGGTGCAGCTGCCAGGGAGCGGGGACGGTGAGAGGCAGGTCGGGGGGGCACACTGCCACTGACAAGGGCCGGTGGTCGGTGGGCACTGGCAGCACCCCCTGGATGGCGCTGTCCATCTGCCACTGCACCAGCTCCTCCGAGATGTACCACCGGTCGAGGCGCGCACCCGTCTGCCAACGCTCGCTGAAGTGGGTGAGGTCTCTCTTGGAGGGGTGCAGATGGCGCCACGGGTCCACCAGA
The DNA here is from genome assembly GCA_030144725.1 of Haematococcus lacustris. Taxonomy (NCBI): domain Eukaryota; kingdom Viridiplantae; phylum Chlorophyta; class Chlorophyceae; order Chlamydomonadales; family Haematococcaceae; genus Haematococcus; species Haematococcus lacustris. The sequence goes on from JASKMD010000013.1 coordinate 2,633,350, forward strand.
CCCCGCTCACCCACCAGCTGCCGCAGCTGCTCCGCCCCCTGGCCCCGGCTGCCCACCCAGGCCTCCCCATGCTGCGAGCCCTGCGGGATGCCCACTCTGTCCACGGGGGCTAAGATGCAGTTGAAGTCGCCCCCCATGAGGAGGAGGCGGCGGTCGGCGGCTGGCGGGAGGCAAGCGGGGAGGCACTCTGCGTAGAACGCTGGCCGCTCTGCCTGCTGCGCCGGGGCGTACACGCACACTAGGGACACCGGCCTGCCTGCGAGCTCCCCGTCTACCCGCAGCACCCGCCCCTGGGCCCCCTCTGCCTGCAGCTGCACCTGGGTGCACCCCTGGAGGATGGTGGAGGGCTTGACCAACACCAGACAGCCTTGGGAGCTGCCGGTGCCAGGGGTGTAAAACCACTGCCCCCGCCAGGCGGGCTTGGCCCCCGAGTGGGCTTCTGCCCACTGCCACACGCTCTCCGCCCTATGGCACTCTTGGAGGAACACCACTTGCGCCGGGCTGTCAGCGGCCCAGTCAAGCAGGGCCTGCAGTTTGTGCGGCTGGGCAAGGCCCTGCACGTTGAGGGTGACTGCCAAGAATCTGGCGGCCACACCTGGGCGCTGCATGGCTAGTCCTGGCTTGCCCCCGCGCGGGCTACGCGTGTGTAGAGGAGGGTGGGTGGGCTGGGAAGGGGAGGCGGACCGGGCAAAGGGGGTGGGCCGGGGATAGGGGCTGGAGTGGCCTCAATGCAGGCCAACTTGGCCCCCGGGCGGCGCAGGCGGACCCGAGGCTCACGGGAATAGATGGCCAGCGGGGGCCGCAGGGGCAGAGGACCGAGCTGCTCGACCTCCTCCCCAGGCTGAGCTGCCTGCTCGGGCTGCTGCCGCTTAGGCACCCTCAACCTCCCCTCCCGGGGCCCTGCTGACTCAACTACAGGGCTATCACAGGAGGCCCCCAGCGAGCTGGCCAGGCTAGCAGAGGGGCTGAGCAACCCGTAGCGGCGCACGTGTGGGGACCCATGGCCAAGCTGCGCAGCACGCTGCCTGCCAGCTTGCTGGTGCCCTGCACGCCGTGCCTCCCACTCCTCAGAGCTGGAACCGGAAGAGGGAATGCCATACCGGCGCCGGCTAGGCCCCCCTCTGGCTGGCTGGGTAGCTGGCTGCGTGTTGCCTCGCCTCGACCTACACTGAGCCACCCGCTGCCGCTCCTCCCGCCTAGCCCTCCTGTCATCCGGGGAGGGGCGCGGAGGTGCCCTCGCGGCGGTGTCAAGCCAGCGGGGAGGCTGACTACCCTGCAGCTCACCGGGCCCAACCCGCACCGTGCCGAGCCGGGTGCCCAGCCCGGTGGAGGGACCAAGCTCCTGGGCTGGGAGATGGGCAACTGCGCCAGGCCCCGTGACCTCCGTGCGGCAAGAGGCGGTGGGGGCCGCTGCCTCGGCGTCCATGGGGTCAAGGGAGGGAGAGCTGGCGGAAGGTTCCCCACCCACCCACTGCCCGGCTGCGGCTAGGCCCCTAGCTGTGGCATCTCTCAGCTTACGGGCAGCGAGCTTGCCCTTGGAGGCCAGCACCGCGCCCTTCAAGAGGGCCTTGCCCAGCAACCCCAAGTGCCCCGGGGAGCGCGGAGAGGCTGATGGGGGAATACCGGCAAGGGAGCCAGTGGCAACAGACCCCTCAAGAGGCACGGGATGGACAGCGGGAGGAATAACAAGGGGGGGAGGGGCGGCCCAAGGGGGGTTCAGGGGGGCAGAGAGCTGCTGGGGGGGAAGAGGGATGTGGGGGAGATGCACCCCTCGGGGTGGGACAGAGCAAGGCGCATGCGCTCGGGACACAAAAGCCCCCTGGGCGCTGGGCTGGAAGGTGGTGGGCGTTGGAAAGAGGGTAGAGAGCACGGGTCGGGTAAGGCGTGGGCGATCCAAAACCATCGGAGAAGGCACGGCCCCAGCCCTAGCCCCAGCCCCAGCCCCAGCCCCAGCCCCAGCCCCAGCCCCAGCCCCAGCCCCAGCCCCAGCCCCAGCCCCAGCCCCAGCCCCAGCCCCAGCCCCAGCCCCAGCCCCAGCCCCAGCCCCAGCCCCAGCCCCAGCCCCAGCCCCAGCCCCAGCCCCAGCCCCAGCCCCAGCCCCAGCCCCAGCCCCAGCCCCAGCCCCAGCCCCAGCCCCAGCCCCAGCCCCAGCCCCAGCCCCAGCCCCAGCCCCAGCCCCAGCCCCAGCCCCAGCCCCAGCCCCAGCCCCAGCCCCAGCCCCAGCCCCAGCCCCAGCCCCAGCCCCAGCCCCAGCCCCAGCCCCAGCCCCAGCCCCAGCCCCAGCCCCAGCCCCAGCCCCAGCCCCAGCCCCAGCCCCAGCCCCAGCCCCAGCCCCAGCCCCAGCCCCAGCCCCAGCCCCAGCCCCAGCCCCAGCCCCAGCCCCAGCCCCAGCCCCAGCCCCAGCCCCAGCCCCAGCCCCAGCCCCAGCCCCAGCCCCAGCCCCAGCCCCAGCCCCAGCCCCAGCCCCAGCCCCAGCCCCAGCCCCAGCCCCAGCCCCAGCCCCAGCCCCAGCCCCAGCCCCAGCCCCAGCCCCAGCCCCAGCCCCAGCCCCAGCCCCAGCCCCAGCCCCAGCCCCAGCCCCAGCCCCAGCCCCAGCCCCAGCCCCAGCCCCAGCCCCAGCCCCAGCCCCAGCCCCAGCCCCAGCCCCAGCCCCAGCCCCAGCCCCAGCCCCAGCCCCAGCCCCAGCCCCAGCCCCAGCCCCAGCCCCAGCCCCAGCCCCAGCCCCAGCCCCAGCCCCAGCCCCAGCCCCAGCCCCAGCCCCAGCCCCAGCCCCAGCCCCAGCCCCAGCCCCAGCCCCAGCCCGCTGCTGCTGCTGGTGCTGCTGCTGCTGCTGTTGCTGTTGCCGGTGCTGTTGCCGCTGCTGCTGCTGCTGTTGCTGTTGCTGCTGCGCTACAGGCACCAACCTCGCCCCCTCTGTGCCAGCAGTGCCACCCCCTGCTGAGGTGCGCTGGTGAGGTGTGGCGGCAGCCTGGGGCTGACTAGCTGTGATAGCCCTGCCGTCCAGCGACTGTGCCCCTCCGCAGTCGGGCCTAGAGGCCTCGTCTTGGGTAGAAGCGGGTGAGGCTGAGGGGGAGGGGAGGAGAGCTGATAGCAGCTCCGGCTGAGGGACAAGGGTGCTCCTACCGGCTCGGAGGGCCCTGCTAGCGGCGGAGAACACGACGGCTAGAGCCTTGCCCCCCACATCCCCCGACTTACCTCCGGTGGAGTTGGTCATGTCCATGCGGGGAAGAAGGGACCTCCTGCCTCGTGTAGGAGCTGCTGCACCGCCAAGCTGGAAAGGCCGACTCGCGGGCCCCTGACCAGTGGAGGGGGCGGCTGGGCTGCTCGGCGACAGACCATGCGCCTCCTTCTCCCCCGGCTGCGCTGACTCACCCCTTGAGCACACCCGGGCAGCCCAGGACGGGCCCAGCCACGGAGTCCCCCAAGAAAGCTCTGCTGTAGCTGGGCCCCAAGAGCTATCGAACCGGGAAGGCCTTCCACGGGGCGGAGGAGACGGGTGGATCCCGAGACCCTTGAGCCCTGGCCCTCTAGCCCCTGAAGCATCCCCTGCCCCCGCTACAGCCTCTTTCCCCGCCCCCGCTCCCACCCCAGGGCTGTGCTGCTGCTGCTGCTGCTGGGCCACCTGGGCGCCCTGCGCCACCCGGGCCCCCTCATCCCCAGCTGTGCCACCCCCATCTGAGGTGCGCTGGAGGGGGGCGGCAGCAGCTGAGGCAGGGTCAGGGTCCCGGGAGGTAGGGCTGTGCTGCTGCCGCTGCTGGGCCACCTGGGCGCCCTTCGCCACCCGGGCCCCCTCATCCCCAGCTGTGCCACCCCCATCTGAGGTGCGCTGGAGGGGGGCGGCAGCAGCTGAGGCAGGGTCAGGGTCCCGGGAGGTAGGGCTGTGCTGCTGCCGCTGCTGGGCCACCTGGGCGCCCTGCGCCACCCGGGCCCCCTCATCCCCAGCCGTGCCACCCCCAACTGAGGTGCGCTGGAGGGGGGCGGCAGCAGCTGAGGCAGGGTGAGGGCCCCGGGAGGTAGGGCTATGCAGCGTCTGCTGCTGCTGAGCACCCTGGGCGCCCTGCGCCACCCGGGCCCCCTCATCCCCAGCTGTGCCACCCCCATCTGAGGTGCGCTGGAGGGGGGCGGCAGCAGCTGAGGCAGGGTCAGGGTCCCGGGAGGTAGGGCTGTGCTGCTGCCGCTGCTGGGCCACCTGGGCGCCCTTCGCCACCCGGGCCCCCTCATCCTCAGCCGTGCCACCCCCAACTGAGGTGCGCTGGAGGGGGGCGGCAGCAGCTGAGGCAGGGTCAGGGCCCCGGGAGGTAGGGCTATGCAGCGTCTGCTGCTGCTGAGCACCCTGGGCGCCCTGCGCCACCCGGGCCCCCTCATCCCCAGCTGTGCCACCCCCATCTGAGGTGCGCTGGAGGGGGGCGGCAGCAGCTGAGGCAGGGTCAGGGTCCCGGGAGGTAGGGCTGTGCTGCTGCCGCTGCTGGGCCACCTGGGCGCCCTGCGCCACCCGGGCCCCCTCATCCCCAGCCGTGCCACCCCCAACTGAGGTGCGCTGGAGGGGGGCGACAGCAGCTGAGGCAGGGTGAGGGCCCCGGGAGGTAGGGCTATGCAGCGTCTGCTGCTGCTGAGCACCCTAGGCGCCCTGCGCCACCCGGGCCCCCTCATCCCCAGCTGTGCCACCCCCATCTGAGGTGCGCTGGAGGGGGGCGGCAGCAGCTGAGGCAGGGTCAGGGTCCCGGGAGGTAGGGCTGTGCTGCTGCCGCTGCTGGGCCACCTAGGCGCCCTTCGCCACCCGGGCCCCCTCATCCTCAGCCGTGCCACCCCCAACTGAGGTGCGCTGGAGGGGGGCGGCAGCAGCTGAGGCAGGGTCAGGGCCCCGGGAGGTAGGGCTATGCAGCGTCTGCTGCTGCTGAGCACCATGGGCGCCCTGCGCCACCCGGGCCCCCTCATCCCCAGCTGTGCCACCCCCATCTGAGGTGCGCTGGAGGGGGGCGGCAGCAGCTGAGGGAGGGTGGGGGAGGGTGAGGGAGGGTGAGGGAGGGTGAGGGAGGGTGAGGGAGGGAGGGAGGGAGGGTGAGGGTGAGGGTGAGGGTGAGGGTGAGGGAGGGGGAGGTGGAGCTGGGGGGTAACCTGGTGACTGGGTAGGGGGCTGAGCAGGGTGTGGTGGGGGAGGTGGAGCAAGGGGGGGTGGAGGAGGTAGAGCAAGGGGGTCATCAGGTGGCTGGGAAGGGAGCTGGGCAGGGGGCGGAGGAGGAGGATGGAAAGGGGGAGGGGGGGGAGGTTGAGCAAGGGTGTCACCTGGTGGTTGGGTATGGGGCTGGGCAGGGGGTGGAGGGGGAGATAGAGCAGGTGGGTCACCTGGTGGCTGGGCAGGGGGTGGTGGGGGGGGTTGAGCAGGGGGAGGTGGGGGAGGTTGAGCAGGGGGAGGCGGGGGAGGATGAACGGGGTGTCCACCAGGAGGCTGGGCTGGTGGCTGGGCAGGGGGTTGGGGAGGAGGATTGGCAGGGGGAGGCGGGGGAGGTTGAGCAGGGGGGTCACCTGGTGGCTGGGCAGGGGCCTGAGCAGGGGGGGGTCCTTGGTCGAGCAGAGGCTGTGTGTCCCCCCACAGCTGCAGGATCTGCAGCTTGCCCCAGCCAGTAGGAGTGGCATACACCTCAGGCAGCAGGGCTAGCTTTGGGTCCCCTAGAGGGGGCACCACGACAGCCTCCACTATGGCCCCGTTACCCCCAGGCGACCCCCAGAAACTGCTTGTGCGGGAATGGGCACCCAGCCGCTCGCTGAGCACGACTGCTGTGTGCAGGTCCAGGGCCTCCGGCAAGCCCGCTGATGGGGCCGGGCTGACCTTGTACCCCACTGCCTTGAGCACCCCCTCTACCAGACCCTCCCTAGACGCCAGGGGGTAGTGGTGGTGGAAGACCAGCTTGACTGCACCTGGGGGGGGGCCATGGTCCATGGGCTCCACGGGCACACGCACGTTCCGGCCAAAGAGAGGCATCTCCAACCACGGCTGGGAGATGAACTGGGAGTCCAAGGCCCTTCCCTCCATGCTGGCTGCATCATGCACGACCACCAAGCTGTAGAGGGGGTGGCCTGCAGTGTGGAGGGTGGAGAGGGAGGCAACAGCACTGCCATGCCGCTGTTTGTGAGCCAGCAGGGCTGTGCTGCAAGTCTCTGCAAGAGCCCAAGCATCTTCATAAGGGGCAGGCAGCAGGGGGTTAAGCTGTTGGAGCCGCAACTTGCTGGCGACGCGCCCGATTGGCATGAGCCATGCCATGGGCCCGCCGACCAGGGGCTCAAAAAGGGGAGGGCATGGGTCCCGGGACAAGAGAGGGGCCCGGGACCACGCAAAGTGCCGAAAGACAGGCACAAGCTGCTGCGATCTGCAGCTGGCCTCCATGACGCGATAAGCCGAAGCAACCTGGAGGGTCACAGGCGCAGGCAACACGCGAGCTTGAGACGGGCACAAACTAAGGGTCAAGCGCACTGGTTGAGCACTTAACTCAGCCTTCCCCCATTGACCCGGGGGCTAGGCTTGGTTCTCAGGTACGCCGGCTCGCACTGAATTCAGTGGAGCGAACCCTGTCGGCACTGACGCGCTGGAGCTGGTGGAGGCGCACCCTGGCATGCTTGACAGAGAAGTCCAGCAGGGTGGTGGTGCCCATGCCCCACACCCTGAGGGTCCAGCTGCAGGTGAGCCCAGGGGCGCAAGAGCCACTCCTCCTTAGGACAGGTGCCAGTCCCCTCCTCAGCAAGGTCGGCAGCCTGCCCGCCCGCCCCGCCCCCTGCTCCCCTACGCCCTCCACCTCCTACACGCCCTCGCCCCTGCCCCCGCCCTGACCCCTTGCCCGCCCCCCTCCCCTGCCCACCCCCCTGGCTCCTCCTTGCTCCTGCCCCTGAGCCTGTTCCTGCGCCACGTGACCCTGGGCGGGTAGAGGGCGGAGGTGGGGGCTCGCTCCTCCGGAGTCAGCCTGTAGCTGGGCGTGTTGAGCGAGGCCACCGCTGCTGGCTCCCATGGCGCCCCCTCCTCCGCCCAGAATGCCCCTAGGGGCCCCTGCCCTGTGGGTTCGAGTGGGTAGAGGCGGCCGTTGGGGCCCACCCAGTGGTAGGGCAGCAGCATGGGGGTGCGCCGCATCACAAACCCCACCCCTGGCCCAACCCTAGGCACTGCCAAACCGGCTGTGGAGGCTGCAGGCGGTCCACCATGCCCTGCCAGGGCTCGGGGAGGCAAGCCCTGACCAGGTCAGCAGCCCAGCGGGGCTCCCACTCCAGCTGGGGGCTATGCAGGGCCTCCCTCACGTGGCGGACGTGGGTCCAACCCTGCTTAGCTGCTGCCTCCCTAGCTGCTGGGTTCATGCGGACTTGCGCGTTGTACCACAGCGGTTCCGCCAGCACCGAGAACTAGGACTGGCTAGCAGAGGGCACCGCACGCAATGGCTTGAGCTCAGCCAGGGCCGCCACGTGAGCTTGCAGCCGCGGGCTAATGCCTCGCGAGGGGGGGGCGGTGGGGTCGGTGATGACCCACGTGCTGAGGCCGTGGGAGGGGTCTGCCAGCAGGCTGTGGTCAGAGGCTGCCAGGGAGAGGAGGCCCTACACCACGAGGCTGCGAGTCAGCTGGGGCTGCCTAGGGATGGGCACAGGGCCAGGTGGGCCCGCATCAAGCAGGGCCTGGCCATACGTGCCCAGCACTTCCTGCATGCCCAGCGCCGCGCGCAGCGTGATCTGCAGCAGCGCAGGGAGAAGGCGGGGGCAGTGGCCAGGGCTCATCTCGTGCGGCAGCTGGTGCGGGTGGAGCGAGAGGGGGAGGCTGAGGTGCAGGCGGCGCAGCACCTAGGAGAGGCCGCAGCCCTGGCGGGTGTGGGGGCGAGGGAGCAGGGGGCCCAGCGGTCCCTGCTGGCCAGCGCAGTCCTCGACCAGTACTACGGCGACCGCTCTTCCTTCTACTTCTACCATCGCGACCAGCCCGCGCACACCCCCACCCTCATCTCCTCTCTCCAGCTCCCCGGACAGCCAGGTCAGCCAGCAGACCTCACCACTCCGGCCGGGGTGAAGGCAGCGTGCAGGGCTTTCCAGCAGCACTACTCAGCCGCAGAGCCCACCGGAGTCTACGCAGCCAAGCCGGTGGACACAGCTGCGCGCGCCACGCTGCTGGGCAGCCTCACCTCCCACCTCACCCCCACCCAGACCAGAGCTGCCGAGGGCCCCGATGGCAGCCCTATGCTGTCGAAGGAGGAGCTGGGCCGGGCTCTGAAAGGCTGCGCGCACAACAAGGCCCCGGGGCTAAATGGGCTGCCCATGGAGGTCTATGACCGGCTGTGGGTGGAGCTGGGGCGGCCGCTGCATTCCATGTTGCAAGAGGCCCTAGCAGACACCGCTCACCCTGCCCCCCTGGCAGAGTTCCTGACAGGCATCATCACCCTCGTGCCCGAGGCTGGCAAGCCGAGGGACCAGGTGGCAGGCTACCGCCCCATCACGCTCCTCAACTGCGACGTGCGCCTGGTGGCCAGGGCAGTGGAGGACCGGCTGCAGCTGCCCTTGGACCTGCTGGTGTCCCCCTCTCAATCAGCCTTCATCCTTGGCAGGGACATCAGCGACAGCGTGCAGTTCCACCTGGGCCTGCTGGAGTACCTGTAGCAGCGGGGCAGCCCAGCCTGGCTGTTGTTGCTGGACCTAGCGGGGGCCTATGACAACGTGTCCTGGGGCTTGCTCCAAGACACAATGGAGGCCATGGGGTTCTGCCGGGAGGGGCATGTGCGCTGGGCTCAGCTGCTGCACCGGGGGGCCACAAGCCAGGTCAGGTCCCCTGCCAACCGCCCTGGCTCCTCCTTGCTCCCGCCCCTTTTTGTTTATGGAGGAGCATTACAAGAGAGTGAGAGTGACTAAAGAAAAGAAGAAAAGAGAAGACTACATCAAACAAGGTTTCAACATACACGATCCCCAAGCACCCCATCCAAACACAGCGGTCCACACACCCCAAGGAAAGGTTCACACACCCCAAGCAAAAGTCCACACAACCCAAGCAACCCCCTACCTAGGACAACGTCAAGACACTCCCCACACCAACGCCCTCCACCCTAGCTCTACACACCTCCTTAGACCCTCCCCACAAAACTACCCACACGAGCCTAAGCCCCGCCCCTCGACCTGAAACTTAGAAACCCTACCCCCAACACTCCCCCCAAGACCATCTGAGCCCTCGGTCCCCTGACATCCAGTCAACCGCCCGAAGCCTAGCCCACCCCACCCACGGAACGCACTAAGCCCCCACCAGCAACCCTGCAGCTCAGGCTGGCTTGACGGGGCAGGGGACGGGCCACTGCAAGGAGAGGCGAACCACTAGCTCTCCCCCCCCCTGCGCCCTGCCCTCCCCCTGCCTAGCCCTCCCTGCTGCCCTCTCCTCCTCCACTCCTCCTGCACCAACCCTCCCCTCTGCCCCCTCCTGCCCTCCCCTCCGCTCCCTCCTAGGCTGCTTGGCAAACCAGGGCCCCGACGCCTCGGGCCACAGCTGGTCGAAATGGGCAGCGTCCAGCTCCGGGTCCTTTCCCTTGAACCAGGTGGAGGGCACAGCGCCGCAAAGGCCCACGCGGATGTCCCTCCCCACCCGATGCCAGTCACGCTTGACGGCCGTGGTGAGGGTGGAGATGACCTCCTCCACTACCCGACTCGCCACCTGCTGTGGCCGCAGGGCTGTAGCGGCTCCTGAGCTGCGGAGGCGCCACACTGCGCCCAGGTAGGCAACGCGCAGCCGCAGCCACAGCAGGCTGTCAGGGGGCTGGAAGGGGGGGGCCTCGCCACGGGTGGGGCGACCACTGAGGAGCAGCATGGCGTCGCCTGAGGGGGGGCGGGTGCCTGTGAGGCGGCCGTACATGTCCAGCACCCACTCCCGGGCTGGGACCACGGCGGGGCAGGTCAGGAAGGCGTGGGTGAGAGTCTCCAGGTGCCCCGGCTGGCAGAAGCGGCAGGCGGACGAGCCCGGGGCAGCCGCCCCCTTGAGGATGTGACCCCACAAGGCACCGACCATGAGGCTGGCGTGAAGCACCCGCCAGGCCACGATGACGTGCTCCCGACGGAGGGTGGGGTCTAGCAGCTCCCTCCACACCTTCGCACACGGCTGGCCCGCCTGAACACCCACAGCCAGCTGGTCCACGGTGTCGGCCCGGGGAGCGGGCTGAGCAACTGGCTGCCTGCCCCCACGCCGCTGCTGGGCCTCCAGCTGCCGCTCAGCCTGCTGGGCCGCCCTCATCTGCGGCGAGGGTCGCTAGTGCGCCCTGGCGGAGGTGTCAAGCCAGCGAGGCGGTTGGCTGCCCTGCACCTCCTCGGGGAGCCGCTCCTCCACATCCCTGCCCTGCTGCTCCCGCTCCCCCGCTGCCCCCTGGCCTACCACCTGCTGCGCGCTGGCCTCCCACTTGAGCTCCAGCTCCTCCAGGGCTCCATCAGCCACCGCTGCCACCTCCGGTTCGCCCGCTGCCCGAGGGGGGCGCACACCCCACAGCGCATGCCACAGGCCCCCACTGGGTGGGTAGAGGGGGTCGGCACTGACGCGCTGGAGCTGGTGGAGGCGCACCCTGGCATGCTTGACAGAGAAGTCCAGCAGGGTGGTGGTGCCCATGCCCCACACCCTGAGGGTCCAGCTGCAGGTGAGCCCAGGGGCGCAAGAGCCACTCCTCCTTAGGACAGGTGCCAGTCCCCTCCTCAGCAAGGTCGGCAGCCTGCCCGCCCGCCCCGCCCCCTGCTCCCCTACGCCCTCCACCTCCTACACGCCCTCGCCCCTGCCCCCGCCCTGACCCCTTGCCCGCCCCCCTCCCCTGCCCACCCCCCTGGCTCCTCCTTGCTCCTGCCCCTGAGCCTGTTCCTGCGCCACGTGACCCTGGGCGGGTAGAGGGCGGAGGTGGGGGCTCGCTCCTCCGGAGTCAGCCTGTAGCTGGGCGTGTTGAGCGAGGCCACCGCTGCTGGCTCCCATGGCGCCCCCTCCTCCGCCCAGAATGCCCCTAGGGGCCCCTGCCCTGTGGGTTCGAGTGGGTAGAGGCGGCCGTTGGGGCCCACCCAGTGGTAGGGCAGCAGCATGGGGGTGCGCCGCATCACAAACCCCACCCCTGGCCCAACCCTAGGCACTGCCAAACCGGCTGTGGAGGCTGCAGGCGGTCCACCATGCCCTGCCAGGGCTCGGGGAGGCAAGCCCTGACCAGGTCAGCAGCCCAGCGGGGCTCCCACTCCAGCTGGGGGCTATGCAGGGCCTCCCTCACGTGGCGGACGTGGGTCCAACCCTGCTTAGCTGCTGCCTCCCTAGCTGCTGGGTTCATGCGGACTTGCGCGTTGTACCACAGCGGTTCCGCCAGCACCGAGAACTAGGACTGGCTAGCAGAGGGCACCGCACGCAATGGCTTGAGCTCAGCCAGGGCCGCCACGTGAGCTTGCAGCCGCGGGCTAATGCCTCGCGAGGGGGGGGCGGTGGGGTCGGTGATGACCCACGTGCTGAGGCCGTGGGAGGGGTCTGCCAGCAGGCTGTGGTCAGAGGCTGCCAGGGAGAGGAGGCCCTACACCACGAGGCTGCGAGTCAGCTGGGGCTGCCTAGGGATGGGCACAGGGCCAGGTGGGCCCGCATCAAGCAGGGCCTGGCCATACGTGCCCAGCACTTCCTGCATGCCCAGCGCCGCGCGCAGCGTGACCTGCAGCAGCGCAGGGAGAAGGCGGGGGCAGTGGCCAGGGCTCATCTCGTGCGGCAGCTGGTGCGGGTGGAGCGAGAGGGGGAGGCTGAGGTGCAGGCGGCGCAGCACCTAGGAGAGGCCGCAGCCCTGGCGGGTGTGGGGGCGAGGGAGCAGGGGGCCCAGCGGTCCCTGCTGGCCAGCGCAGTCCTCGACCAGTACTACGGCGACCGCTCTTCCTTCTACTTCTACCATCGCGACCAGCCCGCGCACACCCCCACCCTCATCTCCTCTCTCCAGCTCCCCGGACAGCCAGGTCAGCCAGCAGACCTCACCACTCCGGCCGGGGTGAAGGCAGCGTGCAGGGCTTTCCAGCAGCACTACTCAGCCGCAGAGCCCACCGGAGTCTACGCAGCCAAGCCGGTGGACACAGCTGCGCGCGCCACGCTGCTGGGCAGCCTCACCTCCCACCTCACCCCCACCCAGACCAGAGCTGCCGAGGGCCCCGATGGCAGCCCTATGCTGTCGAAGGAGGAGCTGGGCCGGGCTCTGAAAGGCTGCGCGCACAACAAGGCCCCGGGGCTAAATGGGCTGCCCATGGAGGTCTATGACCGGCTGTGGGTGGAGCTGGGGCGGCCGCTGCATTCCATGTTGCAAGAGGCCCTAGCAGACACCGCTCACCCTGCCCCCCTGGCAGAGTTCCTGACAGGCATCATCACCCTCGTGCCCGAGGCTGGCAAGCCGAGGGACCAGGTGGCAGGCTACCGCCCCATCACGCTCCTCAACTGCGACGTGCGCCTGGTGGCCAGGGAGTACCTGTAGCAGCGGGGCAGCCCAGCCTGGCTGTTGTTGCTGGACCTAGCGGGGGCCTATGACAACGTGTCCTGGGGCTTGCTCCAAGACACAATGGAGGCCATGGGGTTCTGCCGGGAGGGGCATGTGCGCTGGGCTCAGCTGCTGCACCGGGGGGCCACAAGCCAGGTCAGGTCCCCTGCCAACCGCCCTGGCTCCTCCTTGCTCCCGCCCCTTTTTGTTTATGGAGGAGCATTACAAGAGAGTGAGAGTGACTAAAGAAAAGAAGAAAAGAGAAGACTACATCAAACAAGGTTTCAACATACACGATCCCCAAGCACCCCATCCAAACACAGCGGTCCCCACACCCCAAGGAAAGGTTCACACACCCCAAGCAAAAGTCCACACAACCCAAGCAACCCCCTACCTAGGACAACGTCAAGACACTCCCCACACCAACGCCCTCCACCCTAGCTCTACACACCTCCTTAGACCCTCCCCACAAAACTACCCACACGAGCCTAAGCCCCGCCCCTCGACCTGAAACTTAGAAACCCTACCCCCAACACTCCCCCCAAGACCATCTGAGCCCTCGGTCCCCTGACATCCAGTCAACCGCCCGAAGCCTAGCCCACCCCACCCACGGAACGCACTAAGCCCCCACCAGCAACCCTGCAGCTCAGGCTGGCTTGACGGGGCAGGGGACGGGCCACTGCAAGGAGAGGCGAACCACTAGCTCTCCCCCCCCCTGCGCCCTGCCCTCCCCCTGCCTAGCCCTCCCTGCTGCCCTCTCCTCCTCCACTCCTCCTGCACCAACCCTCCCCTCTGCCCCCTCCTGCCCTCCCCTCCGCTCCCTCCTAGGCTGCTTGGCAAACCAGGGCCCCGACGCCTCGGGCCACAGCTGGTCGAAATGGGCAGCGTCCAGCTCCGGGTCCTTTCCCTTGAACCAGGTGGAGGGCACAGCGCCGCAAAGGCCCACGCGGATGTCCCTCCCCACCCGATGCCAGTCACGCTTGACGGCCGTGGTGAGGGTGGAGATGACCTCCTCCACTACCCGACTCGCCACCTGCTGTGGCCGCAGGGCTGTAGCGGCTCCTGAGCTGCGGAGGCGCCACACTGCGCCCAGGTAGGCAACGCGCAGCCGCAGCCACAGCAGGCTGTCAGGGGGCTGGAAGGGGGGGGCCTCGCCACGGGTGGGGCGACCACTGAGGAGCAGCATGGCGTCGCCTGAGGGGGGGCGGGTGCCTGTGAGGCGGCCGTACATGTCCAGCACCCACTCCCGGGCTGGGACCACGGCGGGGCAGGTCAGGAAGGCGTGGGTGAGAGTCTCCAGGTGCCCCGGCTGGCAGAAGCGGCAGGCGGACGAGCCCGGGGCAGCCGCCCCCTTGAGGATGTGACCCCACAAGGCACCGACCATGAGGCTGGCGTGAAGCACCCGCCAGGCCACGATGACGTGCTCCCGACGGAGGGTGGGGTCTAGCAGCTCCCTCCACACCTTCGCACACGGCTGGCCCGCCTGAACACCCACAGCCAGCTGGTCCACGGTGTCGGCCCGGGGAGCGGGCTGAGCAACTGGCTGCCTGCCCCCACGCCGCTGCTGGGCCTCCAGCTGCCGCTCAGCCTGCTGGGCCGCCCTCATCTGCGGCGAGGGTCGCTAGTGCGCCCTGGCGGAGGTGTCAAGCCAGCGAGGCGGTTGGCTGCCCTGCACCTCCTCGGGGAGCCGCTCCTCCACATCCCTGCCCTGCTGCTCCCGCTCCCCCGCTGCCCCCTGGCCTACCACCTGCTGCGCGCTGGCCTCCCACTTGAGCTCCAGCTCCTCCAGGGCTCCATCAGCCACCGCTGCCACCTCCGGTTCGCCCGCTGCCCGAGGGGGGCGCACACCCCACAGCGCATGCCACAGGCCCCCACTGGGTGGGTAGAGGGGGTCGGCACTGACGCGCTGGAGCTGGTGGAGGCGCACCCTGGCATGCTTGACAGAGAAGTCCAGCAGGGTGGTGGTGCCCATGCCCCACACCCTGAGGGTCCAGCTGCAGGTGAGCCCAGGGGCGCAAGAGCCACTCCTCCTTAGGACAGGTGCCAGTCCCCTCCTCAGCAAGGTCGGCAGCCTGCCCGCCCGCCCCGCCCCCTGCTCCCCTACGCCCTCCACCTCCTACACGCCCTCGCCCCTGCCCCCGCCCTGACCCCTTGCCCGCCCCCCTCCCCTGCCCACCCCCCTGGCTCCTCCTTGCTCCTGCCCCTGAGCCTGTTCCTGCGCCACGTGACCCTGGGCGGGTAGAGGGCGGAGGTGGGGGCTCGCTCCTCCGGAGTCAGCCTGTAGCTGGGCGTGTTGAGCGAGGCCACCGCTGCTGGCTCCCATGGCGCCCCCTCCTCCGCCCAGAATGCCCCTAGGGGCCCCTGCCCTGTGGGTTCGAGTGGGTAGAGGCGGCCGTTGGGGCCCACCCAGTGGTAGGGCAGCAGCATGGGGGTGCGCCGCATCACAAACCCCACCCCTGGCCCAACCCTAGG